>JAJKLA010000001.1:1800000-2334086 GCA_022432515.1 Hypoxylon sp. NC0597
GCCGCTGGGGTGAACAAATCATTCTTGAATGCCACAAAAGATATTTTCGCTTCTGGCCTCGGCGACCAAAAGAAACTCCGGGCAAAGTTGTGCATTCCAGACAGAAAAGAGCCTACACAAGAAGCGCAAGAGGAACTAAATAAGTATAACGCCTTGACCGATCATGGCTTAACTAATGGCGCTATTGATGGAGTAGACAGCGATTCGACTCATCAAATTAGTGCAGACGACTTAGAGCAAAAGCTCTCGGTCCCTGTTACAACAAGCAAGGACAATTCATTGTCAAAGTGGACATCTAAAACACCTGAAGAGCTTGCTGAGGAGGGCTATGCATCATCGTTAATACGCCTACTTTGCTCCGAGCATTCGAGCATTCGGAAAGAAGCACTGACGAATATCGTCAAGATGGCCGCGAAGATCAAGGATTCAACATATGAGAACGGCGAGCAAGTCTGGCTGCTACTCATGGAACTTACAGAATCAGCGCGAAGCTCGATTGCTGATGGGCCTTTGCCGACTGTGATCGTTGCCTTCGCTTGTAAGGCTCTCGAAGTCCTAATAAACCCATTGCATTGCCTGTATGAGAAGGTCAACCTGTTCCTCACCAGCGGTCCGATATGGTCTTTAGACAGGATACCTCTTATGCAAAATATTCTCCAGGACGGCCCGACAGAGGACGGTGCCTTCTACTCGGAAGTCAGCTGGTTTCTCGGATTTCTCCTCGACAGCTTACGAACACCCGCTGATGTCGCTTTATTCCACAAACGCAAAGTGTTTGAGAGGTTGCTCGCTCTAACTTCTAACCCCTTCATGGGCCCTAATCTTAGGACACAGATCTTGCGGATCGTGTACAGGATGACGACTATTGAGGGAGGAAGTGATACGCTCATCACCAGGTTTGGGGTCGTAAGTTGGCTGTTGGCGCAGAGAGACGCAGCGGCTGATGCTGCTGAGCGTGGAGTGCACCAGGCATTGCTCAAAAGGATATGGGAGACTTGCGACCAAAAACGAATTTCTGCGTGGAGCAAGGGCGGCGTGGAGAGGTTCGTAGTGTAGTAATAACGTACCTAGGTATATGAAATATATGAATTCAAAGAGCACTGCTTGCCTACGGTACCAAGACTTAACAGCCATGTGAGTAGAGAAGTGAACCAGTCCTTGACGTTGAATATACTGATTTTGATATTATCATTGATATTAATGGCTACCTTACTATGGAGGTGCACTAGAATAACAACTCATCTCGATATGAACAGCGGCATCTTTATCAGAAGAACTACTATGTTATCGCCAATAATTTACTCTGTCTTGGCTTTGAGGTTTTAACGATGGTAGCCCTACGATGTCATATGTAGTTCCTAATGTGTGCGACTTTTGATAGCATTATCGAGATTACACTATACCTTAGGTAGTGTATATGCCTATTAGCTCGATTTAGGCATTAAGGCTCTTGGGCTAGTGACCCACTTAGACGAGTATCCATGTGTACATGTACGCTGGCAACGCTAAATTGGTTCCATGATGGGTAACAGCCCGTATCGTATACATGTACCTAAGGGACCACCCTGCTGCAAGTACTTTGTACCTACCCCGAAATGGTGGGGCACGGGCCACTTGATATTTCCTGTCTTCGTATCTTTAAACTTCCAGTTGACTCCTCAGGGAAACATTTAGACATTGAATGTTTTTGACATTGACCTACCACCTAACACCTTCTGACTTGTAAAGTAACAACACAACACTAATTACTATTCGCCGTCGACAAAACAAACGCCGGTACTACACTATTATCTATTCGCACCTCTAGGCTTTAACGCGCCATTGAGAGATATCTTCGCCGCTCCAACTGCACGTCGCCGCCTTCTATCTAAAGTCGTCCATACCGTCATCTTCACATCGATCGCCTGCTCAATTGGCCCTTCCTATCCGTAGTATTCATCTACCACCCTCGGCCAGATCGGCTTCGGTGGTCAATAGACCTGCTTTCCTCGACCCGGAACTCCTCGAGCCAGACCGACCTCAATAAAAAAGGCCTCCTATCGTCCTCCACATTTCACCGTTCCACCCCGCACAAGGCAGACATATCTCCAAGAGATTTCGAGCAGCCTCGCTTCTTCAAACTACAGCATTTCATCGTACTACTCGATTGTGATCGCGTACGCTTGAGACCTCGGATCGTCGCCTCCCTGTTATATATTCATACTTCTCACATCTAGCACTCTCATCAAATCGTCAGATGCTATGGCAATACGATACACAGTAGACGCGCTGATATATCTGCGCGAGTCGCCGTTGTGTACTAAGCCAAGCACACTTCCACCTGCGGAAGAATGGATGGGGTACGTTGAGACCGAATAAGAACACGATTGAATATCGCATCTAACTAATTGATCATGCAGACCACCACCTGAGACCTTCCGCAACAGCCAAGGCAATAAACCTGGAGGGGAGAGAGGCAGAAACAACGACAACCCTTTATTGGACCAATCCAACAGACGACCAGGCGTTGACAGACATGTTTCGCGGAACACTGGTAGTATGTCGACATGCCCCATCATGCCTAGTAAGCTCTCTAATCTTAACTTTTTAGACCCCGAGGATATCATCCTTGGACCACCGCGAACGACTTTTTCATCGGCCACTCTCTCAAGGGCCAACAAACCTTTCGACAACGATAAGAATCCAAAGGACACCGATACTCGGGACCGCTTTGCTTTCCGCTCTAGGAATGGAGAGACCGACAATTCTGAGCGCTTTCGTGATCGCGAACGAGATCGTGACGCCCGGAACAATTTCCGTCGACGTGGAGACGCAGATCAAGATAGTGAGGGCTGGAGCACCGTGAAGCCTCGTAAAAGTTTTGGGCATGATGGTGCTGAGCGGTTTCACGGCCGCATGGGTGACCGGTCGGAGCGGTTTGGGGATCGTCGACCACGCGATCAAGATGACCGCGACAATGGCGACCGACCTCGTCGTGCTTTCGGTGAGTTCAGTAAAGACAAAGAAGGAGATGAAGGAGACAAACCCCGCAGGAACGGCTTGAATAGAAACAGGACAGACCAACCTTGGCTAAGAGACACTGATGCCCCTCAACCTCGAGAACGTTTTGATAGGTCCAAAAGCTGGAGAGAGAGGGCTGCAGACGATCACCAGGGTGATGGACACCAAGAGAGGCCGAGAGAGAGAACATTTGAACGAAGATGGGATCGAGACCGCGATCAGCGCCAAGAGCGTGAACCGGAGTGGCTCGATGAACCCGTCGAAGAGCAGTCTCAAGCGCACACCCAAGAGGATTTTAAGAAGTTTATGGAGAGTATGAAGGCAGGGAAGAATCCGGCTAAGGCTGAGCCTGCCCTTACGTCAACAGCTGAAGTATCTGCACCACCGGAGAAGACTGAGACTGAGAAGGCAAAAGTCAAATCAGCTCCAGCTATTGAGATAGGACCGGACAAGTTTTTTGCTGCATTTGGCCAAGCTTCAAACATTGAAGCCCCTGCTGAAGCAGCGAAGGAGAATGCTGTTCCTGTCGTAAAACCGAAATCTGGGTCTCGGTTCCAGAAGCTCTTCTCAACTCAGGAGGAATCTCGACGACAGGTTGAACCACCAACTCCTGCTGCTAGTGCACCGCCGGCAAGCGAGGCAAACCCTCTTTTAGCTATGACTGGAGCACAGTCGCAAAATGATGTAGCCGAGAAAGTTGCTTTTCAAGCGCTGCTCCAGAAACTTCAGAAGCAAACTCTCCAAGCTACTACACCACCATCTGGCGGATTTTCAGAACCTCCCCCCAGCCATGGAATTGTTTCGCCCGGTCCTTACCAGCATTATGCACAGGAGCGTCGTGAGGAGCCGCTCATTCGTGGCCCCCCACAAGGCCAGGATATTCATACACCTAGGCCCCAGCTGAACCCGCAATTCGTTGGAATACGCTCGGAACAGCAGGTGCTTCAGGAACTCATCGCCCAGCGTCACCTAGCTCAGAACCAGAATATAGGACGTACTGATCAACCGAGCCGAAATAGTAACAGTAACACCGAGTTTCTCATGACTCTAATGCAAGGTCAAGGTGCTCGAGCAGCACCCGAAGGGCAGAGAAATGAGCAGCTTGCTATGAGAATGCCGCAACCGTCTAGGCCAGCGCAAATTCTTCCCACGCAAGATAGAGATATTGACTACCAGCACGAACGCGGCTCTCAACACCAAGTTAGCCGTTCTAACTTGCCCAGCTTTTTTGATGAAGCTCCAATGCATCACCGGGAGCAAGAAAGTCGTCCACAACCTACCCAAATCCTACAACGTCAAGTTCCTCCTGGCTTGGATCACATGCATCCAAGTGGTTGGATTCAAAGCAGTGGGCAACAATTGCCTCCCCCGGGACGACCTATGATCCCACCTCCTGGTTTGGCTGGAAACCCACGCAATGGACCCGTTCCCGGGGGCTTTCCCCCAGGAAACTTTCCTATGGGGGCGTTTCCCCCTGATGGCCTAGCCGGCCCTCCGCGCAACATGGCACCGCCTCCCGGCTTTTTTGGTGGCCCACCACCGCCGGGGTTCATGCCTCCTGGCATTCCCGGTTTCCAAGGGCCAGAAAACGTAGCGTTCGGCTTTGAGCACCGCGGTATGCCTCCCCCACCGGGCGCTTTCCGTCGGAACTAGGGGTCTCGAGTCCTATGAATCCTCCGAGTCTAGCTACGTCGATCAATAAACATTACTCTGTACCCGATCCGCATGCATGAACTCGGCTGAAACGTCTCGAGACACCTACTCTTAATTTTTCATTGACGGTGACTGTTTTGGACGTAGGGAAAGGACGCCCAAGTGTGTACTGGTAGAGTTGGACGTGATCATAAGGGGCGGAAAGGGCAATAATCGAGGCAATTCCTTTTCCGGTTTGGAGCAAAAGGATTATAGCGTTGTATGATTGTAATACCCTCCTTGCTTACCCCCAACACAACGAACGCAATTGATACCAGAAACGAAACTGAAGGGTGTTTTATTGGGGGTTGTCTACATACCGAAACAACAACACCAGGTATAGAGGACAGAGGCTTGTGTGTTCTAATAACGACGTAACTGATGAATGCGGAGGTTTTGCAGTCGAGATGACACCGCACTCCCTTTTTTTAACCACCTTGTCTTTTGGGGTACCTCTGATCTTATGTGACTTGAATCTGTGACTGGCGTCGTGATGTTTTCGATACCGGCTGCACTACCGGAGTATCTCCAAATTCGACGGAGTTCGGGCGAAGGGAAGATTACGATGGAAGGAATGAAGGGCGAGGCTGGTAATGTCTCTGCTTACTCTATATTCATGAATTTAGTCGTCAATGTAGGTTCTTGTAGGCTCGAGAGAAGTGTTCGGAACTCCGGAGACCTAAGCGTTGGCAAGGAGGCTGATAGCTAGCTACATGAACGTATTGCTTGAGATGACAAGGGGAGGTTGTTGTTGGGCGTACGACATAATGATACTATATGAATGAAGACGTGAAAACGAAAACATAATTCTATACTAGCTATTTTATACTATATTCACCTTTCCTAGTCAATGTTTTTACTCATAATACCTACGTACGTGGTATTTTGTAGTATTTGATGAGGTGCACATTTACGTGGCATGAATGGCAAGAGAATTATGATACGAAACAGTTCCTTTAGCTTGTTTGCTGGTATTGTCTATCGAGTTGGATATGTGCGGGACAGCTTGCTGGTCGAGATGCAACCCATACATAAAAAGTCTTATAGGTAACCCACTTCCCTTGGGTGTTTTTTCTTGCCACGCAAAACTCAAATGCAACAACACAACACGACTCAACGCATCACTCACTCGCTCTCGAGACGCCAAAAAACCAACTCCTCAACGCCATGCTCTGGTTATCTCAGGTATGCGCATGCTTGTCATCAATCATTCGCTCTATCTGGCTCGTCTGTTTCCAAGGGCCCCGACTGGCTCGTAGCCAAGAGGTAAAAATTCTCCGACTAATCCTCACCGGTAACGATTCTGGGCGTTTGGCTCTGGTATATCTGCATATCGGGAAATACCTTAGTTGACATGTGCCCTTTCCATCCTTTCTCTATCCTTTCTTCATGCCAAATATATTACGCTTCTTCTTCTCCTTTTCTATCTTATGTGGTTTGCTTCCGGTTGATGCATCACTTGCATTAGATGGTTTGGAGGTATGAAGAGACATGTTGCCCATTGCTTGTGTGGGCGGAGCGAGTGGTTGGGTGCCGCCGGGTCTTGGTCCACCTGGCAATCCACCAGGTCCGGGAGGTGCTCGTCCTGGTACTCTCTGGGGTCCTCCTGGCGGCGGTCGCTGGCCTCCTGGGAGCCCTGGTGGCCCTGGTGGAGCACTCATTGGTGGAGCAGGGCGTTCAAATAAGTGCGCTGGTGCTCTCGGAGGTGGCCGCTCCATAGGTATGTCCAGGCGTCTTTTGTCTACGCTTAGATCACCTACCTGCCGCACAAACAGCTTCGGCGTAAGCATATGACTAGTTGCTAAGAAGACATCGCGGTTCATGGCCGCACCAACTTCATAACATGCGCGCGACTCGGAGAACGTTGCTCCTCCAGCCATAAAGACAATGATACGTTGTCTATTATCTACGACACGCCTGCCGGCACCGGCCCAGCTAGGCTTCGCTGCTCGCAGAGAACCCTGGCCAATGAGCGCATCCTCGTTGGGGTCAAGTGGTGGTTTGACATAGGGGAATGCTGTTTGATCTAAGGCTCCTCTGCATAGATACTCCAGCATAGTTTTTACCGCAGGATTGAACCGTGACATATAATTATCCTCGGCAACGGGTGCCTTGGTATTGACGGGAAATAAGGGCTGTATATCTTTGCGGACATCTTTGAGACCGTGTGTCATGCGGCCACCAAGTAGTTCCATATTTGATATGACTTCGCCGTCCGCCGGCGGTAAGGACGCATGTGCTAATAGTCTCTTGACATCTTCGGGGATCACTCCATCTCGATAAAGAAGATACATCATTATGAGACGAAGGCGGTCCGATTGCGTCACAGCATCATCGTCTAAAAGGCGCACAACCGTATCTAAGACATTCTTCGGCTTTCGGTTGTCCTCGTCGAGGCCTGTAGCCATGTCTTGTTCTATAGGCGACATCTCGGAAAGCTTGTGGTGCTGAAAGATATTCATGCACTCTTGTGCCATGGTAAGATGGAGGGAATAAGCCTCCTTCATCTCTTGAAACTGTGGCAGCCCCGCCATCATATCTTTGATCGCATTCAGACTAGTAGTGTCGCTGTTTGAATTGGTAAAGTGTGGGTTTTCATCAAGGAATCTCTGGAAATCGCTCATCAACTTGTCGATGGTATCCTTCATATGTCTGTGCCGATTTTCTACCCATACTTTGTCTTTTTCTGTGAGCTCCATATCCTTCTCCTCGGCGTCAGGGGATCCCTCATTGACAATCATGTGAAATGTCGTCTTATCTCCGTCCTTGATTGGCAGCAAGTCATGCGCCATTGCTTGATATGTAAACTCGTGTATCAAGGGTGCCATCAAGTCCATCGACCTGTCAGTCACTATGAGGACCCCTTGCGGCCGCGAATTCTGCGGTGGGAAATTGGGGTTCCACTGCGCATATTCGTCCAACTCCTCAGATATAAATCGAGCAAGGTGTGAAGATAACACACTAGCCTCATGTATAGGATTCTGGGGTCGATAATAGCGAACCTTCGGATACTCGCCCAGAGTCACACATAAACCGGTTATCTATCACGCTGTAAGTCAGTCTGTGGACACGGCAAGTCAGCTAGCTTAGCCTTGCGAACCTTCTGAGCCAAGTCCTGCATATGTTTCCTTATGAGTCCATTACATGCAGGGTGGTATAGGATTGGAAAGCTCCACGGGTCTCTGAATGTGATAAGATGTGACTCGCGAGGAAAGTAGTCGATCGAAAGGGTCTCGAAACCGGCAATTGCTTGTTTGGCTAGGGCAGAACTATCTATGCGCCTCCTCAACTGTGGATCGAGTACCGTAGTCCATACTAGGAAGCACCTTTGATACCTCCGTCGTTCGATGTCGGCCATGAGACAGTCCACGATATGCGCTTGCGGCGACAGTATGTATATAGCGTCCATAGTCGGGTTCATATCTCTTCGCTCTTCGATCCGTTCGATGTCTGCAGCACCCTCTTCAGCCAATGCGCCAGAGGCGGGACGTGGTCGGGCAACGTACTCGCAATATTATGGTTAAGAATATCATCCTCCTTGACAGCATTGTCAATGATTCTCTTGGAATCATTGTCAACAACCAAAATTTTCCACTGCTCAGAAGAGTCTATTAGCAAACAAGCCTTGACTACAGGCATTGGTGTGAATAGCATAACTTACGTCGCCGGCAGTAATAGCTTTGATAGTGTTTATGATAACTGTGCGCACGCAGGAGTCCCTCGTGTTAGCTGTTTTGTGAACGGATTCTTGCTGACCAGGAATGACGGCTCTTAGCCTTTTGCGGATACGGGGTATTCTCACTGTCGCGTTGCTCTTCAATCACTGAAGTTCCCATTTTGGCTCTCTGCCCGTGGCACTACCTGTTCTTCACGGAGTTTGCAACAAGGTCTGCCGGATTCTCGTAGGGGAAAGACGTGTATTAAATGATTGGCGGGCTCGGACTAGAAGCTACCTTCGTATATGTACCCGTAAGGTAAGGTAGTTCGGAGGATGGTGTGATTCCGTTCGCGATTTCTTGTTTACCGGAGCTGTAGTGACCTATGATGAACGCCCGTATTGACAAATAGTGGTCTTTATCAGTCGTGACCTGCACTGGAAGAGCATATACAAGTTTGGCGTCGGTAAACACATTACACTTGACAACGCGCAGTAGAGGATTGAGTTTCAAAGAGACGGGGGCTCCAGGGCTGTAATAATGTGGTAATGTGGCCCTTGGCGGGGTTCAGTTTCAGGGGGGCCAATCCGCTAATGCGACCGACTGTGAGGCACTGAAGGTCCTCTAGCTTCCCCACTTCGTCATACATATTCCGCGTGCATAGCGCCTTGGACAGGATAATAGCTTAAAATTAGGTCGATTTCTAAGGGCAACCTTACCTAGAGTTGGAAGTCATTTATGCAAGCAGTAATGGAGATTATTCCCTTTCCCAGGGCACATAGACCATGACACTTCACAAAATAATTTGAGCATCTTTAACATTAAATATATGATTTTGAAGAAAAGGGGGTATCTCATATGAACAATCGCTTCTTAATGTTTCCTCCGAAATCGTACACGTCATTTCGAGATATGTAGTCGATACCAGCCGCTCGACATAATCCATTTCACCCAGTTCCTAAATATTTCTCCACATCCGGATTGCCATAGAACTGTCGCCTAAGTCTTTCATGACGCTTCTTATCCTCCAGGGCCATCTTCCGTATCTTTTTGGCGTCATAGGTCTTGGGCTTCTCCTTCTTGGCCGGCAAGTTTTTCGGTACTTTCACGCCTATTCCAAGGGTATCGTTCTTTTGCTTTACCTTGATAGGGTATTGTATGCCTTGCTGCTCAGCACCGAGTCCTTTTCGTGAATGTGGATCCCATCCTTGAGATTGAAGTACATTTAAACCCATTCGCGACCGGTCTAATGCTGAGGGCGGATGTGAATGAGTTAGGCATACTTGATGAGCAATAGAAGCTTCGTGAGGCCGACAGCCTGTCTTCGCTTTCTCACTAGATTCTGAGTTCTCATCTAGTGGTAAATGGCAAATTTCGCAGATCTGCGGAGTGGTCGTTGCAGTCTCTGAATCTTCTGCCGAGGTTGTCTGGCCACCTTGTGTTTCCTTGGGCAAGACTATACTCAAGTATAGGTCTGATATAGATTTTGAAGGCTCTGAAGGCTTTGCAGAAGTACTCTCTTCTGTTGTATTCAGATTACCAGAAGAAGCTGGGACGAAAACTACTTGTTTTCGCTTGAGTCCTGATCCAAACGGTCGCTTGTCTTGAAGAGGGATGTCATACTCGGGATCACTCCATTCCTCGGGTGCCATTTTGGCGATCTATGATTGTCTTCTGAGTTGACTCGGATTCGGTTACGAACGACTGAATTCTTTTTATAGTTAGGTTTTCTTTTAATGAGCGTTCAAGGAATAAGGAAAAGAGAGTTGATAAGTCTTGAAATGCTAATAGGCGATGAGGCGAAGTAGGAAAGACGCAGTGGTCCACTTATAAAAGCGGGTCGAGTTTAAGCATGGGATTCGGATTCGCAGCCTTGCATTTCCGATCTATTAACCCCTGACGTGTCTGCGTGTTCTTAGTGCCTAGAGGAAAAACGTTGTCGTCACAGCCCCCTGCATTAGGTACATCTGTACTTCGAAATGGATGCTTCTGCAAGCTAAGCTTTCTATTTACAACTCTCCTCGGTTTTCTTCTTTTCGTCGACTACTCTTTGGCCTGTATTAGGTTACTATGCCGATTCCATTCTTTTATGACGCCTATGTCAATGGCCTCCCGGCGTGGTGGCCCGGTTGGGCGCGTGACCCATGGACCTTGCTCCAGGTCGCAGCAATCACCGGATTTCTTTACGTCCTGAAGCGATATTTTAGCGGCGCTATGAGTTTGGCAGAACGCAACATGCATGGTCGGGTAGTCATGATAACTGGCGGAACATCAGGCATAGGCGCCGTCGTAACTCGAGAATTGGCCAACCGAGGAGCTCAAATCGTACTTCTAACTCACTTGCCGCCGTCGAACCCTTTCCTCGCAGACTACGTCGGCGAACTACGTCAGTCGACGAAAAACCAAATGATCTATGCAGAACACGTCGACCTCTCCTCCTTACACAGCATCCGTCAGTTTGCTACAAAGTGGATCGATAATGCGCCGCCGAGACGATTAGACATGATTATTCTATGTGCCGCCACCCTTACGCCTCCTGGGAAAGACAGGGTAGAGACGGATGAAGGGATTGAAGAGATGTGGATGGTCAACTACCTTGCCAATTTCCACCTTCTGGGAATACTCAGCCCGGCACTCCGAGCGCAGCCCTTCGACCGCGACGTGCGAGTAATCCTCCCAATATGTTCATCTTACATTCGATCTCCGTCGCTCAACGATGCGCTGGTGAAGAAGGAGTGGTCTCCATCGAAGGCTTATGCTAGAAGTAAACTTGCATTGGTGGTGTTTGGGCAAGCTTTTCAGAAACATCTGGATGCGTATGAACGCCCAGACAAACTTCCCATGAATTCCCGAGTTATATTTGCCGATCCTGGATTTTCCCGCACCCCTGGAATGCGGCGGTGGTTGACACGCGGCTCGCTCTGGGGATTAGCAGTTTATCTATTCTCTTATATATTGCCTTGGTTTTTACTAAAGAGTCCGGAAATGGGAGCTCAGTCTATTCTCCATGCTGCGATGGACCCGGAGCTGGGGAGGGGACCAGGCGGTAAGCTCATTAAGGAATGCATGGAAGTCGACTTCGCCAGGGTAGACGTAAAGGATGAAGAAGTAGCGAAGAAATTGTGGGAAGCTAGCGACAAGCTTATTGAGAAAACCGAAAAGGACCAGGCTGCGTTGAGGGTCCTAGAAAAGAAGCGGCAGGAATTGAAAGATAAGGAGAGGCAGGAAGCAGGGAAAGCCGAGGAGATGGATGCGTTGATCGACACGATCAAAAAAGGGAAAGATACCGAAAAGAAAACTTCCCGAAGAAAAGGAAAGAAAGCTTCGTCATAAATGAATGGAAGGATACCTATACAGTATAATTAATCCAAACCCTCTATTCCGAATCTTCTGAAGCACAATATTTAGGCGTGAGGTTAAAGCACAACAACATGTGTTCATTGTATGTATCCGTGTATGTCTAACTATATCTATAGCATTTGGGAACCCGACTACTTGGACTCCTAGGGTGAATGCAGTTGTGAGTATTCTAAGAACTAAACTGGCAAAACTGGTGGGCCTGGCCTAGTTAATTCTAGTGTTTCCGTTGATTCGAAGATGTCATCCTGCTCTTATACTATAATAGGAAATTTACCTGGGAGCTCGCATGTTAGAAGAGTGGAGGTGCGGAGGACATCCAATTAAGTATCATCGTGACTTATATTTCTATACTTCGGTATAGTAGAAGACAATTCGCACCACGGATTGTGTAAACTCTTATTTTCCTTCAATGAACCATAGGAAGTAATATTTGTTGATTGTCGTATTTCATTCATTTCCCCTCGAGTAGAACATAATGTTGCGACACTCAGTTTCGCAGGTCTTTGGCTCAAAGCACCCTGTCTTATCTCCACGCGGGGATGACGACATTGGACCTCGGGTGAGTTTACAATTCCCGTTCATTTCTGGACCTTTCTCAACTCATCTCACCCAGCCACTCGACAAAACAAACTTCTCTCTGCAAGCTCAAAGGCCGTATCAAGTCTCACGCCGTACAAGCTCGAATACCCCAGGTTTAAACCCATCGCTTCAATCATCACAATACCAAGAGTTGACACCAGTCCCGGCAATTCAACCAATGCCGATTCTCAGTCACAGTCACATGCCTCGGAATGTTGCTGGATCGATTCCTCACCTGCCGACACCAGTCACGATATCTCAAGTAACACAAAGGGACGCTTCGAATTTACATCCAGTTTTCTTCACCGAGAGGTTACGAAGGTCACCGTTCATTCTTGACGCTGTGGGGGTCACTAGCCCTGTGGCATGCGGGTATGCTTACCAGGAAGTGCAGAGGAGAGCCGATGGGACTGTTCCCGCCATGCTATGAGGGGAAGTAGCTGCGCTGGGTAAATTGAAGCGAGTATTAGTCACGATTAACATCAATTATGGCCATGTTTAAATATTTCAAGGGGGAAGAATCGAGTGTGATTAAGCGCTCGAGACGGCCAAATCGGAGCCAACCTAATATAGACTTCATTATAACCATGAGCTAAAAGAAGAACCGACTGCAATCAATCTGTTTGAGACTAGGGGTACAGAAAAATGTATGTACACTAGATATGGACAGCAGACACTTGAAACTCCTGAACAGTCTCATCAGGCCCGGGTATCGATATCAACAAAGGGAAATAGTTCGGGATGTTGGTTTTTTCCCTCTCATGAGCTGCGGAATCAGCTGAAGCTGCATTTTCCATATCCAGGCCCACCAATACACGCTTGTTAAAAATACAATGCCTCCTCAGACTACGAAATTTCTTGCCCTTCTTTGTGGTAATAATGCTCAACTGCTAGGTAGTTAGCACCTTCAACAGGTATTCCTCGGCATTCGAGAGAAAGCAAGGTCAATGCGCTCAAAGTTCCCTCAGCTTAACCCGTAGCATTCTTGACCGCGATGATGATTGCAACAACGATCAAGATGAGCACTATTATGAGCAACGCCATGAGCTTGACATTCTTCCACCACATTTGCCTCTTCAGGCCGCGACTCCGCACCCGGAACTCGCGCGCGCTGCCTCCCAGGCGGTCCGTCTTATCGACCAGTAAGTCAATGCGCTCGCCTCTTTCTAGCAGGCCCTCGATATTGCGCGTCATGATACCACGCACATCATCGATCTCGCGCTGGACATTCGTAATAGCGTCGTCGCGGCCGCCGCTCGTGGTGCCGAACTCGACCATCAGGTTCTTCAGCTCGGCGTTGAAGCTGCCGGCGCCGTAGTTGGGCATGTCGGCAAAGTCGGTCGTATCCGCATTGAACTCGTCGAAGAAGCGCTTGCGAATCTCGAACAGGAAGCCGAAGGGCACGCGCCGCCCCAGCGACGATTCCGCAATCACGAGGAACGTCAGCCCGCCCGCGGACGGGTTGTTAGGGTAAGACGAAGGCGCCTCCGACATGTAGTGGATGTGGTGCGAGCCATGCGTGTACGTGAGCTTCTGCGGGGCGTCATGGCCGATCTTAGGGAGGATGATGGAAGCGAGCGAGGACGTTTGCGAAGACGCCGAGGTCGTACATTCGGATAAGATGGTAGTATGATGCGCGATGCACGAGCTGCGCTTGTTAGCCCATTGGTTCTTTTCGATGAATAAGATGGATCGCGACGCACTAGAGAAGTGGAGTTGGAGGTGTTGAGGAGGACGCCATCGTGACTACTGTACCGAGGCTCTCAGTCTAAGTAACTGATTGCTCAGACTATGATGTTTCTCGATATTAATCTTAGGTATCTAATAATTAAAGAGATGGATATAGGGGAGGGGGGGTTGCGAATGAAGCCGAAAGGGTCGATAAAGTTCAAGTCAGCAACTCCGGAGTGTTGGGTTAAGAGCTGCCTTCCTATGTATCCATTAATGACGATGGGGACGCATTGAACGGCCAAACTAAATAATAAGTAACTGTTCGTACTCCGTGCGTGGACATGTGTGACACACAGTACTGTCTGTGAAAGCTACTTACCTAGGTACATACTTATAGTCAGTTAGTGTATATTACGGGTAAACCGTGGGATAACCGATAAGAAATTTTATGTCTCCATAGCGGCGTCGACCAACAAAATTTCTAGATAAAAGTCTATAATTTGCCTCCAAATCTTTTAGCTTCAAAGGCATCTACCAGTCAATCTTAATGGGATGGGAATCTGTTCTAACATGATTCCTAAACTCTCTACTCCCTGTATGTGCAATGCGCGTCCTTCTCCGAACTGGATTGGCTAGGTCAAGCTACGCAGTTTTAGCATGTCGGAAACATGCATTTACAACATTCAGTGCCGCCGCCCGGAAGGTAAGGAACTCACCATCCCCAAAGGTATTATATATAATAGTCTTGTAACCTATACTGACACATTTATAGCCATCCCGTGGGAATCCATTCGCACGCACAGGATCAAAACATAATGCCAGTCCTCATTTACATCGTCCAGGCGACCATGTTGCCTCGGGCGCCCTAAGACATGGCCCACCCAAGCAGCAAGACGCGATGAAAACCTACGGTGTTTTCCGAAATCTAGTCCTCGGCAGGTATGATCTGATGATGAATACGTCGCAGAGCTGGGCAGCGAAGCAGGATGAATATAAAGGGTTTGGTGTCAACTCGAAGCTCGACTTGCAACGCGAGGTCAAGTTGTTCAGGCTCTCGATCGAGAAAGCTTGTGATCTTGCCGGTGAAAAGAATGCGATCTCTAAGAACGACAACCCGCTGTTCTGGAGTCTCCGCAATGCTTTCGTCGAAGGTGACATCTCAGGTCTCGCCGACGAAATGGTATTTGCCTTCCAAAACTTTCTCATGCGCTCAAAGTTCCCCAAGAATATCGCAGCAACACATAGAAAGATTGCGGATTTCCGATTTCCTTACGAATGGTTTCCAGCGACCAGAGCTATGCAACGCACTATTCATCTACACGTTGGCCCAACTAACTCAGGGAAGACCTACAATGCCCTAAAGGCACTCGAGAATGCCAAATCCGGTATCTACGCAGGCCCGCTTAGGTTATTAGCACACGAAGTTTATACCCGCTTCTTAGCTAAAGGCAAGAAATGTGCCTTGGTCACGGGGGAAGAACAGCGCATTCCCGAGAATGAAGATAACTATTTCCGAAGTTGTACCGTCGAGATGACCCCTCTCAACCATCCGGTAGATGTCGCGGTTATTGATGAAATTCAAATGATCGGAGACAGTGAAAGAGGGTGGGCGTGGACGCAAGCGTTTCTCGGTGTGCAAGCCAAGGAAGTTCATCTCTGTGGAGAGGAGCGTGCCGTGGAGCTGATCCAGTCCCTATGCGCCACCATTGGCGATGAGTGCGTCGTTACCCGGTATAACAGACTTAGCCCGTTGGAAACCATGACCGAAAGTTTGGGCGGCACATTTGAGAACCTTCAAAAGGGCGATGCCGTAGTCACGTTTTCGAGAGTTGGCATACATGCAATAAAAAAGCAAATAGAGAACGCCACAGGACGCCGATGTGCCATGGTCTACGGATCACTACCACCAGAAACTCGTGCTCAGCAAGCTGCACTTTTCAATGACCCAGATAACGACTACGACTTCCTTGTTGCTAGCGACGCCATTGGTATGGGCCTCAATCTGGAAATAAAACGGGTTATCTTTGAGCAGACGCATAAACGCACAAAATCTGCTTATCGGCAAATGTCAACCTCTGAATTGAAGCAGATAGGAGGCAGGGCTGGTCGCTACAGGACAGCCCGTCACGCAACCGAATCCGGACCAGGACCAAACTCGAAAGAAGGAGAGGCAACCCCACCGGCTAAACCAGGTCAGCCCGGTTTAGTAACAGCTATGGAAAACTCTGATCTCGAGATCATTAAGCGAGCCTTTGCTCGTGAGCCAGAACCTATAAAAACCGCTGGCATACAACCTCCACCCTCCGTGGTTGAGCGATTCTCAACTTATTTCCCTCCAAACACACCCTTCAGTTACATTATATCTCGCCTACGAGACATCGCCCAAACTTCTCCGAGGTTCCATATGTGTTTCTTGGGGGAAATGTTGAAAATTGCCGATTTGATTCAACCGTATCCCATGTCCGTCTATGATCGCTGCGTCTTCTTGAATGCACCAGTTGCCTTAAGGGAGCCTTCAGGATCTCAAGTTCTACAAGCTTTCGCGAGGTGTGTTTCGAGGATGGAAGGTGGCGATCTTGTTGATATCCCAGAAGTTGATTTAGAGCTACTCGATATAGATGAAGAGCATTTCCGTTCTAGACCAGGCGAATATTTACGACGACTAGAAGCTCTCCATAAGACGATAACGTTATATCTTTGGCTCAGTTATCGGTATTCTGGTGTATTCTGCAGCCAAAACCTTGCCTTCCACGTTAAAGAGCTCGTTGAGGCTCGCATTGACGCCCATCTAGCTAAAGTCAGTGTTAGCCAGGCTAAGCGCAGAGCGAGATTGGAAGCCATTCGGAAGAAGGCCTCAAAGTCTGCGCTCCAGAAGGAGAGAGTCCTGGGCAATAACACTTCGATTGATGGCCCTCAGCACGAATTGTCTGGCGAGTGGAACGAGGAAGGACATGAAGAACCCCTTTTCAATGGCCCAGAAGACCTCCAACCGATCACCCGACTAGAGCGAGGTCCCGCAGATACAAGAAGTGGCTGAACCCGTCGAGTCCACTTACGGCCAAATCTATAGTGTTGTACAAATCTGCCTATATCTGTAAAATAATGTACAATATTAACGAATTGGAAGGGAACCTGGCTTTTGAATAAACCGTTCATGTATAAAGTGCATATAGATCATCGTACATAGAACATAACATGTCTAACGAACAACCACTCCAAGAAATGAGAATAAACAGCTTTACTGCCGACCTCTTTCATGGGACCAAAGTAACAGAGGAAAGTGCGTATGAGCTTTATTCTCCACCTGCATTACTCGCTCCTAGTACCTGGGGCAAACATGTGCATATTTCAGGCACAGATCAGAAATGAGGATAGAGTAATAGAGTATAGAGTTTTTCGACCTAGAAAGGGGGAGGCAAGTGCTCTGTGCCAGTAGCGGCCACCTATTGGCAGGACGGAGGACATTGCAGAAGAGATGCTTGCTAAGTTCAAAATTTCTTGATATTTGCTGTTTCTGGCCAGGCCATCTCGGCCTCAACGCACAACTAGCTCCCTATAATTATTCTTTACATTGCCGCCTGCATCGACAATGGAATTTTTGTCAACCTCACGTGCATCCCTCCTTTAATCACAGCAAGACTTTAAAAATATATTTACTTCTTCACTCCTACCACCCCTGACTTCTCATATAACTCCATGGAAGACAGTCCCGAAGACGTCAGCCCTTCATCGGAATATCCTCGTCGTCGAAGTATCATTAGTCGATGGCGACCTCGTAGTATCTCAGGCGTTGATGGTCCGCCAAGTAGATTACCATCGTCGTCGGTAGCCTCCTTAGCAACTGTACACTTTGCAAACCGACGGACCACCAGGGAACCCTACAACAGTGCGCCAGTCACTCCAAATATGTACATTGACCCGCCACGACCGGCCAGAGAAGGTCATGAATGGGTCTGGTTCCCGGGGGGCTACTGGGCCGAGCGCGAGATCGTTGAGAACCCCGGCAAGGTCATGAAGCACTTCAAGTGGCGTAAGCGTTCCGGCAAAAGTAGCTCCGGGAAAGACACGCAAGACGACCGAGAGTACTCCCCGCATAATCTATGGGCTCAGACGCCCCAGCCATTGCCTAGTCCCTTTCACATAGAAGAAACCCACGTTCAATCCTTACAGAGACCGCCGTTCAACCGCCACGGAACAAGCAGCGAGAGCGGGGGATCTTCGTTCCCACTCAACCGATCATTGCAGATGCCAATGCCTAGTCCTTACCTAACCGAAGAAGCTCATGTACAGTCGCTGCAGAGGTCGCCTTTGGGCTATCAAGAAAACGATAGCGGTACTCCCAACGGCACCTCCCATCCCAGACCGACGCCTAGGCCTCCGCAGGGCTCACCCCTTACGATTACGAAAGGAGACTCGAATTCTGCCACTCCTCTTTCTATCTCCGCGAGCCAACCGATAAACATCTCGAAAGCCTCGCTTTCGTCCCTTTTACCCTTAGAACCAGCGAACCAAGTAGTAAAGCCAAAGAAATCATTCATCGCTAGACTTCTACCTAATCATAAAACGGTAAGTTATCTCAGATATGTTCCTCTTGACCATCTACCCTTTATACCTTTATATATATAGATTTCCCAACATAGTAACATATCATGATTATCTGGTTTTCAGAGGATAAAGAAATCGCACAATAACAACGAAGCCTACACCCAAGATTATACGACCAATACGATCGAGGGCGCACGTGCGCAGCTCGTGAGACATAGCCAAAACGCAACACCACCCATAATGAGCCGTGTGGTATCACTGCTACGTGAGGAAGTGACCAAGAGACCACGAGGCTCACGGTCGATCAAGCTCTTCGGCAAGAGCCCCTGGCATCGCAAGGCTTCGGCTGGCTCTGAGGCTAGCGCTTCGAGCTCCCTCCGTGACGTGCTCCGCGGCCGAACCCCTGTTACTAGCCCAGTCCCTGATATAGGTGCGTGTTTTCGTAGGAGCCTCATCCCTCAAACCCCCCCCCCCCCCCCCCCCCCCCTGCGTAACACTCCCTTTGGGCGCTGAATTGGTGTAAAGAAACGGGAAGTGGAAGGGTAAATGGGTACCAGGGTCTAGATACACCTAAAGTCAAAGGCAAACATACTAACAGGCCAGTATAGAACCGCCAAACTCTTTCTGCGTACAATACCCAGGTGGAGTAAGTCTGACTTTCAACCCAGAGATCCATACACAATTCTTCTGATTATACGACTTACTTTGTGGTATAAAAGGAAGCAACCAGAGTGCAGACGCCCCCGCTTCGCGAGACCGGACAGCATAGAGACCGGCCGCGGTCTTTCTTCTTCGACATCTCGACACCGCCACTTTATGCTAGCAACAGCGACGAGCAGGACGGATCCTGCCGGTCCCCTCCCCAGTCTGTCATCTATGAAAATGAGAAGTTCAGGGCTGAGCAGGAAACTGGGAAGTCGAAGAGAGATTCCGGCAAGGAGTGGTGGGAGGTACCGGTAGCGGTGCCTCGGTACGAACCTTTGGCACCTAGCTCCTTTGAATTTGACATGCCGGAGCACCTACCCAACAGTCCCATGTGCCCAGCCAACAAGAGGCACAAATCCGGCGGCACTGGAGTATGCGTGTACCACGGCCGGAGGAAGAGAAGCGGCGAGTACGAGAGCGTCGATGACGGTGATAATACCGACGTATGGACGTAAACGAACATTGGATACTAAAAGTAGTACAATAATGGGATATATTACCCATTGAATTACTTTGCAAAACCGCCCTTTGTTATGATATTGTTACATGTCACTCAAGAAGAAACCTAGTACACTTTCTTGGGACTCCTACTTGATCAGATGGAGAAATTTACAACACAACTGTTGCTCAGTTGGAGCTAGTCCTACCTACCCCAACGACAAAATCAGCCTCCTCGCTTGTAGGCTGCTACAAAGTATGCCATGCCTAACCTCTCCAAGCATACTCCAATTCAGGTCGATTCCTTTGCAACCTAAAGTATCTCAAGGGCAGGCTTGACAATGGCCACCGCCCAACCGGTGTCGCGAAGTACGTGCGTGACGCCTAGTCCTGGGTCTGGATCTTGTGATCGCCCTTCACGGCCTCGGCGTACGTGGGAGGAGCTCTGCCCTCGTCGTGGCTGGGGCCCGCGGAAGAGGACCCGTTGTGGTTGTTGGTGCTTGTGCTGCCGTAGTTGGGCTGCGGGGACGAGACCGGTCTCGGTTGCGGCTGGCGCTCGGGCTGCACGAAGACGTAGGTGACACGGGCGCCGCCCTCGCTGTCCTGCGGCACCGGATCGTACTCGTAGACTTCGGGGAACTTGGAGATGATGTACCAGGAGTGCAGGAGCCCTGGGATCTGCGCTGGCGTTAGAATCGGCTACGATACGATATGTGTGGTGTGATGCGGCGCGGTGCGTCGCGAAGAGATGGGTCGCCCGGGTGCGATGAAGAGAGACTTACGTAGCCTAGCATGCAGAGCAGGATGTTGATGATGGAATCGGCGGAGCAGAGGCCGGTTTTGACCCAGACTGTAAGTTTATTCCATTGTTAGTGATAAGTTCTCTTCGTTGTGATTGACGTTTATCCACTACGTCGGGATGCGTGGTGCGGAGCTGTTGGCTGCCCGCGCGGCGCCCACTGCTAGGCAGACGAATAGCGAATAGCGGCGGGCGGGGGGAAGAATCACTGGGGATGACGTACCGGGTAGAGGAGGGAAGAGAATGGCCAGAAGGCCGAGGAATAGGTCGGGAGTACACATTTGTTACGGTCTTTGTAGGGAAAAAAAAGGAATGAAGGAAATTCTATGAGATGATTGCAGGAATCGCGAGATGTGTTATAGGAATTATGGATGAAGTCTAGATATGAATCATAAGGTGTAGGAAGGCGACGATGAATTGGTCATTGTCATGCGAGCTGAACAAGTAGGCGGGTTACCCGGTCCTCAGGACAGTGTGGGGTATTACTTCATACTTTCCCGGTTGGGGAGTATTGCAGGGATTAGGCAGGCAGATTCTAGCGCTGGACTATTCCGTACAGGGCGCTAGTGTTATGGAGACCCGCACGGTGTGACCTTTTCAATGTGGCAGTGCTGCTACACGGGTTGGGTGGCTTGCGTGCGTAATCCTTCATGCAGTCATGCTGTGATTTTAACCTGAACCACTGAGAAGACACCAGTCGTCCAATACCCTTCCGACTTGATCTCTATGTAGGAGCTTGGCGACTCTTTCTTTCTTTAAGCTCGCCTCGAAAACGGAAACTTATCTGTCGAAGTGATAAGGGATATAAGTAAGAGTTGGCCGGTGTTCCACGCTGCTTGGTTGCCTTATAAGGCGCAATATGAGACAACATTTCACGAGCGGAGTTCTATAGGCGTGTACAAAGGCCTTATGGCCCGTGGGCACTCAGTGCCTTTTTTCTCTAGTCGAACCTTCTTCTTCGTCATCGCTTACCCACCACTCCGATAACATCGCTCAAGGTGCATCCAAGATGTCTACGCCGCAGACGCCACATAAACTCTTCATCCAAATGTCTGGTGCACCAGGCTCTGGTAAAAGTACACTAGCAAGACTTCTTGGGCGCTCAATCGGCGGGGTAGTCATCGATCACGATGTCTTCAGATCCACCCTCCTCGAATTCAACACTCCATTCGACCAGGCAGCAAAACAAGCTTATCAACTTCAATGGAAACTCGCTCAAGACATCGCGAAGCAAGGCATCAATATCATTATTGACAGTCCCTGTAACTTCCAGGAGATCCTTGACCAAGGGTCTACGCTTGCCAGGGACCATGGCTACGCCTACTGGTATGTCGAGTGCAAGGTGGAAAGCATCGACTTGTTAGAGCAGCGTCTGCGCGCCCGAGAGCCGATGGCAAGTCAGCGAACCGGCATCGATTGTCCTCCTGGTGCTGCAAACGGCACCCGCGCGGGCAGTCAAGACTCTCGCGCTCTCTTTGAGAAGTGGATGAAAACCCCGTGCCGTCCAGAAGACAATATCGTCATTGTGAACTCCACGGACAACCCGGAGGCGCTCCGAGACCATATCCTGAAACGGATTGTTGGTTAATAGCTAAGGCAGCGTCCCCGGAAATCAATGATTCACCGAGGTTCGTTCTGACAGAGTGTGGCCCAGCCAACTGCTCAACAGTCCAGAAGGCTTGGCTTCGGAGGCTGAATGGGCCGCTCCCGTAAGAACGTGATAAATTCACTTCTGGAGCGTTCCTCGGCGTATGAGCTAAATGGCGTTTTCTGGGGAAATTTTGGGCCGCCAGGAGTGTGTCATGAATTGCCTCTGCTCTATTGTAGCTAACCGCAAGATTCATGAAATATCATTTGAAGAGAAATATATTATCTCGTAAAACGAGTTAAATCCGTTAACATAGTCGTATGTGATTGTATTGAATGGCTTCTAGGCATTCAGGAGCAAATAAGGACATGTTTCTTGAGATGGGCTAGTGAAGGATAGAGCAGTCTTGTCAAGCCAAGAGGAGCACCAAAAAAGACAGTAAAGGGGGCGCTAGGCTTACCTGCCCAAAACGGCAATGTAGCATGGCTATAACCAATCAAATTAATACTTACCTCCTCCCTAAGAGGTTATAGTACCTATAAAGCTCAAGTATCTCACGAAAACATCCATATAATGAAAGTCCGCATGTATTTCCTAGGTGCTGGAAACGAAGCTTGACAAATCATTAATTACCTGGTAATCAAACAATATCCTATATTTATCTCTTTATTTTACTTATCCGCATATCCATGTTCGTTTGGCGAACAAACCAAGCGTTAAATGTCTCCCACTCGGCATCGGGATTAATTAATTCGAACTAGTGAGATAAGGCCCAGAGCGGCCGTCTGTCAGCTCTTGTTTGCCAAAAGGATTGGGAATGGAAAAAAAAAATCTAACAGTACCGTACCTTGAAAGTATAAAAAAGTGAAGGGATCAGCTTGTAGACTTCCAGCAGGCTGATGTTTTTGCCAATACAAGTACGTGGCCCAGCGCCAAATGTGTATGTAGCACTGGCCATTTCCTGTCTTCTCGCCTCGAAGGCTTCTTCGGATTCACCATCTGCTGGGAGCCATCTCTCTGGAATGAACGAATCCAGGTCCTCGCCAAAGACAGGATGGCGGTGGATGGCCCAAGCGTTGACGCCGACCACCGTTCCAGGCGGGAGAAATGGTCCGTCGGGCAATTGAAGACCGCCTTGGGGTACTATTCTTTCAAGTAACAGCCCTACAGCGGGATGGAGACGGAAGGCCTCCTTAATGACAGCGTCCAGATATGGGAGTTGTTGACTTTCTTTCCATGTCACTGGAATTGACATTCTGCCAGAATCATATGCATCCTCTAACTCTTTGACGAGTTTCTCAAGCACTCTTGGGTGTTTTAACGTGTAGTAAAGCACTGCGCGGAGAGAGATAGCAGTGGTGTCCGAACCAGCATTGACGTTGCTGATGGTGTACGAAAGGACCTGGGCGTCATTTACCGTCTGAGGGTGAGTCTTCTTGGCCTCTAGGAACCGGGATAAGAAGTCTCTGCGATCTTGAGGCTCATTATCTCCGTTCCTTTTCGAGTTCAAACGGTCATCCAGGCGCTTGCGGGCAAATTTCGCTGCGGGGCCCGTTGAGCCACCGCCTAGCATCCTTCTCACTGGGTTCTTCATCATCAATTGGTCCAACCATGGCATCTGGCCGACCTGAGAACTCAAGAGAGGTATTGTTAGCGACCTGATACACGGAAGACTCGCCGTTGCTTCTATAACTCTTTACATACCTTACCAACATAATCTAGATTGTTCTCTAGGGATTTTATTATGCCATCAATGTCTCGGCCCTGTTCAAGGAAGCCAAGAGGTTTGCTAAATGTTAGCTCCCCTATCACATCAAATGCATCTGTTTTAGGGATCAATTAGGTCAGCTCTAGCAACTCCCCAAGATCAGAATGACTAGGTAGGTGCTTACAATATTGGAGCCATGCTGCCATATCGCATACTCTTCCTTCTGCGGCATAATCGCTCAATTTATCTATCATGGTTCTGATTGTTTTGTCCACGAAAACTTCAAATTCACTGAGAGTGGTCATGGAGTATGCAGATGAAATCGGTCGCTTGATAGCGCTATGGAAATTCTCGTCTCGACTCGTGAATAGGGTAGGGGTTGGTCTACCGGAAACCAATTGCTGTTGGACCTCGTAGAATCTTGTCTATTTCGTCGTTGAGCATGATGGGCAAGAAGTTCGAAGACAGTCGTGAGCTAACTGACCTTCTGATAGCCTTTGTTGATACCATAGATATTCTTCAGCGCATCAATGTTGCACACGCTGACTACATTTGGCCCTATGCGCACGTATTGCCCATACCGCCTGTGAAGATCGATATGCGTTTTTTCGGCATGGCCACGGGCTACGTCAAGATATCTCCAGAGGTTGGTGAATTTGGCCCAGAATGGCCCTGGTATGGACGATACCCCGCGAGTGAAATAATTGCGGATATAATGGGACAGGAATAAGATAGTAAGGATGCTGGGGAGATTCTGACATACGAACGATAGTGCCTCCCAGACCACAGTCATTGTTGAGTTAGTAGGGTTAACGTGTAAAATGGTATTTTTACAACCGGCAGGACAATATCTCTTCTTTCCCAATTCTACCTCTTTCACAATTGTTCGACTGTTTTAAAGATAGGGTGATGGTAATTGGAAGAGTCAAGGGGAAAGTCAGCAACCCCTATCCACCCTGAGATATGTTGGCCATCTTACCGATATATCATAGGTATACTCGCACCACAAGTTACGAAGTGCCCACATTTCAAAGCGCCCTATAACGTGGTAATTGATGATTACCGGTAATCTTTCCCGTACTAAACCCCACCCCTCCCCGATCTCGTCCATGCACTACCGAGCTTCACCTTCACTTATCCCCGCAAGTTTATGATAAGTCCCCGCCCCTTGTTGTTCAAATCCGATCGTGATTCATCAACACTAAATGTTGCCTGCTTATAAATGTTGTTTAAATTAGATTTGAAGTATTGCCTCTGATATCGGGGTTCCGCCGTAGCGGCGGATTCCATCTTCATGCAAATTTCACTTTCGGTGCAAGGTGTTATAGGCTACTTTGCGGGGTTGTAATGGTTTCTTGTAAGACTTTCTATTGCCCTATAAACCCCCCTTAGATAGGCTATAAGCCTTGCTAAATGGCTTCCACCAGGTTAATCTCTTGCAGATCGAGTAAGCGCTGTAGGAAACCCCACCAAAGAGCGCTATATAAAAGACTGCTTTAGCGTTCCAATCTAGCAGAGCTTATGCTAACGTCAGCATTTAGAACCGAAAGCCATACACATACATCTGATTATCAGTACCTGTTTCTGCTAGAGCGATGAACAATGGAGTCATATACAACGCCCCATACTCATTCGTGTGGGAAGACCGTTCCTCTCTACCATTCACCCTACCACCTAGCAAGTACGGAATACCTTTATGCATTAGGTATACCTACCTAATGTATGTACCTCTTGCATCAGTTACTAAAATTGCTCGTCCTAGCCAGAGTCTCTCACAGACTCAACAGTTGTGACTATTGAGTCTAAGTTAGTTTCAGTTTATACAATCACAGGAGGGAGGTATCATTGAGTCTCTCTACTTACCGCGAGAAGGCGGGTTCGTTTCCTCCGCAGCCGTCGACTCCGTCCTAGGCCGCTCGGACTCTGCCTCTTTATCCGTTAGTCCCGTGTCCCCTTCCTTACTACCACTAGCATCATCTTCAACTGAAGTTCCCTTATTGACTTCGCTTATCCGACTTTCCGAAGCTTCAGGATTGTTTTCCGGGGATGCTAGATCCCTATTTTTGACCTCAATAGTGGAAGTGTCATGCTGTTTTGTATACTCACTTCCAGTCCCCGCGTTGCCATCGTCTTTGATATCCGTAGTCAAATGATCACTTTCAGTTTCTTCAGTAAGTGTATCCGGCTTCAGGCCACGCCCAAATCTCTCACCGGGCCAGGTACTAAAACCCGGGATGCGGCTTTCTTCTGTGCTTAGTCCTTCGATGCGGTCTGTTGCGAGTCTTCGCCTGAACGGATTATTCTGCTCCTTTTGTTTGCCTTCTCTTTTCTGCTCAGGTTCAGCGTGTTGAGGATATTCGGTTTGGCTTCCTGTGTCGGTTGTTTTCTTCGATGAGTCGTTACGTTTAACTCTCTCAGGCTCATCCTGGACATTACTAGTAAATCTTACGGTGGGGTGGGGTTCTTGTGATGATGATTTTCCCGGGTGTGAGCTCAAGACTTCATTGTGAGGCTGAGACGAAATGGTTACCGAAGGTCGTCCTTTTGACGGTGCTGGCTTCGGGCTTATTTTTGGTGATATCGACTGTGGATGCCGCAACGCAAAAATTAGCGGTTGTTGCTGTCCACTGAATAGATTGTAGTCGACTCCGGAGGATTCATCAGTCCACTCGTCTTCATTATCACATGATTGGGCGGAACTTGGATTGACTTCGTGGTGGATGGTTCTGTCTACTTCCACGCCCTTCCGGTCTTTCTGCTTCTCAAGCCCATATCTCCTGAGGTTTTCTAGTTCTTTAATCAGAGACTGTCTTCTAGCGGCAAGCCGATTCATCTCTATTCGTTCTTCAGGAGTTATTTTCGCTGTGGGATACTGGGAACTGGCGAGGAGCGGTCCCAAATTGCTATGTCGTCGGACCCCTAGAAACCTCGCCAAGTTTGACCTTTTATCCTTGGAGTTTTTCTTCAACGCCTTCACAGCCTTCCCCTTTTTGGTATGATTTTTGTTCTGCCTTTCACTTTGGTTGACTTCGATTATCGGTAGATCGAAGGCAAGTCGACCAGCACGCAAATGCGTCGCTGGGAATCTCGCACTGATCTTAGTTTGAAACTCTCCGGGAAGGTTTTGGTAGTCATCATCAGATTCTTTCAAAGCTCGTAAAGCCGCTGGCCCCTCGTCTTCCAAGGTATAGCGCAGCATGTTGAGGATCCAGGAGTCCAACATAGAAAGACAATTAGAAAAGTCGGGGACGTCGAAGAGTTCAGACATCTCTGTCTTCAGTTCCTGTTTTAAGTCGTCGGAATTGGATATCAGATACTTTGATGTCAATGTTTTTGAATAACCGCAAATATCCCCTTGGGTCACTTTCTGGAGCTTGCAAAGCTCCTCGAATTCCTTGGATGGCCTTGCAGATAATATGATTAGCCTCTGTAATGCCATGACCTCCGTCTGATAGTCGCCGAGCTCTCTTGATGTTATCACTGCCATCTTGACAGGGCGTTCAAACTCAGGTGCTGCGCCACGTGGATTCCACCCCGGATTTTCACTTTTGACAGGGACATATTGGGGTAGCTGAGAGCGCTTCGAATGGAATACCACGCCCGGGAATGGTTTAAAGTGGTCTTTATAGGAATAGGCGTAATGAGGACCTTTGACATCAGAAAGATGCGTTTTCGCCAGCATCCACCTCGTGAAGGGCCGGCTTTTCATGCTGCCCGGGTCATTTTCTATGACGGAGAGTGCAAGAGGGGCAGATTCGCTAATTAACGCCTCGGCCGTCTCTACCGATTTTTGAAGTTCATAGGTCGCGAGAGATACGAAAATATCAAGAAGCGCGAGAGTCGTTGAGGCGTCGCTGGCTAAACTTGACCAATCCTTAGCAAAACACCGGATACCATTCCACTGGTCCAATATATTAACATCTGCGGAGATCAATGCCACTGCAATATCTCGGATGTCCCAGATTCTGCCCTGTGCGAGGAGGTTCTTGTATAAGGATTGGTAGAAACCCGAGGAGAATGTATCGCGAAGGCGCTCGTAGACTGATCCATCTACAAGGCCCCCCATTCGGTAAAGCAAAGCGAGCATTTTAATCTGGTTATTTAGTATTTGGCAGCATTAGGAATTAAAAGTAAGCTTACTTCAGTTGAGGTAATATTTGTCCTGTTTGGGTCTATCTTTTGGAGTTCGTGGATGGCCTCATCAACAACATCAAGTTTCTTGAAGAACGCACCAGGCCTTCCTGGTTTATAGTGAGCTGCAAACACTTGTATTAATTCCCAGTACATTCGAAGTAAGGCTATATTACCACTGTCGGTAAGATTGCCCTGCACATTGGACATTACGCCGTCATCGAGCTCGGATAAGGCTTTATAATCGCCTTGTTCGAGCAACATTTCTGCATACTCGATGGCGATTTGAGGTCTGTCTAGATATTCTTGCAGATTTTCCGTGAAGAATTCCCTAGCGGAGGCAAAGTCGCCTAGCCTTTCCAACCGACATAGCTCTTCAAGACTCCCGCTAAGATCTTCCTGCAGAGGCATCTTGAGGTGAACTGTAATGTCAGCGTCATGGCTCGGGTCCCAGATCCCATTGATATTCCGTTTTATAAGAACTTCGTGTGGGCCTAGTAAGTTAGGAGTGACTTTGGGTACTATAGAAGTCTCCTTGAGGTCCTTCCCCTGAACGGGGCTGGGGGGATTTTTGTGGCCCGGATGTTGGTGTTCATCACTTTTCGCTTCACCACTAGCTGGCGGTTTCCATGCCATAAGCTGCTTCCTCCCGGCTTTAACTTGGGGTCCATCAAGCCGGGGTATAGACTGACTTGGTCGCCAGTCTACCGTATATTCACTGGCACTATCTATTCCGCTAGTAGCCTCCCCTAAATCCTTGACTTGAGGTACGTTAGCCATCGGGCAAGATGATAATAAATTTTGCAGAATCCGTGTAGCTCAATCATGAGCAAATGACCCTCAGCCTGGAGAAATCATTGAGAAAAGAGAAGCTGAGTTTGAAAGAGAGAATCTTGGGGAATGCATGGATTTGACCGCAGCAGGAGGCCTGCCTGCTGCAAGTCGAGCGGCTGAGATAAGCTCTCCCACCCCTACGCTGCCACATAACTCGTAAATCTGCACAGCCTACAAAATGTAACACCCTACCTTGGAAGCGCGGTGAGTTAATTGGTTGTTAGGGAGCCCTACCGTCTTCTCTCTAGTTCTACCCCTCCATTTCTGCTCATACAAGAGTCGCAGCACGATCGGATTTCTCAGGCAGCTGGGAGCCTTGATTCTCAATTCAATACACCTCATCTAATAAACGCCATGTCTATCTCCGATACCAGATGTCATCCGGTGTATAGCGGCGCTGCATTACCCTGGCAAGAGCGCCTTCAACTCGGCCGTAGATATGGGAAGTATGACTTCGGACGATTCGAGCGCCTGGAGGGCTCGGCCCATTATATCGGCCAAGGGAAGATTGGGGATATCGAAGTTGCCTGCAAGTTTCTATTCAGAGAGTCGCGATGGGGCGTTCTAACCCCGGACAAGAATCCAGGAGGTGTTGTTTATCTGGATTTAACATTTACTGAGCCGCCAGGATGCCGTCTGCGGTGTGCAACCGTCTTATTAACTCTAGACGAAGAGGATGAAGACCTCCGACGCCATTTCAGTGCCGAGTCTTCATCAGCTAGAGTTAAGGTCCCCGTTCATATCACCGAGCATGGTCCACAGAGCCTGCACGGTCAGATAGATGAAGCATTTAAGATTACGAAGCATCATTTCAGTCCACGGATCGAAGTTGGCGGTTTTGCTGGAGCCGGTGGCGTCGGGCGAGATTCTGAGAAGCATTATGTCCAGAAAAGCCAATGGAAGTTCTCAAGTCTAACAATGCCTAACAAATTGTTGAGGCCTACAATTCTCAAATGGAATCTCGTTGAGAGTGAACTCGATCGCCAGCCAAGGCATGACAACACGTTCCATACAGCATTCGCATTTGAGCATGATGGCCAGCCATTCCTCATGCAGGTTGAAGTCAGCGGCTGTCTAGAAGGAATAGCATCGCACCTACGACACAAGGCGAAGCAGAAATTCAAGAAGTTCAAGTTTCCTATCGAACCAAAAACTGCTACGACCTTAGTGAATTTCAAGGGCAGGGACAATCCTTATCGGACTCCTCTCGATGAATTAGCCAAGAAAATACCTCACGACATGATTGAAAGGAACATGAAGCTTGTCACTCAGGTTCCAACGAAACCATCAAACACTGGGGGGTATTATGAGCTTATCGAGGACGGAGACAGCTCAAGAACAGAACGAGATAATCCACACGATCAACAAGGGCATCGTCCGCCCCTAGATATAGAGAGACCGCAGATTACGCCTATAGAAGAGCTCCGGGAGGAAGCATTGGCGGTGATGTCATTAGGAGGTCCTTCAATAAGTCAAAACATATCAATACAAGTACCGGATGTACTTCCACCGACTAATCACCAACAACTGGAGACTCTGAATTGCAGTCCACCGGCTCCTGAGAGCCAAATTGGACAAACAACTGCTTCATCCACTCTCGTCGATGAGGAACATAATGAGGTAACTCGCGAGGTAGCATTGGCCATGCCTCAAGTGAACCACGAAGAGGTTCGAAAGCTTCTCCGAGACTATCCCTTACCAGCAGTGTTTCACCTGATAATTTTGTGGATTCTCGCAGTCGGGATAAGAATAGCGCCGCTTCTCTCACGTTCAAAAAATGCTGCCTTACCGCGTAACGGGGGCGCGTGACCTTTTTTTTATTTTACGGTAGGATTGTAAAAAGGGTGGGAGAGCAAATGTATTAGGGGCAAGGTGGGGCAGTTTCAGGGCATCTGTACCTCTTATAGGCGTCAAGGTAGTCATTGATATCTTGTACTTGACTTTCTTCTTGCTTTAAAGCCTACATACCTACATTAGGTACCCAGTCAGGCAGTTCCCGACTTGCATAATTTACAAGAGGTATCGGGCTGGAGCTCCTCTATCCCACTGGCGCCACCATTTACCTTACAGGACGCTCGCCCGCTAAAGTCCAGGTGCCATAGCCGAAGTCAGCTCTATCTCACCCTCCCCTACGACACTCTCGAGACTCAAATCTCTATTCCTTGATCTCTCCGGCCTGACGACAGTCAAAACAGCAGCGGCCTCGTTCGCTGCGTAAGAGACGCGCCTTGATATCCTGTGGAATAATGCTGGCACTGGACATCCGCCAGGGAGCGTAACAAAGCAAGACGTTGAGGCGCACGTAGGTGCGTATTGTGTCGGGATTTCGGCCTTTTGATTTCTAGAAGAGTCCTTATGACATAGGAGCTAACTAATATTAAAGCAGTGAGTAAAACATTTGTATTTCATTGCCATCAAACTTAAGAAGGCAATATCTAGCATACTATAAGAACGAAGGTAAAAAATAATACTGACATGATGTGTTTTAATATACTAGGTCTCATATGATGCTAAATATGGCGCATATACCATACTGTTCTCCGGTTTATCTTCCGAAGTGAGCGAGGGTTCTAACGGCGCGTCCATCTGGCCATCCATGGTTTAAGCCGGCCGAGGTCCTCCTGTCAGACGACCATCTATCATTCTCGACAAGCTATAACATATAGAGTTACGCATTCATCTTGGGTCAACCCTTTCGTAATTATCATTCAAGTTTCTATGGGGAAGGATCCTCAGGAGCTCTCCATCTATGGAAGAGTTTTCAAGAACTTGGTTGCTTCTCTCTGGCAACCACAAACATAACCAAGATTGAGTAAACTAAAAGAAGGAGCGTCTATGTCTCAAAGGTACTTATTACACTGTCAACCAAGGTGTAGCGAATTAGGTACCTAACCTACTCTACGAAAAAATTATTAGTTATTTCAGTCCATCAAATTCAATAAACCTCCAGTTCTAAGAGCGTGCACTAAAAAGAATCGGGCTCAGCTGGGATTCGAACCCAGGACCTCATCGATCTTCAATTATATAACCCGAACGATGCGCTGTGACCACTTAGCTACTGAGCCCTGTAGATGACCACATAGAGCCTCGAGAAGGCAGGAACACTCTTCAGGTTGTGACTGAGGTCAGTGAATCAAACCCTATGAGCATGTCACTCGGTCGAAGAGCTATAATAAGCAGGGATAGTCAGGGTATCATAAGAAGCTTAAACTCTCTTGTCAGTTTTAGTCGTTCCCTTTTCTTCGAGTACAAAATCTCTACTTCTCCTTTCATAAAGCTTAACACAAAGGCAAGCCAGGAAAATATCATGTCGATCATGGAAATTGTGCTTCGAGCCTTCGTGAATAATAGTTGTTTTACGTCTTTATAGGTGTGGGCGAGAGAAGCTCATTTGACTAAAAGCGCTGGTAGGAGGCCATGCGATGATGGAGCTGAGAATAACTCTTTCAAGAGCACGCAAACGATAGCAGGCGAGTCTTCTGATCGCGGCCAGGCCCTCTCCAAAACCCACGAGAGAATAACCTAGACGGCTGGGGGCCAATCACTTCATTTCCATTGAGACTTAACATCATCCCCTGAAAGCTCAACACATCTGCTTCCGTCCCGCTTGTCCCGGGTATTGATGTGGTTGGTGCTCCCGCCATGATCTGTAGTTGCCTATCTCCGTCGACGCTGTATATGAAGGCGCCGACCTTGACAGCAGAAGTGCCGAGCGCGATTCCGTCTGCCGACCGGTTCGCAGGGTCGTCGTTGGTGCTTATGGTATCTCTACTGTATCCGATTACGGCGAAGTCGGTCATCTCTGATAAGCGCGTTTGTAAGGACCACGCGGCAACCTCTACCGTTGCGTGGGTTTTCAAGTCTGCTTCGTTGTTGTTCTCTTCCTGCGGAGTCTGTCCTTCGTTTCTGCAATAAGTGAAGAGACGCATGACCATAATCGCCACACGGAGACCCCTGGGGCTTATCTCTCGGCTGATAGATAGGCTGTCGCATATGGTATCGAATACCGCGTCCGTTAAGAGGGGTTCTATTATATCAATTAGGTAGCTAAACGGCGTATGACTGCTGGGGCGAAAGCTAGATGTGCTTCTTCGGTACTGAAATCGAACTTGGGATGCCTGACAAAAGCTGTTGCTGCTTGCTCAAGGAGGTCCCTCAGAGGACTAGTGCGGACGACGACACCAATAGGCGAACCGGGAAACCGTAGCTTCCCTCCAGACAGAGTCATTTCTTTACGGTTAGCCATCAGTCGACTGTCCAGACGTGTGAGCACGAAAGGCATCATATTATTAGCCCGAAGCGTTACCCCAGCCGCCGGCAGACACGGCCGAATGGCGTAAAGCCACGAGAGCCGGCCGTTCCTAACCAGTTCGGCGACTATATTTTGCAATGCCTCGTCTGCGGTGTGTTGTGCATTGTATTGCACACTCTTAAGTCGCAGCACGCCGCACAGGGCGTAGAACTTGTCGCACGGCACTGTTGCCTCCAGACCGGCCGCAATCTGTAGTACATTGGCATCCGAGAGCTCAAACGACTGCGCTTCTCCGTAATTCTGGCGCAGGTACCACAGGCGGCGGCACCAATTTGCGAATTCGCCGAGCCAGAGCTCCGTGGGATGGCGAAACGACAGCGCGCCAGCTATGACACCAACGTCGGACAGGCTCATCCAGCCGCTCGCGCTCCAGCTTAGCAGGTAGTTCTCCGACAGCAGAACTTCCTGCAGAATCCACGCCCGTCTCTGCCACGCGCCGCTTGTAAAGGACCTGAGTGCGTTGAGGCAGAGATGCTCACGTTCTGGTGTGAGGTCCGGAAGTATAGCGCAACTCTGGCTCAGAAGACAGTTGTGCGGCGCGAGCAATTCGTCTACGGAGTTCAGTTTGCCCTTAAAGCGGCATGAAATCCCTTGGGATAAATGCATAAGCGGCGAGAGGTCGTCGCGCACGAGGAGGACAGTGCACCGCGCTTCTGAGTAGACTTCATCCATGCGGGGGATCCAGTAGGCCTTGTCAGAATCCGAGTTCTGATCTATGCACTTGCAATCAATCCAACACTTATTAACTCCCCAGGTTTCCTTCTTGAGGCCGGCCGGGGCATTGTCCCCCACAACGGCGAGTAGGCGCTCGCGAAGAAGAGTCCAGTTGGGCAGCCTATCGGTAGGGTTGTCTTTCCATTCGCTCCAAACATAGGAGATGGCGACGTGGCGCCTGAGGCCACTCGTAAGATAGCCATGGCGATCAAAGCGGCGGTGGAATTTCCCTGTGGCTGGGTCTATGAGAGAGAAGCTTGAGTGGGAGTTGGAGAGGAAAGCTTTGGGGGTCGTGTCTGACATTTTAATCCATCTTTAATTACCCTACCCTTTAATAGATAGGTACCTAAGATAATTCGACTAGGTTAGACTCAACGAACCTAAGGTGTCTATAGGTGATTGACGATTTTCGTATCTCTATTTCTTAATAGCAAGAGTGTCCATGTGGCGTTATATTCCCTAAATGAACATTATAACTAAACGGCCATACATACACTGACTTACGTCGTTGAATTACTATATCGAGTTGATCCGAGTTGTCTTCGTAAGATGTAGTAGCGTTATGCCCACGCTATTGGCCTGAGCACCCCAGCTTACGAAGGGTTATTTAAATATAGGCACGCAGGCCCAGCCCAGGAAAGGTATAGCGATGCGCTATATGACCCATGCATACCCACGATTGTCGTTAAAAATAGGATGTCGATGACCAAGGGGACAATAACCTAACCAAGTATATTTGATTACCATGAATGAATGACGCCTGAAGGTACACAATGATACGATTACATTACTCCCCATTGTGAATCCCATATACTATGCTTTCTTCGTAGCAAATATCATGGCGACTGGCGTTCTAATTTTGACCTGTTTCCCTTCCAAGGCGAGTTCCAGATCATCCCAAGCTCCTTGGATGTCAGATTCTGGGACAGACGGCGCCCAAGTACTAACATACCCCTTGAACCACTGAATGCCCTTCACATCGCTCCAGTCTTCATCGCCCTCTACCCAAACTTGCTCTTCACTTTCTTTGATCTTACTCTCGCTCGTTAGGTCATTCACTGCAAACGCGTTGATATTCCCCCGAGTATTGATATATATCCTCTTAACAATTTCCCAGTCCTGCTCGGGAAATTCCACATTTTCGAACCCGGTATTAGCTATCCGACAAGCGTCCTCAATCGCTTTACCCTGAGCTTTCTTCCAATGCTCAGCCCAAAATGCCTTCCAAGCCTCTTGGGCCCGTTCGCTTCCCTCGATCAGCGGGCGGCTATAGTAGGTGACGGCGAGCGTCCCGCCGGCTTTGAGCTCCCTGTTAAATTCCTTGATTGCAGCGTCGGGAGTCGTCCAGTGAAGACATTCGCACGCTGTGATCAGGTCAACTGTCCCGGACTCCACAGAGCTCTTCTCGGCGGGTTCCTGTAGAAACTTGAATTTGGATTCTGGGAGCAATGCTTCTTCAACGAGGAGCTTCCGGGCAAGCGTGACGTAGCCGTCATTAGGATCCGAGACGATGACGCTGCCGAAACGAGCTGCAAGCGTTCTAGAAACAATCCCGCAACCCGCGCCGACATCATGAGCTATAGACCAACTAGCTCCTGGCTTTTGAGCATGGTAGTGGTAGATGCGCTCGAAGAAAGATGTTGGATATATAGGGCGGTAGACGAGGTAGTTGGACCAATTGACACCCTGTTTAGGAGAGAACCCCAGCTCTTTGGCCATGCTACTCGTCTCGGTCTTTGAAACGGGCGGAACAGCCATAGTAGAATATCTGTGAGGCGGATAAGTGTTACGAAGTTTAGATGTTATTCCATTACCTTCAGCTTGCCGTCCGAAGTCCGTATTTATCACCGCTAATCATTAATTAATAAGGGAGTATTCAGCGTCGTATGCTCTTAGGTCCGAGTCCCTCTCTCCAGCCTTCTGAGGCGGGGAACCGGCGTCGGCTGGCACATCCAGACATCGGCATCTGTGATCTGCTTGGTCGGGGTTTTGCGGCATCGGAATATTCACAGATAAATGTGCCATCATTTTCGTTATTCAAATAACAAGTACATAATCGGGTCTTTTTAGTAGGTATATTGCGTCTATTTTGATTGCCATTGCTAAAATTAAACCAACACGTACAAGTATGGGTAACGGTGGACGGTTGAAACGCAGAAAGGCCAATTGCATGATCCCCCAAGCTGAGGTTCTGCGATCTTGCATGAGCAGATACCCGGGTCTAAGCAGGGAAATCTTGCAGAAAGGCAATCCATCGCATCAAGTTAATTATAGCCCGTAGCTGACGGGTATTGGTCCGATGCTGACACCAGCAGAAGAGGACCCAGTGACTATTGATGGGAGATCGTCATAAGCACCAGCCTTAAACTAGATGATCTAATGCTCCATCTCTCCTTGATTCTAGGAGCACCAATCGCCGGTCATTCGGTGGTGGATCGTTGACTTCGAACATAACCGGGGATACAGATATATAACCTCCGTTTGTGCAACGTGAGCTGCATCAAGTCCTCTTAACTTACCCCAAAATCTAGGTACTCACTACTCCAACTACCTATAGTCATGACACCCTTACGCTCGTCCTTATTCGTCGTGGCTACTACCGCCTCATTGGGGATAGCCGCTTCGGCTGCTTCTAAACCGCCCTTGGAAGTTGTTCAGATCGCGGCAACGCCTAACGGCTTCTCAAGTCAACCCAGGGGGTGGAACTCCTTCGGCATACAGGCCAATCCCGACACAACGCCCGGCTTTTCATTTAATCAGGCTAGTGTTGTTAGTCAATGCGATATCCTTGCCAGCAATGCTGCTCTTAAAGAAGCCGGATATGTGTACTGCAGTCTTGATTCTGGCTGGTCTGTAGGCGGTAACGGGGACGAATTCGGACGTATTATTTATGACTCGTCGAACTTCGATATCCCAAGTCTGGCGGAGCACCTCCATTCGGAAGGATTGCTGCTGGGCATTTACGTGGTGCCCGGGGCCTTCATCGCCGACGAGGATAAGACGATTCTTGGGACGAACGTTACCATCGGATCAGTGTGCTCTGGTGACAATGGCTTGGCTCGCTGCAATTTTGACTACTCTCAGCCTGCCGTCCAGCAATGGCATAACTCAGTAGTCAATCAATTTGCTTCTTGGTAAATTTCCTTGGCGAAGGTATGATTAAGCCGTTGAAAGCTAATATAGTGATGAAATAGGGGGGTCGACTTAATAAAACTTGACTTTGTCACACCAGGTTCCCCATCAAACGGCGCGAATCTTCCTCCCGATTTGAGCGGCGAGGTCATTGCGTACCACCGGGCTATTGCGCAATCAGGACGAAAAATCCGCCTGGATATTTCGTGGAAGCTGGACCGCACGGAAAAGTACTTCGAAATATGGGAGGCGAACGCCGACTCGATGCGGACGGATCAGGACATCAACAACGGAGGGGAGCCGACCTTCGTATCCTGGGAAGTCGTCCAACGAGCAATCGATAACTATCGCCAGTACATCACCACAGTAACGCAGTATAATACAACTCTGACCGTATATCCTGACATGGACAATCTTTTCGTGGGGAATCCCGCCTCCGTTTCGGGTGTGACAGACGACGAGCGACAAACTATCATGACACATTGGCTCGGGGCCGGGGCTAATCTCATCATCGGTTCCGATCTGACCAATCTTGACGACTTCGGACTCAACCTATTGAGTAACCCAAATGCGATAGCAATCGCTGACTTCACCGCTCGTTTCCCGATGCAACCCCGTAATCCGGGGACAGGTAACGACGGCTCGCAGCAGCTTCAAGCGTGGATCGCCGGACCTGATCCATCGGGAACCGCAGTTGTGGTCGTCGCGAATTATGGACCGGACCAAGGCCAAGGTGGCTTCGGAACCTCACTGTCAGGCGTGCAGACTGTGAACGTGTCTTGGAGTGATCTCGGAATCAGTGGGACATTTGACATCCAGGATGTATGGGCAGACAAAGATCTAGGGGCTGAGAGTTCGGGGTTTAGCGTCAAGCTGTCTGAAGGACAGAGCATTCTATACAAGCTTAGCCGATCCTGAAGGATATCGCCGACTAAGGATCGCTCATCCTAGAGAAATAAATAATGGCCTCGCCAATATAATATATTGTGTGTCGTCTCTTTTGTACTCAAAGGCGAAGATTTGGGATTAGAAGAGAGCACAGACTTTTGAGTCCGACCTGCTTGTTATCTACTTGCAAGGCTCGCGAGCAAGAATATTCTCGTAGGCCTAGTTGAGACGGAAATGCACGATATCTTCCTGAGAAAAGAGGGAATCTAGGCCGTGCAGGTCCTTAGAGGTAGTGTTTGTTAAGCAGACCAAATGCAGATAGAGCTTAAGCTAAGCCTAGTATTGCTTTGATCACTATCAGCCCATTGCAGGCAAGATAACATTGAGTCCATGTATGATAACTTATTGTATTGTACAATAAATGTGGAAATGTATCTGCCAGATCTGGTTAGACTCAACCAAAGGTCGGGTATTAAAGTTCAAGCTGGACCATGGTTTCCGATAATCTATGTTGTATGAGGAAGGCGTGTTATGGAATCGCACACATACCTTACAAAAGTTATTGATAAAGAGAGAAGCTTTGAACGGCCTTTGCGGTCAAGATACATGCGACTGGCGCCAAAAAAGAAAAAAAACGAAATGCAGGGCTCAACCGGGAATTGAACCCGGGACCTCGCCGATCATTCGGATAAATCCAGCCCGAACGGCGAATCATACTACTAGACCATTGAGCCTGTGCAAATTTCCTCAGCATTATACCTGCGGCGTTGCTTCGGATTAGGGAAGGTGCGAATTTTTGTACTCTATGTACCTTTCCCCTTTTCTTCCTTCCTAAGTCGGGATTCCCACTAGGCCCCCCACTCCAGTACCACGTCTCGTGCATGCACAAGCCTTACCTAACTTATTTCTTAAGCACATGTTTTAAGGTTCCCAGTTGCATGTTCTCAGCACGACTTTATTTAGGAGTCCTTTCAGTTCGTGCAGCTCATTCCCTTCAAGCTAATATTTACTCCTTATGTTAAGAAATGTGTTGACAATAATGTTCTCTGGGCTCGCTCTTGTTGTACGCCGAGTTATCAGTGTCTTGGAGTATTAACTTCCCAGTCCATATCTTCTAGTATTAACAGGGACCCTAGCCATATTTTCACTTCTAGTCTAGACGAGCCTCAACTCTCGAACGAATCCAACGACGATGCTTTGCCCATTTGACTTTACTTGACTCGACATTAGACATGTTCCTTTCAGGCTTTTTAAGTGCCCCATCGGGTCGGAGGGGTTCTTTCAAGTCAAACAAGTCGAAGTCGTCTAGACATACTCCTGAAGTCTCGCCGTCACAGTCCCAGAACATTGATTCCTCTTCTCCTGAATACCTCTCGGACGAGTCGCAACTCCTTCCTGTCACGCCTACAGCTCAGGATGTCCTTGAATTAAATAATAATCTCGAAATGCTTGCTGCCTTGTTTCCGGATGTTCAAGTAGAGGTTTTCAGGGAAATGCTTACGTCCTTTTCGGAGGAATCGCGACTATTCATCATCACAGACAAGTTGCTGAAAAACCCCGGGTTATACGTAAAGGGACGACGGAGAACTAGCGATAATAGTAGTTCCGACTCAACCACTCTTGTTGCGCGAACCGAGTCCTTCAGAACGGCAGAATACAAGAAAGCGGTACGAGCACTGGCGATGCAAGAGTTTAAGGGTTTATCTAGGTCCTCCATAGATGCGGTTTTGTCCGAGTCCAACTACTCGTATCTCGACGCGCGACCGACCCTTGTAGACCTTTCCTCCAAGTCGTGGAAGTTTACTATATCGTCTATATTCTTTCGTCGTAGACCCGTTACCTCCACGGAGGCCGAAACACATCCCCTTATTATATGGAGAGCTAGCAATGATGGGTCCATGATACCGACTTTAAAGGCAACTGGCAGCGCCGAATTGGATAGAGAACTATTCGAAGAGTTGATTATGCCATTGAAGCAACGCGACCAACTTTCGAGGCAGGAAAAGGACCGTGCATTGGCTATCTCTCTATCTACAGAAGAGGCCGAAGCTAACGAGGCAACATATGAGTGTAGCTGCTGCTACTCCGATGTGATTTTCGAAGAACTCACCACCTGCGATGCCGAAGGACATCTAATTTGCTTTCGCTGCGTTCAACATTCCATAAGTGAAGCAATATTTGGGCAAGGTTGGCAACGTAGCATCGAGAAGGAAACGGGCGCTCTTCGATGCCCTGCTGTGGCATCGACGGAGTGTGATGGCTGCATATCTTCTGATCATATTCATCGAGCAATGCGCGAGGAAAAGAATGGAGACGAGATTCTCCGCAAACTTGACCAACGCCTCGCAGAACACGGCCTGTTGTCAAGTGGTTTGCCTCTAATTCGATGCCCGTTCTGCACCTATGCTGAAGTCGACGACCTATATATGCCGGCTAATTCACCCAGGCCGAAGCTTCGCGCAAACAATCTCCCAAACATTATCGTCATATTCGTTTGCTTAATCTTGTCCCCGTTTTATTTCCCCATTCTAATGGTAGTTCTTGCCTTCGCTATCCTCTGCTTGAACCGATCGTTCAGGGGTTATGTATCCTGGCATCTGAGAGCAGCCATGAATCGGTACCAGCGTCGCCGCCGCGGGTTGAAATTTACGTGTCAGAATCCAGCCTGTGCACGTTCATCTTGCTTATCATGCTCGAAAGCGTGGGTGGATATTCATGTCTGCCATGAATCGTCCCTGGTTGCTCTGAGGACGCAAGTGGAGCTGGCAATGTCGATGGCGATCAAGCGTGTCTGTCCGCGGTGTAATATGTCATTTGTCAAGACAGCCGGATGCAATAAGCTAACCTGTCCCTGCGGGTACAAAATGTGCTACGTCTGCCGCAAAGACATCGGTACGCCAACCGAAGGTTACTCGCATTTTTGTCAACATTTCAGGCCTGAAGGCGACGGACGGCAATGCAAAGAATGTAACAAATGTAACCTGTGGGAGACAGAGAACACCGAAGAGATCCTTCGAAAGGCCAAAATTGAAGCAGAACGAAAGTGGAGAGAGTGTGAAAGGCGGGAGCTTTCTGACGCCGAGAAGGCATACCTTGAAGACGGCGTAGGTACCCTTGGTCGAAGAAATGGAGGCTTAGGGCAGTTACTTCCTGGAGGCAAAATCCCAACTATCGAGGAGTTCTGTGACTTTATTATAGAGACTTTATTTGTATGATAGGTGGGAATTAAAAGAGCACGGAGTTATGGGTTCTAAGGATTGTCAAAAAAGGGGGAGCATGTTGGGATGCCAGCTGACCGTCGTCTTGAAGTCAACTTTTTGAAAAGCGAGCATTATACTAGGATTCGGCATACAAGAAAGCAAAGGTTGTATAATATGGAAAAGGGGGCAGTAGTGTATTTTTTATACCCATTAGCAACATCGTACATGCAACGGCTCGTCGCAGGCTGTGTGCCTTTAGTAATTTAGTGGAAACAATCATTTTAACATTCTAATTTTGAGGTTATCTGTCCATCCTCATGTCTGTATGGTTACCGTCTGCCCTACTTAGTTGCTGTCCTCAGGGAGTATTCTTCCAGGTACCGTGCGTATCATATCAACTCTTATCCTCATCTTACTCAACTTTTAAAAAAAGACAGCATTGCATACCAAAATAGTCCCCCCCTCTTTACCAGAGAGTCTGAAAAGCGTGTTACACCAATTTCACAAAATATCCGTGTATTAATCGGGGGAAAAACCTATTATATACAAAAGTTCCTAACCTGGTTCTCATACATATCATTAATATGTCACTTCCTCCCGCCGACCGCGGAATGACGGCTCGGGTTTACCAAGCAAAAGAGACTGATTAGAAATACGACACACTTTTATTTATGTTAGATGTATCCGGGACTGAAGTAGGAAAACCCATTTTCAACTACATGATGTAATCTTCTAATAAAGACGCCAGACTCAGACCATGCTAAAAAAAAGGAATAAAACACATGAAACGTCTACCCGTCACGTCACGTCACATTGTATCTTACAATTTGCCCTCTCTCTTTCCACCATCAATCAACTCCGCCGCGCCGCCAGTGATAGCAAGCTTACCCGTCTCCTTGACTTTCGTCTGGAAGATCACCTTATTGGGGCCTTCCTTCCACATCTCGGTGACGAGGGTCTGTCCGGGGAGTACGGTGCCTGCGAATCGCACCTTGATGTTCTTGAAGGGGCCGAACTTCTCGTATACGGCCTTGCCTGCGATTCCCATGAAGCACAGCCCGTGAAGGATGGGCACCTTGAATCCACCCATCTTGGCGAAGCTGGGATCAATGTGTAGGGGGCTAATAACATATTTATTAGTTCGAAGCCACTACGCTAAGAGGGAGAAGGGAAAGGAAGTTGGAACTCACTTGTAATCGCCGCTCAATCGGTAAATAGCAGCTTGCTCTTCCGTGGTTGCGGTCTCAACAATCACATCAGGGTGCCTCCTTGGCGGGTTGTTCGCTGCGGTCGCCGCACCCCGGTCCGCAGGCTTCTTCTGACCACCAAAACCGCCACAACCCCTCAAGAACACTGTGGCCTCGTTGTAGAACAGCTCCTCGCCCGTCTCAGCGTTAACAGTAGTGACACCGCTCTTGAGCACCGCCGCGTTGCCCTTGTCCACTACCTCAATGAGCTTGGCATAGTTCTTAGTCCTGGCCGCCGTTGGGATAGGGTACTTCTTGATCTCTAGGTACTGCTCGCCGTGGAGCAGCATCATGGGCGAGAAGTTGGGGACCACCTCGTCAAAACTGAAGGGCATGTTGGCATCGAACTGCGGGATCACGCCGAACGTGGGCAACACCTGGAAATCCTCGTGACCCTCAAACACGTAAGCTAGCTCGGTCCTCTTAGCACCGATACCCAGGTTGTAGAGCATGACATCGCGCTCCGTGTAAGTGAACTCCGTGGCTGGCGATGTAGCGGCTAGAGCTTTTTTCTGGGCTTCAAGGTACTTGTTGCCCCCGGAAGACTTCTGACAAAAGAGGATGCGTTAATATGAAATCTTCATTCATATGCTAAACTACAACACTATATATACATGGTACTTGAACAGAGGGCATCAAGGAAAGAGAAGGGCTCGTCATACCTTAGATGCCGCTCGCTTGTTCTCCATGTTGGCCATGACCTTCGCCACCGAGTCCTGGCTCTTCTCAGGGTGATCCGCTCGGCCGTCATCGAAGTCAACAATCTTGGACCAGTTCTTGGCAACCTCTTCGGGAACTAATTTGACGTCTATGGGGAAACCAACACCTCCGGATCGCTGCCACCTTGTCCGGCCGCACCAACCGCTGCCTACTTCATATAGGTATCCGGTTGGGTTCTTGGGGACCTTGTCGCTGCAGAGAGCAAGGACAAGAGGAGCGATGTAGTCAGGCTTGAAGGCCTGGACTAATTCCTCGGGCAAAATGGTGCGCGTCATGGCGGTTCCGGCATTCGGTGCAATTGTATTGCAGTAAATGTTGTATTTGGCGCCCTCAAGAGCGATCGTGCGCGAGAAGCCAAGAATACCAGCTTTCTGTATTAGTCGTTAGTCTTAACTGTAATTGTCCTGTCTCCTATTGTTTAGTTGACACTTACAGCTGCGGCGTAGTTGGCTTGGCCAAAGTTGCCGTAGATACCGCTTGTGGACGTAGTGTTCACGATACGTCCGTACTTCTGCTTTAAGAAGTAAGGCCAAGCTGCCTTAGTAACCTTGTATGTGCTTCGGAGATGGACGTTCATAACGGGGTCCCAAAGGCTGTCGTCCATGTTGCTGAACGCCTTATCTCGCAGAATACCAGCATTGTTGATAACGATGTCAATCCGGCCAAAAGCATCGATGGCGGCCTTGACGACCTTGTCACCATCTTCGGAAGACGCCTTCACGCCAACTGCTTTGCCGCCGAGTTTCTTGATCTCGCCGACAACCGTGTCGGGGTCAACCAAGTCGTTCACAACGACCGATGCACCGTGCTTAGCAAAGGCGATACAGTAGGCTCGTCCGATACCAGCACCACCACCAGTGACCAGGGCCACACGGCCAGTGAAGTCTAGCTTCTCTCCCTGTTCGTTCGGTCCCATCTTCATTGATTCTTCAAGGAGACTCATGAAGTCATTCGGACCGGTTGGGTACTGGGGGTTTGAGAAGTCCAAAACCTTGTCCCACTTCTTAAGAATGGCACCTGGTGTATAGCTGTCGTCCGCCTTGAGGAGAAGACCGCTCGACCTCTCCCACCTCAGCTTAGCGACATGGCCGCCACCGACTTCAAAGATGCCACCAGTCTCGCTAGTGTTGCTCTTGTGAACTAGAACAGCCACAAGAGGAACGACCCAGTCGGGCTTGAGATTCTCCAAGACATCCGGAGGCATGACAGTCTGAGTCATGCGGCTCGCAGCTATGGGGGCAATGGCATTTGAGAGGATGTTGTATTTGACGCCCTCCTTTGCGAGAGTCTCGGTGAAGCCTACCATGGCTAGCTTGGCAGCCGAATAGTTGGCCTGGCCAAAGCTACCGAACAACCCGGCAGCAGATGAGGTGTTGATTACGCGACCATACTTCTGTTTACGGAAATACGGCCAAGCGGCGCGAGCACACTTGTAGGAACCCTTAACGTGAACCTTGATGACCAGGTCCCAGTCCTGGTCCGTCATGTTCTTGAAGCTGACATCTCGTAGGATACCGGCGTTGTTAATGAGGACATCGATTCGGCCGTAATTCTTGATGGCTGTTTCGATGATCTTGTCGCCGTTCTCGACGCTGTCGTAGTTGGCCACGGCTTGGCCACCGGCGGCTTTGATCTCGTTGACAACTACATCGGCAGCCTAAGGATAAGAGTGAACACGTCAGCAGAGTCGTACAAGGGCTGGCTTCAATTGAGAGACTATTGGGCTTTTCCTTTACCTTTGTCGAGTTACCCTCGCCCTTAAAGGAACCACCGAGGTCATTGACAACGACCTTAGCTCCTCTAGAGGCAAAGAAGGTAGCATATGCCTTGCCTAGACCACCACCAGCGCCGGTGACGACGACGACCTGGTCGTCAAAGCGCAGTTCACTTGCCATCGTGCCGAAGCTATAGGAATTAGGGTATCGAAAGGAAATTAGATAGTATAGTGATCAAATCGGGATGGCTTATATTACACGATTGGCATTTCCAAAAGAAGTGGTAGTAGTAGGATTCAATGACAAAAGCTGGTTGCTATAGAGGTAAAAGTGTCAAAGGATAATAAAGAGCTTCCCAATGTGCCGCATTTAACCTCCGGTTATTCAACCGAGGCAGCTCAACTCATAGCTGGCAGGAATGCCGAGGGGCCCCAGAATGCTGTGCTAAGTGGACCGGGGCAATCATGACTTTACCATGCCTGTTTCGGTATAGTCGGGCTTATTAGACCCGGACCGCGTGTCGCTCTGCAGGACCTTCACATGTCGAGGAACCAGCTGCTTATGCATCTGAATGAGGTCATGTGTGCGTTTTGCTTGCCTGAAGCTCTACTATCACGTGTATATATCAGCTCGTCTAGGTATATCTCTGTGTTTCAATGTTCTTTACAATGATTTTGTATTAGACGGCATGTACTCTACTCTTGAAGAACTCTAAAGTCCGGGGTCCTATCCTAAGTTAAAATTCAATGTTAGGCAAAATTAACCGTTTTAGGTAGTATGACAAGAGCCGGCGCCTCTTATTTACTGTCATCTTTATGGAGTATTCCAGTTACAACATTGAAGTCTTTCTTAGCCATTTCTCTCGTATGATAGCTACGAAGTAATATACTTAAACTAAACAAGAGCTTATAGTTGACATGTGAGGTACATATTCAATGCTATATTCAAGATGGTCGATTTCACGAGAGATCCATTCCGCACTCTATTGGCCTACTCGCAAACTCAATTCACAAGCAGAATGTACCTAGGCTGCTAGGTAGCATCCGAACTTCATTCTAGATGCCACACTCCCCGCATTTCCCCATCCCCACATCCATGACATTAGCCCGGCAAGCCGTTGCTGATGACATAGAGTAGTGTGTAGGGGTACAGTCGAAACCTAGAATTCTTCTGTACCTACATAACCGTATGTAACGCGGCTTGCGGTAACAAGACGTCAGCCGCCCGGATAACCGAACATACTGCAGGCAAATCACAAGACAGTTTCCCCTAGCCGAGTCGATCAGGGAACACCGCCGAAATGTCTGACACGGAGATAGTTGATGATAAGAGCCCTATATGCATACCTTTCATACTCGAACGCTATAAAAACTACATCGCCTTAAACCCCACCAAGCCCTTTATCATCGGCCTTAATGGCGTGCAAGGCGCTGGAAAGACGACCCTAGTGAAGGCTCTTGCCTCGAAGCTGCAGGGGGACGAGGCTCTGCAGACACTGGTTTGCAGCATTGATGATTTCTATCTGCGACGGGAAGACCAGGAAGCACTTGCAAAAGCTCACCCTGACAATAAGCTGCTTCAGGTTCGAGGCGAGCCAGGTACGGCAGCCCGCTCACAAAATGGGATGATTTTATGTTTTATTTAGTTCCTAATATTGCGGTTATGTAGGCACTCATGACATGAAGCTAGCGCGAGAGTTCTTCGCAGCACTATGCAATGGACAGCCAGTCAAGGTCCCTCAGTATGATAAATCAGCCCACTCGGGAAAGGGTGACAGAGTCCCAGAATCGCAGTGGGAGACAGTCAACGGCCCAGGCCAACCAAAAATCCAGGTAGTCATCTTCGAAGGCTGGTGCGTTGGCTTTCGGTATCTGAGTCCCGTGGAAGTAGCACTCAAATACAATGCCCCAAGCAGAACACTGCACCAGCACGATCTAGCGCACCTGAATTATATCAATGAGCGCCTTCAGGCCTACGATGTCATTACAGACACGTTCGATGCATTCATCCACATCGACGCTGAGAACATTGAGTGGGTATACGACTGGAGGTTAGAGCAGGAGGCAGCGTTGCGGAAGCAAACAGGAACAGGCATGACGGACGACCAAGTCGTCAAGTTTGTCGATGCTTATTATCCTGCATATGAGCTTTTCTCCGATACGGTGAGAAATGGGCTGTTCCCCAACAAGCCAAGGTGTCAGTTGAGATTAATTGTCGGTAAAGATAGAAGAGTCAAGCAGACTGTTATCATTTGATACATGAGAGCAAATGGGTATCTTACCAGGTAGTCTCCCTTGATGTATAACAGTCCTGGCGACATCGGTCTTTACCTTGTACAGTGATTTGTTTTAAAAGAGCAAACGTCGTAGCGCCAGTCCCATGCTTAGCAATAGCAGCAACGATAGCCATCTCAGGTGAATATGCGCATGTAATCCTTCTCAAACCCTTTTGAAGTCCGAGCGCATACAGATCTACCAGCCCTAACACCTCAATTGAGAGGAAAACGTTGGTAGTGTTGGGTGGTTCATCTATTTTAATCGAACTCTTTCCCCAACATCATGCCTTCACCCTCGCTCTTTAGTTCAGCAAGGGTCTGGTCGATTCCTTGGATTTTGTTCCTAACTGCCTCATCACGCGCGGCAATCTCATTCTCAAACTCTTCGATTATCGTCCGCTTCATCCGACGAGCGTCTCGAAGTCGTTGCATGACCTCCCCGAATCTTTCAAGGAACCAATCGCCGGAGGCCTCCCAGTCATTAACGGGCATTTTGGAAAAGAATTCCATCTGACTTGTCTGGTCCTTGTCAAGAAATATATCCAGTTTCTCTGATAAGGTGCCTCGAGGTGGTCCTATCACTGATTGTGCCTCCGCCTGGGCTGGGTCAAAATCGAACGCCTCCTTCTTTAATTCTGCATAATCCATTGCTGCTAGAGTGCCATCGTCGTAGTCTGGTTCATGCTGACGTTTTTTTGAAGTGGAAGGGTGCGACGTAGAGGGACGCTTATCAACCGATGGGCGGGGCATTGCGCTTTCGCCGAGTCCTTGCCGGCCCTTATTGCCTGTACCAAAAAGTTGTCGATTGGTCTGAGGCTTGAGTTTTGCAACTGGTTTTGGTGGGGGTGGTGGCTCAACACTTTCGCCTTCTGATTCATCAGGATGGCTAATCATAGGGGTATCAGTATCCGCGAAGATTGTCGAGCGCTGGGGATCATTCTGCGTCTTCAATCTCAAGGGCACGGAACGTTCCGATTGTATTTCGTCCAAATCATTACTAGGAGCTTGATAGGCTTGGCGTGTAGGTGAGGACATAATGTTCTCCCCTTGAGGATAAGCAGTTCTTTCAGAAAAGGAACCACGGCGATTAGTACGTAAAGTTAGCGCTTTCGGGTGATAAAGCCGCTTGGCAGATGGCGTCTTTTCCGGGCTCTGATATGGACTGTCCTCCGATTCTTGGTCAGGATCGGGTTCAGGTGAGGAGATACCTTTCATGCCGCCACGGTAATTTCTAGCATCCGGTGTCGAGGCACTTTTAGTAAGAGGTCCACCTACTACGTCTATCATACCATTAGGTCCTATGATAAATGGGGCATGCTGATCTGGTATAACCACTTCCTCCTTCGCGGGAGGCCGAGGGTGGGGGGTGTCGCCTCTCTGTTGGTAAGTTGGCATCCGATATTGCATCCTATACATGGACGTGGCCGCCGCGCTCGCATCAACGTTGCTACCGCTGTCACTAAACATGGAGCCATCTACCGTCGACCCTTCCCAGAATGGTGCTTGCCTTCGCGAAGACTGAACAGGCTCCGAGGCGATGGCCCTTGCTCGCGGCATGTTAAGTGACGCATCTCGGGTATGATCAGTGCGGCCGGTAGAGACGGGAAGTCGGATCGAGGCGGCGGTAGCAGCTCTGTTAGAGTTTGCGTTAATGATAGGTACGCGTGATCGTTGGGGTAAGTCCTGCGTTGGTTGTGTTGCCTGGGTTGGCTGCGATGCTGGAGGCGCTGGCTGAGGTAGAAAGACGTGGCGCTGTGGAATATGACTTTGACCATCATGTCCCGGTCCCGATCCGGATGCTGCGGGAGCAGCCTGGCTACCATTGAGCCCGTTACTGGTAACCCAAGCCTGCATTTTGGTCTTTGAATGCTTGAGGAACTGGCTGGCAGGCGGCATCTGAACGGAGGTAGATTTGGTAATGTTTCGGAGAGAAAGACACATAAGCAGGTTTTGTTTACTTTGCGTAAGCTCGAGCTATAGTCAATACGCGTTCAATGGTGGCGATGTTGGCGTTGTCCAATCTCGACGTGTTCGACCGCGGATTGCAAACAAAACGGGTGGACGAGAAGCGAGAAAGACAAAAGCTGAGTTATTATGTATTATGCCGCCATCCTGCCCAATGCGACAACAAGGGTTGGGTCGCAATTATTCACTCAAGAGGCATCAGGATGGTCTGGATGCAGGATGGACGATGATGGTCCAATGGATGCGGTGGTGAAATTGAGAAGCCTCGCGCGACACAAGACAGGGGAGTTTCGCGTCTCCAATACCGAGTTTAGCACGTTAAAAGTGGACCTACCGAAGAACTACATACGAAGTACCAAAGTATCGTACTATACCAGGTTAGGAAGATTGTGCACGGATCACCCCCGGATTCAGGGCATTCAAAGAGTGGTTCCTTCTTCCGACATTCTAGTCCTATGTAGTACCTAAGCTAAGGATCCAATCCTATTCCCGTACCACGATTTCATTTATCCCAGACCCTTAAACATGTTGACCCCCCACGAATAAAGCCTTTCTTAGGATTAATCTCATTTCACTGGTTGCCTCATCTCATCTCTCTCATTCTCAGGCGCTAGATGACTTGTCTTGCATGAAGCTCCCAACCATCATGTGTTTTCTGACCACTAAGCTATCATGAAGCGTCTATCTACCTACTCGGAAGTGGCAGATTGAACGACTCTCCCCGATGCAATACTACCTCGCTCGCGTCTAAGTTCCCGTGGTCGTTGGGCACCAGAGAAGCTTCTTATCCAAGACTCTCCATAGAGGTTATCCAGGTTGCTTATTGAGAACCTCTCATTGCCGTTCACTCCCCCCGGGCTCTCCACTCCCATTGCTCCTCTTGTATGTAGATGCGATGCGAGCACGGAGTAAACATTGCAAACACTGCGGAGTCACTTCATTCGAATTCCGGCGTTCAAGTTCCAATCGATTTATTATGAGGCTAAGTCGAGGCTAAGAAGAGGAAACAATTATCCTTCTAGAGCTTCTAAGGCCATCCGAGACCCGGATTATATGCTCACGCAACTGACTTTTTCATATATACTAAACTTACTATAGGACGCGGAGTTAGCAGTGTCAAGCAGAGAAAGACAGGGCCAATTATGAGTTGTTAAACCTTATCCATGAGCCTATAGCTCTCGGTTACATTGAAAAGAGGGGTGGTAGTACACGTTTTGAGGTATGGAAGGATCAATGATAGAAGGACGTATACAATTTCGAAATGTACTTACTAGGCATGCTAACCCCCCCTTTCGCAACGGTCACAAACACGTTTTCCTCTCGTCTAAACAGGTCATAACCAAGACTGGTATACCAGTCTTCATTGGTAACCTATATCAACGCGTTTAGCATCGCTGTAACCATGTAAGTCCGTCATGACTTACTACTGGCGCAGGAATACGTCCGTCTCCATATAGGAGGTCTCGTTTCTCGGGTTCGGTCTGCAAATCCTTTGATATGGTATCCAAAGCTACTATCTTTGCATTCATTGGACTCTGGGCGACCAGTGCCTCGATTTTGGACATGGTTCCAGCACCAAACCCACCCCCATGCAGGGCACGCGATATGTAAAGCGCATGAATCCAGACTGTTCCGGTAGGTGGGAGACCCAGTCTCATGTCCTCCTCGGGTGTATGAACATCGACGGAAACGTGACCTATAGGAAGAAATTCGATCATCGTTGGTTGCCGCGGAACGAGCCGAATTTCTGCTGCAGTATCCCTCAATGGACTAGACTCCTTTTTCACGAATTCTTAGTTCGTCCAGGATATGATCAAATGACTAGTACGCCATACCTTCGGATACGCTTCAGTATGTTGCTTAATTAGCTTCTCTCGATCCGGAAGGGTATCCGAGAAGAGCTGATTTCCAGGTTATCGGGTCTGAGCAAATCAGGATGAGGTTACAGAACTTACAGCCCAGTAGAACATCCTTCCGCCTTTCTTTGCGGCATCTACCCACTGCAGCACCTATAGTTAGGACTGCTATTTACGAAGAGCCGTGAGCTCCATTACACCACTTCTAGCAGAGTATAGCTCTTTCGCGGCCTACGATCCTCGGAAGAGAGAGGACGGATCTCTATAGATTAAAAATAATAATAACTAAGGAGTTGCTCACCGAAGGTACTTCATCCGCCCTCCATCCACAGGCGACACGCTGGTCATACAATCTTTGTACATGTTCAGGACTCGAGTGGTCAAATGGGATAAGCTATCCAACTCTTAACGTTAGCATTGATGCTCGGGTGGAGTTGAGTAAATGATCTGAAATAAGACGAGTCTTAATGGACTACGAAAAAAAGCAAACCACTCAGTCCGAAACTGACCTCTATCTTCCAACCATGTTTAGATGCCATGATTAACGTCGAGATGTACTTAATAACAAAGAGTAACTAATAGCCATAAACATTTAAAGAGAGCCAAAATATGAGACTTAATTTGAATTATAAGTATAAATTTGAAACTTCAAGGCCTAGGATAGACTGAGTCATACAAGGATGATCATTTACAAAGCCTGCAGGCACGAAGTGCATAAGTGATACTACTATAACTATTTTCTTACAATATTCTGTAATTGAGTAAGCGCTACGACTATACTACCTTGTAATATTGTAGATAGCCTATAGGGCACGTTGAAACGTCACGAAGTTAAAAGTATGTACCTAATAAAGGCTATCTCGTCCGACCTCGGTCAAGCTCGTGTGACGAACGGACCACCTAAGATTTCGGCCATTGCGGATTTAGCATTATCAGCCTAATGTTACAACGCGCAACGCTGGAAATACGAACGGATCTCAACTTCTGACAGATGCATGTCTCCTCAAAACTATGGTTAGAAAGCCCACCTTACTAACTTAATTCGCTATGGGCCGGAAGCGTAAAAGCCAAGAAGAAAAAGGCGAACCCTCCGCTTCAACTTCTAAACGAAAGGCTAATGAAGGGAAGAAAGAAGAGGTATCATCCCAATCGCCGGAAAGTAACAATCCCCATCGGAACTTCGAGCCATACCCGCCATCTAAAGTGTACCGCCTCATCGAGCCCGGCCCCGTTTTGCTGGTCACAACGGGCTCGTTAGCCGACTCGACGCACAATGTCATGACCATAGGCTTCCATATGGTAATGCAGCACGAATCGCCGCCTTTAATCGGTATTTCCCTAGGGCCGTGGGATGCTTCGTTCGCTGCTCTAAAGAAGCAGCGCGAGTGCGTATTGGCCGTGCCTGCTGTCGAGATGGCTAGTATAGTCGTCGATATTGGGAACTGCTCTGCCGATGACGAGGACGTCGAAGAGGCTGGTGGCAAATGGAAGCGCTTTAATCTCGAAGCGCTCCCGGCCGCAAGGGTAAAGGCGCCGCTGGTGGGCGGTAGTGACGTTATTGCGAATATCGAGTGCGTGGTCGAAGACACCAAAATGGTTAGCAAGTACTCAATGTGGGTGCTGAAGCCTGTCAAGGCTTGGATCAACCCAAATAAGAAACCTGGAGAGGGCGGGAAGATGTTTCATCATCGCGGTGATGGGACATTCGTCGTCGACGGAGAAGTATTAGATTTAAAGGACAGAATGGTCAAATGGCAGGAATTCCAAGACTGAAGCATCTCCTTTGACTATGCCTAACGGATGTATAGTACCGATTACCTAAGTTCGTAACGACAGTCGGCACTCTGAATTTGAAGAATTTGTTCCGGTTACAATATGCTGGTAGGAGGTAATCAGGAGGCTTGATGAGCTACCTATTTTACACTAGGTGCAGTGTCTGCCTAAGGAGATCCGTGTAACAGAACTACATATCTTGCTTTTTCTCTTCTAACTCGCTTTCGCCTGCGCTGGTACCTATTTCTGTCGACTTACTAGACTGGTTTTTTTCTTGATTCTCCCCTTTCGGTTGGTTTCCCTGCGTTCCTAACCGAATGAAGGGGGCGAACAGCACGCTCGCAGCGGCGAGCGCTACTGACACCTGAAAAGTTCTGGTGAATTTGAGCATAGGATCGGCCATTCCTTCTGCTGTCAATTCTACAGAGCTAAATACCGCCGTCGAAATCCCCATCACAGCAGCATTAGATAAGCGAATGACTACGTTAAAAATACCACCCGCCAATGACTGCTGATGCTTAGGTAATGATTGCATCACGTACATCTAACGACAGTTAGAGGAACTTCGAGACATAAATTAGGAAAGCGAAACTCACATTGGCGACATTGAATTGTAGATCGGCCCCAGCAACATTTAGGATCAGCGCTGGAAACATGAAGGCCCAATAATTACTTTCCGGCTTCATGAAGGAAAACAGCAAGCTAGCACCGAGATAGCACACAGCGCCGAAAACCATGATAGCAGTATTGTTAACACGATGTAATATTCGGCCAGCAATGATGTTCCAGATCAGCCCTGCAATGGCCATCGGAAGAAGATGCACAGCGACCATCAGGGTCGAATATTGCTTGATTTGTTGCAAGAAAAAGGCCGTCCAGAACCCACTAGATGTAAAACTCATCGTACCAAACAGGACTACGGCGATGATCTTATTGTCGTTAGTACCACAGGAGCATGTGTCTCAGGATTAGGACTTACCAGGCTGAAATTTCGATCCTTCCAGATATGGGGAGGCATCAAAGGGGTGGGAAAGATCCTCTCCCAGAGTACGAAAATGATCAGCAGCACGATGCCGACGACTAGCAGCGCAATCACATGCGCCCTTCCCCAACCATCTTCAGGGCCCAGGCTAATTCTATCAGTATTTGAAGGCCAAGAGAATATTCGGCACACTTACGTTAAGCCCGCAGTAAACATACCCGTCCCAAAAATCGTCAGGATAGTACCGACATAGTCGAATTGCTTCAGCGTGCTTAGTCGTTGCCTCAACGGGGCCCTGTCGAAATTTTCCACATTCGGTACAGCCCATATCGCATGGGCAGTGAAAACCGCCCAGATGATACAAAGCGTGATGAACGCCGCTCGCCAACTTGAGAGCTGTGTTGCAATACCGCATATGATAGTTCCGAAAACGAAGCCCAAAGGATTCCCTGCGCTGAACGCCGAGAACGCCATATTCTTCCGCTTCGAGGGCGTCGCGTATGCGGCCCCAAGAATCCCTATCGCAGGAGGCACGACCATAGCAGAACACGCACCGAGAATGCCACAGACAATAAGCATCCAGAAAGGGTTCTGCGAGAAAGCCACCAGTAGCACAAATGCACTAAATGATCCCATGCCCGCTATATACATGAGCTTTCGGCCCAGCAGGTCTGCAAGTTGGCCTAGGGCGAGCTGAAGGGCACCAGCAACAAGACTATAATCACATGTTAGAGGTGTATACTAGGAGAGATTGATAAAATTGCCATGATGGTTATAGACGAAGTATCGTCGCGAGATAGGAAATATACAAATTGCTCTGTACCACGAGTTTGGGGTCCGCATCTTTCGTGGTGGTAGAGATGAGTTAAGACTAGGAAAGGGAATTTCCAAAGGTTAAAAAAGTAGATATATCGTACCTAACGGACGCACTGATCCATGCTATCTCGCCTTGGGTCATATTCAAGTCTTGAGAGACTGGGACCGTAATAATCAATGCAACACCTGTCAGGAATGAGGTCGTAGCAGTTGCGACGGTGGCCTGGAAGACGAAGGAGATTTCCTGAAAGGTGTTCTTGAAACATTCTGGACGGTCCCCAAAATGCGTCTTGATTCTTTCAATCCTTGACAGCCCATTTTCTTCATCTCCATTTATGGTAGGCGTATTCTCTTTGAAGTTAGGGCTTTTGGGCGTTATATCCGTCCCAATTCCGGCTCTAGATTGGTCATGGGAGACCTCGGTGATCTCAGCGAGCTGTTCTGATGGTACTGCCATACTTCCATGCCATCAGGTCAAGTGAATTTAAGTTGTCCTAGCACCATGAAGCTAAATCGTTGCATCTACCAGTTAAATATACCTGTTAGCTCGGCGCTCGAGCTCGCGAGACGCACTGACAATCCCCAATTGTTGTGGAGTTTGCCTGGTAATCGCGGGCAATCATTAACACGGGAATTTTTTTGCAGGTCCATGGAGATATCATCCCACATCCCACATAACCACCCCCCTGGATCATTATTGGCTCAGCAACCCTGGGTTATGGATCCGGGCTCGTGATGCCGCACGGATCGGAGCTGACTTCGGACCTAGCTTTCTAATATGCGCATATACACATATGGAGGCGATTACCCGCATCCGCATGTAGCCAAAGTCAGGTGTTTGGGAAACTCTACGGACAAACCTCTTCAGTCAATGACATATCTGGCGTATCCCACACACCTATACGATGACTGAGCCATTTATGCTGCCAGATGAGAGAAAACAACTCCGAGGCGGTAACACAAAACCGTTTGTCTATCCTGATTCTGCCCATTTATGATGAAGAAATCAACCTATGTGTCTAGAAGGGAAGCAAACCTGAATTTGATTATTAAAGATAATACCTTTGGATACCGGCCAGCAGCATACAATGACTTATCCGGCGACCGCGACAGAATTCATCGCCAGCGTTATATGTCGCTAGGGAGATGCACTTCGAGATACGAGACTCTCTGTTCACAGCAAAATAGGGCACATGTGTAACCTCTGACCCACGAGCTTGTAAAAAGCATGGGATACCACCCCGGCTCACGTATCAAGCCAGAGAGATGACTGAACGAGAATCACTGGAATCAATTTCAGGCCGTTCCTGCGCTACAACCATTAACAAAATTAGCTTACTCGAGATTTACAACAGCCGGGGATCCCTCCGCCTGGGAAATTATATGCGAGCAACAGAATCAACAATGCCATCATCTACTTAGGGACCCTCTTACGTATGTAAATTGAAATTTTAGGCTCGGTCTAGGTTCCACCTTGCTCATCAGGGTAGGATGATAAAGAGCAGGACCACACAGTAACATACAAACAACGCAAACGCAGATCAATTCTTTGGCTTAGTCCCATTACCGAAATTCATACGGGTAGTTCCTGTTTGCAGTATATTTTCTGGCTTCCATTTCCATAAGAAGCTTTCGGTGTTCATTTCACTGTTCATCTTCTTATCCAGGATCTTCCGAATCACCAGATCTATGCTGTGATAATTCCATTTCAGCTGCTCGCATATATGTACATTCACGACTATTTGTACCCCTTCTCTGAAAATAACCGTAAACTTGCGACTCAAAGAATCGGCTGCTAAAAAAACCCCGACTTTAATAATCAGCATCGACGTAATGTCGTGTCATGGAGAACTCCTTGCCCTCCTCAAAATTCATCAATCCTGTTGATCCGATGAACTGCCTTCGGCCTCTTTCAAGCCAACAGCATACACCTTTTCCATTAACCCGTCTTTCCAAGTCGCCCCTCCGGTTATCCATAAGAAACTCTGGCGTATGTCGGTTCCTATTAATCTGGGATGTATTGCTGCTTGGCTTAATGATGTCTCACATGCTCGCAAGACTAGGATCTAACCTCCCGAGAAGTGATCAGCGCCGTTTAGCAGGTCGGCCGTCCGGCCCCTCGGTGTCCCCCTCATAACCGACATTACTATCCACCTCACCATCGTCTTCAGAACTCTCGTCTCGCTTTCTTTTCACCTGTCTAGGTGCTGTGGTTCGTATATGCAGGTTGCCCCTCACATGCAAGAACGGCATCATTGGCAGAGGCAACTCGCCCATACCATGCAGTTCATTAGGGGAACTGAGATTTATGTAGCAGTCACCCTCGACGGTGATGGTAAACCGCTGCGTGTTCTCCGCCGGTTGTTCAGCCGCAATATCACGGGTCTCGGGTAGTTGGGTGTGTTCCCTTTGATTAGACGTTGCTGGGCAAATCGCCGGGGGCGACAATGGTTGTTGTTGCTGTGGACGCCCTTGAGATGGGTCCATATCAACGTGAAAGTCCCTAGTCCTCTGCTCGCTAAGGTCTTCAGCATTAGAGCTCCTGTTTCCTCGGCGTTCATATGCGGCCGAGGTATTGTCAACAGTGTGTCTCGCCTGGGTGTCTTGACTTTCGTCCATGTCTTCCCGTGCGTCTGGCTGTTCGATATCCCGGCCCTCATCCCCTATTAGGGTCTTTGTCGACAGGTTTGACCCCATATCGTTTCTTGTGGAAGCCCAAGCCGTAAGGGAGTTACATGGTGACGATGGGGTATATACTCCGCTCGAACTGCCTGACATGGCACCCTCCAGCACCGGAGGATTTTGGTTATGGAAACGAGGGCCCCGGTCAAGTGCCGTCTGCTGGGTTGCCCCATCCCGGACGTGTTGTTGCTGTGTTTCTTCGGGCACGAAGAGCGGCGCTCTTGGAGAAGCGGCTCGTTTTATGCGCGGGGACTCCATGGCGTATGTGGACTCGGGGCCTGTTGCTTGGTGCTCGTTATTGCGCTCTTGCGCGTCCGTCCAGTTCCAAGGATTCGGGTTGGCGGCCCCAGTTCTCTCTCCCTGTCCTTGTGACGGTAAGGGCCTGTAAGATGCTGTGTCTCCTACGTGCGGCTCATATGGGACCGGGAGGCCATGTGGGAATGTGGGCAGTGTCTGCATTACGGGAATGTTGTGTGTGTAGCTCCCGGGCTGTTCGACTGGTGAGTGTGCGCCACAGCACAAGTGTACTGGTGTCATAGGGCGATGAGATAACATTGGAGAGCGGATTGTGTTCGCCGGCCCTCGTAGCGACTCTCGTTCCGGCGTGTGTGGTTGCTCCCATTCCCCTTCTCTCAACCCATTCTCTCTAAGGTGCAGTCTACCTTCAGATTGCTCACTCAAGGCTAGTGGCCGTCCACTATATGTCGGTCTATAGTACATAGGATCATGGATATGGTAATCAGCTGGCCTGGGGAGCACGGGGCTTTGTGGCGCAATCCTTTGGTGGCTTGGCCGCTGAGATGCGCTATCGTCCGGTAGCATTACCGACCGCCGGTCCATGATTTCCGCAAATCTCCAGCCTGAATTAGGGTCGTAATGGTTCGGGGACACATCCCAGTCAGGGAGGCGCTGGGAACGACGACTCATGGTTGTGGTGGTCGAAAGGTTATGGTAAGTAGTGATAAGTAGTGGTGATGATGGTGATAGTGGGATTGGATTATATTTGATGTAGTGTAGTGGTTTTATTGGTGATGGCGAACGTAGATTCTGTTGGTGTAAGATATGGTGATTTTCGGTGGCAACGGCGCGCTCCTGGCTACCTTCTCCTCGTTGGTAATATCCTAAGAGAAGCGAAATGTGGGATTTGTCGAGTTGGCAGAGTCTTGCAAGTTGTCTAGCCTTGGACAGAGCTGGAGATAGTGGGGGCGTAGCTGAGAGAAAATAAGATAAGTAGGGGTATTCGTGTTGTAAGGTAAGGAAGAAAAGTTGAGAGTGGGTGTAGAATCGAAGAAAAGCCGCCTTTATGGTGGGTGGAAGATGGTCCGGAGATAGCTTCTGCCACTATGTGGACGGTTGATATCGTGACTGTGTGGTCAAAGCCCAGCCAAAGCACCGTGTAAGTTGGTGGAAAGAAAGTTGAGTTAAGTACGAGTAGTACAAATCTTAAAATTCCAGGGAAAGGAGTGAGATATCCAGGGCAACACACAGTTTATATACATCTTTGTAGTCGTTCCGAAACAAACGACGGATGGGATTGATTTACAATCAGGTAGACTCATCGAGTCCTTTTCTGACGTGGAATCTCTTATTTATATGTCTTTCCTAACAATAAAAAATTGAAGCCAAACTGTAAAGAAGCAGGTGGTACATGATTCACATATTGGCCTGACAATCACTCGACTCTATTTAGGAGTAGCACTTGATTGCCTATGAGCGAAATATTCTTAGACTCAAATCAAGACGCCACGTAAAACCTAACGGGTGTGATGAAGTTATCGGATTACAACTGAAGTTACATATCTGACATGGCATCCGGAAACTATGTCCGCGGGCTCCTCAGGAAATTCACCACTCCACCGCAGTAACTAACGAGGTTGTCCAGCCTATTACACTCCCCGGCCTGGTGCTTCTTCCATTCTGCTAGTGCGCTCATTAGGGTATCATTTTCCAAGATCAAATCGAAATGCAGGCGGAGGAAGACAGCCATCCACGCCTGAGTAAGTTCGTAGTCACGACGTGCAACAAGGCGGCTTGTCACAGCACGTATGAAATGGAGCAGTTCATTCGACTGATCGTCATCTCCGGTAGTCAGAGAACGTAGCTCCAGGTCCACTGTAGCTGGGGACAATGATTTGAGATACTCGATGAAGTTATCAACTAAAAAAGGTCAGCTTGAGGCACGGATTATAAACAGTAAATGACTTACAGTTGCCAGTAGCAGCTCCAGCCTGAAGCTTACTAGTAAATGCTTGCTCTGCCCTATTACGATCGAAGCGGGTGATCCTCGATTGACTTTGGTCTTGCTCGGTCTTCGACTGCGTTGAGTCTAGATTTGAGGCATCGGCGTTGCTTGTTGATGGTAGGAAGAAAGGTGCTTTCTCTGGGGCTTTTGGTGCTTCTTTTGGCTTATTCCTCTGCTTAATCAAATCTAGATGTAGCAGAGTTTGCCATCTGCTTCGTGGAACTAAACTCAACGTCACCATGTCGGCACTGAGCTGATCTACGCTGGATAGAGCCATGTCGTCATCCTCTTCCTGAGATATTTCTTCTTCAAAAGCGGCTTCGAGTAGCCCTTGGCCTCCCTCTCCTGACGCCGTCGGCCCTGATATCTGTCTAATCGAATCCTCAGATATTTGTCGGGTTGGCACATGAGTGAATAGTGTCTTGTTGTTCCAGATGTTGACTCCCAACTCTCCCTCGGTAGCTGCGGCCAAATATTCTCCTGTTGCCGAGAAGGCTAAGGCTGTACAGGGTTTCTCCAGTCGAATAGCATCGATCAAATGACCCGTCGGTAGGTCCCAGACTCTTATTATAGCATCCTGGGAGGCTGCGACGATCCAGCGGCCATCATTGGAGAAAATAAAGTCGTTAATCTTACCCTGGCAACCCCAAAATTCACGGATTGTGTGCTTTGTCTCGATATCTACAACCCTAATAGAGTTGTCATCGCAGGAGAAAGCTATTAGATCATTCGCGGCGTGATAACGACAACCAGTGATTGCCGTCATCGGTGCCCAGTTAATCTCTTCCAGGAGATTGGCCGTAAGAAACTCCCAGAATTTGACCTTGCCATCCAAAGAGCAGCTAATTACGTTCTTATTCATGGAGTCGACAACGATCCCAGTGACAGCCTTTGTATGTTTGCCTGTGCCTGGGGTAAACTTGGTGGCGGACTGAGCTTGGAGCTGCACCACAGTGTCTGCCTGCCTTAACTGCTGCATCTTCACCTGTCTCGCTTGCGCTGGCGTAAGTTTTGATGGAAACCGTTGGCGGTGTAATCCTGATTGCAGGTTGAACATGTCAATACAACCGCCGACAGATCCGACTACAGCAAAGGTTCCACACGGGCTCATGGCCACGGTTGACACGTTCGCGCCGTCACCAGTTTGAAATGCCCATCTTCCAGCTCTTTTTCGGCCCCAAAACCATGTTCGAGCGAATGGGTCATTCTTATGTGCGGTAACCACGCTCTCCCAACCTGTCATACTGCTGATTTCGGCATCTATGGGCTTCTTTTGATTTTGGGACTTTTGCCACAAAACCTGTTTGCCAGGCATGGCACCCATCCCACCGTCCCTATTCAACGAGCATGCTATGCAAGTAATTTCTGGAGCCTTTAAGTCGTCGAGTGTGGTAGTTGGACCACGGCTCAGAGTGCTACTATCAAGTATTCCAAACTTCTTAGCCTTTTTCCGAATATTGCCTTGACTTAATTCTGTACTTTGCCCATCACGGCGAAGACTCCAGCCCCAAAGACTCCGATCTCTGCCACCACTGAGAAGCCACTTGTTACCTGCTTCAGCACCTTCGAAGTCAGATGGCAGAAATTGCAAACATGTGACCGGCGCTGCATGGCCACTCCTCGTGTGAAGGATCCGTGGTATTGGTGAGAAAGGCGTTTCATCAAATATCCAGGTCCTCAAGGAGTTGTCCCTACCACTCGTAACTATGACTGGTTGGCCGGCAAGGAACTCAATCTTACTCACACCTCCACGAATTGAGGCCCCCTCTTGCGTCGGAGGATTGTGGGCGCTTCTGAGAATACCCATTATTCTACCCCCTTGGTTGAGATCCCAGAATGTAATGTCGCCGCTCGACTCCGTCGCTGTCGCCATGACTCCGTCTTTGCGCCCATCCTGACCTGCACCAATACCGTCTGTACGGAACGAAATGCTTGTCACAGGTGCATCCTCGGTACCCGCGTTCACCTCGAGCACCTTTTTGTCCGTGAGCACGTTCTGAATAACCAATGGGCCCTCCGCATATGAAATAGCTATCAGGGATAGCGCGGGAGTTGGTTGCATGCAAGTGACAGCGCCGGATTTCGGAGTTGGTGGTAAGAGAGTGTAGATCAGCTTGCCAGTAGAGACATTCCAGATTTCGACCCATCCGTTTCGACGTCCAGCGAATATCTTGTTTAAGTATGTCGGCATCGTACATATACCTCCGGTGAGTTCGTTGTCGCCTTTCTTAGCCGCCATCGTAAAGAGGGTCGTGTAATGTTCTAATGTCGCCGATTTCCATACTTCTATTCTCGTCAAGCCACATGCAATAACCCAGGAACCGAAAACGAGAATCTGCTTTATAGGCTGGTGGAGATCAGGCGGGAGCTGCAACTCGCCAACTTTCTTCCCTCTTTGAAAGATCCAAATGCCCTGAGAGGACTCCTCGCGAGGATCGCCCCAGGCGGCAAAAACTTTCTGTTTCCAGGCATATGTTGCGGTGATAGCGCTTGGCGTCTGAGGTCGGGTCATGAACACGAGGTTGAGGCCGCGTTTGAGGTCATAGGTTTGGAGCGAACGGCCTATTGACGTAGTGACCTGGAAGGTGGTGTTCCCTAATGGAACGGAGGTGAAGGGGACATCGGTGGGAGAGACAAGACCAATCGTCTAACACTTCATATTAGAACTTGGCATGGTAATGGTGAATTAAGGCAGTTCAAACATACCCGATATGGAGCAAAGATTCTCGACTGCTGCGACGCGGAAGATTTTGATCGCGCGACAGAATCGAGCTTCTGGCGCTTGATCAAAGGGCCCTCATGTTCCGAATGAGGCATTATGGTGAACTGCCTCTTCAAATGAACGACAGATTCCTTAATTAACCACACCTAAAAATGTATGTGTCTCGTCGCATTCGAGATTCGCGGCGCAACCACTTCGAGCAGCATGTGAATGGGAACTTTTTTTTCTTTCGAGTTAGAACGAGTAAAGCTGGTAGGTACATATTTTTAGTGTCTAGTACTTTGTACGTACTTTAGCCCCGCTATCTACATACATGTCCGGTACTAAACACCTATAATTTGTATTTAGAATAGCAGTAAGCGCTTAATTTTTTTCATCTATAAATATTGGTAGCTGTACATTTTCGTATTTAATTTTACCTGATGAGTTTATGATTTCTTCTTCTTAGATTATATAGTATTTGATTTCCTCGAGGAAAGTAATTGATATTTATTGGAACTTCAATGGTAGAGGGGGTCTTATCGTTATCTCGTTTCTCAATCCTAGGCTGAGACCCACAATATACGCCTACGAAATTTGGTCTTCATAAAACAGGTCTGTTACCTTATGTAAGCTATAGGTGACACCCAAGATTGTCTCCATGTTTGTAATGAATATCTAGGTGCCTTTCATACTACCCACATAACAAGGCGGCATTACATGTGCAGGTATGCTCGATGGCATCTAGCCAAGCTGTTGGTTCAGCTTTCACCGCCTTATCCCTCGCTGAAAACGACGGCCGTGGTCTAGGCTTCCAGTAAGCGGCACACAATCCCAATTGTTTAATCCTATTGGCTGGCTACCCCCAATCTGTTAGCGCACTGCAGGACGTCATAGGCATTGGCGTGTGTTTTCCCTACATAACCTTAAGAAGCTATCATGAACATGTACCTAATCACTTTTTTGCTTAAAGATACCAGCGTCGACGTATTCCTTCCTGGGCTCCAAACGAGGAGACTTATCAAGACAATCAAATCCATCAATAACAACTCAATTCTTCTCCAACGGGGTCCTCGAGACATTCTAGATATTCTTTTTCTTAGCCTTTCACGAATTTCTTACTCGTGAGACCTTGACCTTTGTTTGACATTCTAGAAACTTCACTGGCCCGTTTGCACGCCACGTATTCTCCTGGCCACGGGTCGCAGATGCAACTGTCGAAAACTCTTAAACTCCCAATGAAGCTCATGTTGTATCCTTGATGCTTCAGATTCCATGTTCCCGTATACGCGACCCACATTCAACTCTTACAGTGCACCTAAAATAAAAAGAAATTAAAAAATTTAAATCGGGGTCGCCAGTGAATGATAATTTCTTTCGACGAGATCTGATGAAGTCAGCTCTCAAGTCCGTCATCACAAACTTTTCCATATTGAGATAACAAAAAATTGTTTACCTTATTATCCTTCGATCGCCGAGTCCCTGGGGTTGATTGCGCCACATTGACTAAAGACAAGTTATAGAGTGGAGGCGAACAATTCTTCTATTCGCCACTGCTTTATTAAATTCACTTTGGTCACCAGTGAGTATTTGGCAGCCAACTCCCCTATTTTGAATACGTAACTAAACATTGGGACCGCTACAGGCAAAAAGGGAAAGAAACAAGGTTTATCTAGCAGCGTTGATAGGTACTTGGAACTTATCAAATGACGAAATACCACAGTAAACGGCGTCGTTACACAGTACACTATACAAGAGCTTAAAGTTTTAGGGCCACCTTGATAAGGATGGAGACAGCTAATAATAACAGTTCGGGTCGTAGCAGCTCTAGCAAGAGAATTTCAGCCTCTTCTTGGTCTGTGTCGCAAACTCGTACTCGCTCTTCGTCGTCTGTAGCTAGTAGCATTGCGAGTTCTATAGCGAGCGGGAAAAGTCGACACGCCGAGCCTGTTGGCACCACTGATGTGTCCGTCGAGCCCGCAAGCTTGTCAATGCCGCCTACGACGAGACCATTGAAGTTATCCCATCTTCCTCAATCCCCATATAGTCGACGTGAGTCATCCGGTTCCAACATTTGGACTGAGGATTTTCACCACACTACTATCGACGACGTGGCTATTGAGGATATCGATAACACACCGAAGCTAGTACCTGGGCATTCCCTCTCAGACACAAGTCCCTCTTACAACCTACCAGATCCTGCGGTGAACCCACCTTCGTTATCTTCAGACCACGAGGTAGGAAAGCGTATTTCTATATCGTCGGTCTTTTCTCTTACGTCTTCTCACGGCGTTGCAAGTTCTGCTCCATCCATAAATGGTTCCGATAGTGGTGCCGCTCAACGCTCCGTCTCTGGCATCATGACTTCTGGCAAAGGCCTGGGACCGTCTCCAGGTCAATCCGAGTCTGGTGTGTCCAATGTGACGGTTACCACCTCTTCTAACTCGAATACTCAGAATCCGGTGAACGGTCCTCAGTTAACCGCGCGGGATGCCCATACCAATCCCTTGGATCTTGTCAAGCGAAATCCTGCACCTACATCTAACCCGGTCCCTCGGCCCCAAGTGACTAGGTCTCGAAGTAGGGCTAAGCGCCGGTTGAGTGGAAGTACTGCAGCTAGTAGTCACAGTCCTAGTAGCGACCGAGGTCCTCACACTAGAGAGAAGGAAGAAGCCAAACCGGCACCATGGGGCATCATTGGCGTTTGCGCGCTGGATGCAAAGGCCAGGAGCAAACCAAGCAGGAATATTCTTAACAGATTAATCGCAAATCGCGAATTTGATGTGATAGTGTTCGGAGACAAGACAATCCTAGATGAAGGTGAGCATGTCGTTATTAATCGGTGTGGAATGACACCACATACTAATCATGAAACAGAGGTGGAGAATTGGCCGATATGCGATTATTTGATATCCTTCTATTCAGACGGATTTCCCTTAGACAAAGCTATCGCATACGTCAAAGCCAGGAAACCATTCTGTGTTAACGATGTGCCGATGCAAAAGGTGCTTTGGGATAGACGACTCTGCCTGCGAATTCTTGATAGAATACATGTGCCGACTCCGAAACGGGTAGAAGTAAATCGAGACGGCGGACCCAGCATATTAACCCCGGACATTATAAAACATATAAAAGATGTTACTGGCATCACCCTGGAGCCTAGCGGGCCAGAAAACTACCGTACCCCACGCAAGGTAGAGATACTCGATGATGGGGATATCCTCAGTGTAGATGGCACTTTGTTGAAGAAGCCATTCGTCGAGAAACCGACTAGCGGGGAAGACCATAACATCATCATCTATTTTCCTAAGTCGACTGGCGGAGGTGCACGGAAGCTTTTTAGAAAAATTGGCAACAAGAGCTCGGAATTCATCAAAGACCTCAGTATTCCCCGTGCCATCACCGAACCCGAAGGTAGCTTCATTTACGAGAAGTTTATGCAAGTGGATAACGCAGAAGATGTGAAGGCTTATACGGTCGGGCCGCACTACTGCCATGCTGAGACAAGAAAATCGCCCGTTGTAGACGGGATTGTCCGGCGCAACACGCATGGCAAAGAAATCCGCTATGTTACCGCGTTATGCCCGGAAGAAAAGGAAATTGCCAGTAAGATTGCTAATACGTTCGGCCAGCGTGTCTGCGGTTTTGATTTGCTCCGAGCCGGAGGCAAGAGTTATGTCATAGATGTCAATGGCTGGAGCTTTGTCAAAGATAACGAGACCTACTACGACCACTGTGCCAGTATCTTGAAGGATATCTTTGTCAAGGAGAGGATTCGCCGTGGGGGTCCAACACCACCTATTCCATCTCCCACCATTTCTGACATTGGCGATCCATTAGCCAAAGCATTATTAAGTACTAAGGAAAGGGAGTCGCAGGCTAGTACGAGACATACGAGCCAAACGAAGCTCGTGCCGACTACCAGTACGCTTTCGCCCGAGGAGAGTAAGGAAAGTAAGGATGAGCAAAGTCCGGCGGGAGTCGCCTCGCTCCCTAAATCTGATTCGGGAGTGACGGGCATCGCGACAAGATTACAAAACGGCATCATTAGCCCAATGGCCTATCTTGCTGGTGGCTCTGCTGCAAGTAGTTTACCAGCTACGGCGCCGCCGACTCTCCCAGCCACTCCTTCAGGGGCAACGGAGGACAGGTGCGATCAACAATTAGAGCAACCAACACCGCCTCCGCCCCCGCCTAAGCACTCTTGGAAGCTTAAAGGCATGGTTTCAGTCATCCGTCATGCGGATCGCACGCCGAAACAAAAATACAAGTTCACCTTTCATACACAGCCATTCATTGATCTCTTAAAGGGCCACCAAGAAGAAGTTCTCCTTATTGGGGAGCCAGCATTGGCTAGTGTCCTCGATGCGGTCGACTTGGCCCTGAAGGCTGGCGAAGAAGACCGGACTAAGCTCAAGTCTCTTCGAAATGTCTTGGTCAAGAAAGGGGGTTGGGCAGGTACAAAAGTCCAAATCAAGCCGATGTTTCGTAAGAAGAAAACGGCAGAGATGGCGACCGAATCAACTCCCAGAGTCACCGAGGGAGTGAAAATGGAGTCCGAGATTGTCGACACTCCCCCCAGAGAACAGCCAGATAAGCCAGATAATACCAACCAAAGTCAATCTACCGCAGAGGAACAGTCCCAAGTTGAAGACACCCAGCGCGGGTTTGATCCATCGGAAGCGGTCGCATCCGACTCTGAACTTCAGCCGAGACATGCACCGCGACGCCAAGATTCTATGTCAGGTGTAACAATGTCGAAGTTCACGGCAGCCGATAACAGCTTCGTTCTCGATAAATTACAACTCATCGTCAAATGGGGAGGAGAACCGACCCACTCAGCCCGTTACCAAGCCCAGGAATTAGCACAAAACATGCGTAACGATTATCTCTTACTAAACCGTGACATTTTGGACCAAGTCCACGTCTTCAGCAGTTCTGAGCGGCGTGTCACAGCTAGTGCACAGATTTGGGCAGCATCATTCATCGAGAAGAATGAAATTCCGGAAGATTTTATTACTATACGGAAAGATCTACTTGATGACTCTAACGCAGCGAAAGATGAGATGGATAAGGTCAAGAAGAAGCTAAAGGGTTTGTTGCGCAAGGGGAACGAGCGACCACCGCAATTCGCTTGGCCAGAGGGTATGCCCGAACCTGCCGAAGTACAAGCTCGAGTTGTGCAGCTGATGAACTTTCATCGTCGTGTAATGCAACACAACTACAGCAAACTGCAGAGTGGTGCTGTGAACTCCCTCAACGCAATCAACTCCCCTAGCCAGGAAAAGATTCATGGCGAAAGTTCTAGTACGTCTGTTACTACGTCACTTTCTCAAGCAAATGCTATAAACAACATTCAAGCCCGCTGGTGCTGTGGCGAGGATGCAGAACTGTTCCGCGAACGTTGGGAGAAGCTCTTCGCCGAGTTTTGTGATAACGAAAAGGTTGATCCTAGTAAGATTTCGGAACTGTACGACACAATGAAGTTTGACGCCCTCCACAACCGTCAGTTTCTCGAATGGGTGTTTACTCCACCGAAACATATGCTAGAGGAAGAATTCGGTATTACCATAAACCGCGAAGGCAAGAAGTCCAAGGAACCCGAAGAAGTTGGCAAGACAGCCGACGACAGATCCGACAAAAGCCAAATTCTGAGTTCGTCCCCTGGTGAAAAAATTGAGAAATCAGATCGGCCTGAAAGGGTCGAGAAGCCAGATGCACAGAAGTCCGTTAAGCGCATTTTCCGAAGAAGATCATGGATGAAACACCCTCACGAGGTCGACAGACCTGCCGAATACTTCCATTTGCCCAAAGGCAATAACCAGACAAAGGCGAAGACAGACGAGTGCTTCGAACCTCTTCGAGAGCTTTACCAGCTAGCCAAGGTTCTATTTGACTTCATCTGCCCACAGGAATACGGTATTTCAGATAGTGAAAAAGTAAGCCTAGTCTTGGCTCCTTGAGATGATCGGCGTATTGACGTTATATTGCAGCTCGAAATTGGACTTCTGACGTCTCTTCCTTTGCTCAAGGAGATTGTCCAGGACCTTGAAGAGATGCAGGCATCGGATGATGCCAAATCTTTCTTTTATTTTACCAAGGAATCGCACATCTACACGTTGCTGAACTGCATCCTCGAGGGTGGTATCGAGACAAAGATTAACCGTAGGACAATCCCGGAACTTGACTACCTTTCGCAGATCTGCTTCGAGTTATACGAGTCCGAGACCAAGGTGACAGTAGATGCGCCTTTGGTCGATCAGCCTACCTTCAACTACAGCATCCGCATCACGATTAGCCCCGGCTGCCACATTTTTGACCCGTTGGATATCCAACTGGATAGTAAACACTGCATAGGTTGCGCGCCGAGAAGGAGCTTGACTCCCCATGCAGACTGGAAAAAGGTCATTGAGACGCTCAGAGACAAGTTTCACCAGTAAGTATTCCCGCGGCGTAGCGCCGATGCAATAACGAAAAAAGTGGCTTTCCTCGGTATTCTGGTAAGATGCCTAACACGTGACAACCAATAGGGTAAAATTGCCCAAGACGTTCCTTGCGGTAAACCTCTCGGACGCCTTTACTTTCCAAGAAAAGGAGCGCCAAAATTCCGAGGCGGATTGTCTCGAGAAGGACAACGCTAGCAATGAAGCCGATGGTCTCGAGATGAAAGTCATCGGTTCTTCACGCCACCAATCGGCCCAAGTCGATCGCGGTGACGACACAACGGCACCAACAGTTATTGATGAGCAGTCTCTTCCACCTCCTGTTGCAGCGCTTAATACGGCTGCTTTGCCTCCGGCCGCAGATGCGCCGGGAATAACAGCCCCTGAATCAGACATTTCCAAAGCAACTGTTGACCATCAGCAACAATGACGCTAGACGAGATGACAAGTCTGCAAGGACGGCACGGAACCCGGATAAGGAGCCGGTGAATTAATAGGTATATCCAACTGGGAGCAGCCGATAATATGTTTCGTCTTCTCCCGGCCGCTCAGCAGGCGGTGAGCAAAATGCTATAATGGGACCAGGGATCGAACGAGTAAGACAAGCATTGCATACAGCGAGAGGTCAAGAAAGGAAATGGTTCTGAGATAAGCGTCATGACGTGCGTAAAGATAGACGGCTGTGTCGTGGTCTTATGTATGTACTGTTACCCAACGACTAATAAGATGGCGCGCATGTATGCGGGCACTGCATCATTAGATGAGGACAATGACAAGCGAACCGAACCCACGTGGAGTTGGTGTGCAGCGTGCCGTGTCAGCGTGACAGATGATTGATTATGTATGTATGGGATACTTAGCTTCAATCTGACCAAACCTTAGATTTGCGCACACATGAACCAATGCCGGATCGCCGATGCGAGATGGTTCCTAGTGCGGCGTGTCCCGCTGTTGACCCTTCGGGAGCCGGGCGTTTTTTTGACATGTCACTTACCAGGATGATGTAAAAGAAAAGAGAAAAAAAAAGGAAAAAGTGTTCCAACTTCCTTTCTGCCCATCTTCTACTTTCTGCCTCTTTCTTTTTTCTTCACCGCCATGAAGCATTAAAAAAAGGGGATGGCATGGAATTAGGAAAATTTTTCTACCACTGTAACTGCCGCTTTTTTTTCTTTTACCCCCTTTCTAAGCGGCGACGAGCCTAGGCCATGTGGTTGTCCCTTGCGTTACCCATCATCAATGCATCATAAGACGTCACTGGGCTCATCCCAGATTCCCAGAACTTAATAAAGTAATAAGGGAAGTGACAAGCTGGAACCCAGAGAACGGTCTAGGTTATTAGGTGTGTATTAGAAGAGAGATGAGGTATTAGACACCCCGGCACTGAAGAAGCGACGTTGCAACGTCAAAACCGCGCCTCCCCCGGTCTGCCCCTAAAACCCCCCAAAAAGAGAAACACCGTCAATTATCGTCCGGTCTACTCGGAACTTTTGGTGCGAGGTATGAAGGGGTGTGCATTTTCTCAAGCCGTCCTTCCTCGCGATAGATGACTGATCTGTTGCACGGGATGCGTGACCGTGACGAACCAAACTGTACTGCGTCGTTGTGGTGTGCTGGCGGCGCAACTCACATGTTTGGGTGTGATGCGCGCGGCACTATTGTAGCAGTGAAGGTTGTGAACGGAGAAAAGCGTCGGTCAGCTTCTCCGAGGTGCCTTTGACAAGGTTGCTAATTGGGCTAGCGTATGTCGTTCCCTCGTAACCCAGGAAAGGAAGACGACCCAGTACAGATAGATAGGCCAGATACGGATACCATGGTATGGCGGATGTTAACCGAGGGCCGGTTTTGAGGGGAGGGAAAAAAGGTGGGAAGGGGGGGAAAGGAAAAATGTGATAGCTCATATTCCAGCTCGTCGCACGAAATCTGGGCTATCGTGAACAGTTGCCCGCCCCGCCAAATTTTCAGGAACCGAAGGCAAGGGAGGGTTAGGGCTAGAAGACGTCGGAAGAGATTCAGGAGCCCCGAACAATCGAATAATAACTGTCGGATCGCTAAGTACGATGGGGACAAACACCAACCGTCGACATCATACGGCAGCAAACGGGCTGCCGCATCACCTTAAATTGAGGCTGATTCTAAATCTTCCGGTAGGAGAGCCACTTAATAGCGCCGCAGTCTGAACGCCTCTCTCAAATGAGGCTGGTACCTGCCCAATAAGAAACCCACTATCTCTTGGTCAGGCTCGGAGTAGCTGGCCGTCTAAGGCTCCAGGGGGCAAGTTCACTGCTTGCGTCCGTCATCAACCTTCCGGCCGTCTAATTTTACCGAACCATTGCAGACCCTATTCAGGTGCGATTCTGGGTCTTCTTCTTGGGACTCCCGTTTAAAGTCCAGGGACCCATTAGCACCTAATGCCTGGAAACCACAAGCCGCATGACTAGCATGACAGGCATCATAGCAAGTCTCGGATCCAAAGCCAGGAAGTGGGTATCAGTTTAGAGCCTTGCGTGTCGACAACGACGACAACGACGACAACGACAACGTGAACATGGAACGTTTTGATATCAGATGGGCGGGCACATACAGGGTCTGGCCTTGTACATGTAATAAAAGCACATCAAGCTTACCACGCCTCCGGCACTCTACCGGTTGGCCATCCCCAGAGGTTTGTTGACCAGGCTGTGTGACGTGGGATCATTGAATGTGGGGGCAACGGGTCGATGAAAATCATAGAGGGCAAAAGAGAGACGTTTATGGTGGGGGAATGACAGGGAACAAGCAAAGTAGCCCCTCAATAAGAAAACAAAAATAAAATAAGTATAATGAAGGGGGGGAAGAGAAGTCTGACAGGCACTCTAATACTATATCGGATGGACCTGCAGCTGGCAGACTATCGTGGTCATGCGAAAAAAAGCGGTAGGTCGCGTTGCAATTTACTACAAGCGACCACCAAACAGGTACTGAAACGTCTCTTTGAATCTGGACGTCTTGGCAAGGCTGGGCAGGACGGGACAGACTCACACCCTAACGGTATTACGTGGTGGTTGACGAACCCTGGAGTGTCCTGGTCTGGTTCCGCTTTGCTTACCTGCATAGGGGGGCCAACTCCATAAAGAGGGCACTCATTAGCCTGTGTATGCGTGGAAACGTCCGCCTTGAATCTGAAGATCATGCCGGGGAAATCATCTGCATCCTTCTCTTAGCACTAACTTAACCACCGACAGTCAGGCCGGACCCATCAGAACTTCACGATGCCTTCTTCCCTGATTATGCGGTGACGAAACTCGGTCGAGCACGGGCATCGATATTTCTGACAACTAATGGGATGGATACCCCATGTTGACCCAGACCGGTGGGCATATTCAACTATGTCGACAGTATTGGGTATGTTGCGTACTCTTTGTTTTCTTCCCAAGGCTTGTTTGCCTTATGTGCTATCGGGTGGTATGTGTTGGGATTGAAGAAGCGATTAGAGAAAGCATAGGTGAGCATGCTATAGGTTCGCAATACGCAAACCACGGAAGACGTGTTTGCTCTAAAGACCGACTCGTAGCGCAAGTCTGATATAGTAATGATCACGTTCAATGTCACAAAAGTTCGGTCCCCGATTAAACAAGCCGTCCGTGTCTGGATCTTCCACGATTGGCTACGGGGAGGCGGGTGATGATTGCTTGATGTTGTATCGACGGCTAACCGGTGAGCCTATCCCAAGCTATAGTATATGAGCCTGTTCCTTGAATAGTCAATACGACCGGTGACTATTCTAAATTCGTTTCCAAGCACCTCTCGCGCGCGAGTCAGTTGTTAGACTAGTCTAATGTGACCGGTAGTTGGTGTTATGGTAAATTGGGGGACTTCCATTTTAGGCCATATGCATCTCACTGTGACCAACCAGAGGCGACCAACATTGGATTGAGTGATGACTCCGACACAAAAGATGAATCTCGTACTACAAAACTCCCACAATCACGATTTTGACTCGTCGGGAAACAATTGGGTACCGGAGTATCGAAGGTCCAATAGCCAATACGTGAGCTTGTCTCTAAAGAGCATCTTGGCATTGCGTATCCGTAGCGAATTAGGGTTGCGCAGTCGGGATTGTGCTCTTATTTTGGGGTCTTCCAAACGGACCCGAGTAGTGAGGTGTAGGGAAGATAACCGATTGGCGATGACAAACTGACCTATGTCTTTAGATAATGAACTATTACTGGGTATCCTGGTTATGGTCGGACAGTGGGGCGGACATCCAAACAGGAATACCGAATCGCATTGCGACGCGTCTGGAACTAACAAGCCGACTATGTCGAAACCACGTGCCCTGTTCCTTTGAAAGACCCTGTACGAGCATGCGTGGTGGCGTAGAAGAAGGCGATGGAAGCAATTTGGAAACTTGAAACTACACCTAACTGTAGAGATTGGCCTAAATGGCGGTCGGAGATTTTATGATTTGTTCTGCAAAAATCTCCGGGGAGCTGAATCGTGAAACCAGAGACTGGGATTACCTCGCTAGAGGATGATATTAGCGAGACCGGTTCGCGGCTGCACATCCTGAATTAAAGGTCCCGCTGGCCGCAGGATGGCCGCAGAAGACTGCGCATAAAGGTGTGGTCAGCAGACATCAGCAGACGAGAGCTTTTTAACGAGATAGGACGTCGTGGCTACATGTAGGTAAGTGAGTACACACACTAGCCATCTTTAGAATGTACCCAAGCCACAAATTCGTGTGCGTAGTACTGTAGCTGCTGGAGTATGTACTTATTTGCTGTGGCCAGGGGAGGCTCCAGTGGAAAACGGACAGAGTTCCGACAGCGTGGGAGATGCCGTACATGAACGTAGCATTATCGTCATCAGCTCCTCGCCTGGGATCCGAGCCAAGCGGAGATTACCAATGCCTTTGAATAGACGGTGAAGCAGCTTAGCAAACTAAAATAATGCTTGATCAGCCCGACGAGCCCTTTCCTAGTCTGAAACAGCAATCCTGCGACTCGTAGGGCTCTGCTATAAAGAGCTCGAACTCCACATGAAAGCGGGTATCCTACGGTTCCATACCCAGGTTTCCGCACAGGTCCTGTGTACCGGTAGCTAGTTAAGGAAGCGGGACCGCAAGGAGGTGCCTGGCTCTTGGGACCCGATGCCAGCTCGTCGCGTACATCATATTAGTATATTGTGGCCTTAATGTTTCAATCTTCAGGGGGCACCGATCCTTACAAGCAGTCTTAGCAATAAAGTTATGACTCTTACCAGGGAGGTAGCTAAAAGCAGCCCTGAAAATAAGTTCCCGACAATTCAAGCGAATTGATCGTTACCGGCACGAACCCCAGAAATATCCGCGCGAGAGCACGCACGTAGTAATTTGAAAAATTTCTCGCAATGCCTGGAAATGGAGCTTACTCTGTCGTATGACCTAGGGTCGGGGAACTATTATTCCCCTATTTGCCGCCTCAGCATTGTAAAAGTGGAATAGGCGCAATATCGCAATACTATACGAAGTAGCGCTCGCACCGTCGGAGGGCGTTCGTATTAGTAGAAACACCCCAACTACAGCTTTAGCCTGGGAGGAAAGAGTATCCATTCCTCTCTACTCACACGCCCTTAATAGTCGATATTAGAGTCGAGACGGCAGACACTAAACAGCAGGCAGTGCAGCTTGGCCTACTTTAAGTACGAAGTGCCACGGCAATCCTCTGAAGAGTCAGCGAGAGCGACGCTGGTGGAGGCCTAATACAGTTCGGCTAAAAATCGATTCCTTGATTGGGTCGACTTTAGACTCAACTAGACAAATCAAGGTTCAGGGGGGCCAAAGAAGCAGTACCCGGCAGGCGTGCAGGCGTGCAGGCGGCTCAAAATAGAAAGTAGTTGCGGATAATGTACCCTCATGGGTCGACTGCTGCTGCATCTAGATTACGCCAGGCACGAGGTTCCCGACGAGGAAGAGGGGGGGTAAAGGTTGAGATTTTAGGTAGTTGCTAAGCTGGTGCTCATCGTCTCCAGCCCAGAATTGTATGTCCTTAGTACCTAATAGCAATGACACCCGTCAGCCGCCGCCCATGTCACCCTACTTCGTACCTGGATATGCACGTATAGGGTATAAAGAATGAAGCAGGTGCGATGTTGTGTGTGATGCCCGTGTATGGTACTTGGGTAACTTACGGCGCATGTACGTATGTGATACATCTAATGCAGAGTACCATACATTACATAGCCACGCATTTTGACATGTAGGTACCTGCCTTAGGTGGATTGTAAGATTTAAGTACAGGTACTTTGTCCCTTCCCTGTCGACCACCCCGCGCTCCCTAACTAGCGGAAAGCCTTAAATACCCGCGGTCGTACAGCTATCAGGCATGATCATCGACCTTACCTTATCATTGCTATCGCTACGCAGCATGCATCGACTTATAACTTACCTAGGTGGGTAGCTACTCGTTCAGGAGTTAGAGATGGAAGTTGCTGGCGATGCCGTATACCCAGATTACATACATAATGTATGTACCTACATATGCTATACATACGTCTCCTTTTCTTCACATGATTAAGCCCGGGCGAAGATGGTGGGGTTCATTAATTTGTTACCCTTTATGGAGAAAAAAACGCAGTATGTAAGATTCTCACACCGGATTGTTTTAATTTAGTCAGCTATAAAACTTTCTATCCAATAAGCCAAGGGGTCCTTTTGTTCCTTGTGTTACACGTACTTATTACAATGTCATCCCAGTTGTCTGGTTTTCTTAAAGCCTTGAATGTGACTCGAGTCTGATAATTTCCGCTTCCTGCTCGGACAAGTCTAAGCCCTAAGTTCGCAGGACCAGCTAAAATCATAACTCCGAAGTGCCACAGAAGCAGTATACTGAACCATGCCGTATACAACGACTTGGTGTTGCAGTCAGATCTAGCACGCATGTACAATGGAGCTAATACCCCCCTAGGTAGCACATCGGGATGTTGCCTCAGAGGACTACCTCAACGCTGTACCTACGGATACATCATTACTTACTCCCGCACGTAATGTGACCCCCGGACCCGTTCGCAAGACGACGCTGCGGTGGGTATAAAGGACTATTATATAACTAAATAATGAACTGCCTCCCTCGAGTAGCCAATAGATGCCAGCGCCGGTTCAGGAATCAGACACAGCAACCCATACTTGGCGAACCGCGCCGGTCATTGCGAACTGCGCCAGACTTTGGTCTGCTCCGGCTCACCTCGAATGTTCTACCTTTTGCGCACGAATTGTTCCTGAACCACACATTCCCGCCGCCTCATCGACCCTGACCTTATTACTACGTCCTACGGAACTACATTAACTAGATTGTGTCCGATCGAACACGGGAAACCACACATGTGCAGGTTTTGGTTGAGCATCTATATTATTTCTAGGCTCAAAAGATATATATGAGCACTTTTACGCGAAGTACACTGGGGGCAAGACATTGGCACCGGTAAGGCCCTCGTTAGTTACCGATTCGGCAATTTCTGTAGCTTAAGGTAGGGTAGGGGTAGGCGGCGAGGGCCGACCGGTGAAGGATAAGACCAATACGTTTCCGAGTACGTGCCGTCCGCTAGCTTCAGATTATGACTGGTCTTCAGTGATCAAAACGCTGCTAGGAATACTCTCTGTACGCCTTACCTTGTCCAATCCCAGACCTTGACCTTACAGACTTATACTTCGGAGGAGGTATAGAAACGTGCGGATGTAAAGGTACATTGCCTCGACTTACATCGTGCGGCAGACCGGTCTTGGTTCTGCAGGTAGTCAGACCAGAGCTACAGCAACAGCCGTATGAAGAAAGAAGAAAACAAGGAAGAGAAACATCAGGAATATTAATTGATGAAATTTGAAAAATTCCACAGCCTGTGAGTAAAGCCGTTGTCGTTCCATGTCGTGTCATGCCCCATGCGCATGTCAGTGCCCAGGCCCTCGTTTTTATTTTTATTTTTTAATATTTTAAAGGAGCGTTATGGTTCGTCTCTCGCTTCGAAATCCTATTGCTTTGCTATCTTAATTATTCTCCTAGACCAAAACTAAAAATAATTTTTATCTCCTATTTTGTTTACAGCGCTTTATATTTCATTCGAGTGCGTGGCAAGACAAATGTCGAGTACTTTGACGTATTGCATATACATATCACGTACATGCAAAGTACCGCCTACCTACCTAGTTGTTTTTTAGTTGGACTGCATAGGAAGTTTCAAGCCGACACTCTAGAAAAAAAAAAAAGTCTGACGCAGTCCCTGTTCAGGCAGTTACCTCTAACCTACCTAAAGCAGGCATGAAGTACGAATTACAAAGTACCTGCCCAGGTGAATCCAAATACTAAGGTACCTAGGTACATGTGGCTCATTAGTACATACATAGTGTAAGGTATTAAGGTTAATTGAAAGTGACAAAGTCGAAGTCAAAACCCCATTTTCAAGCCCATGTCGCAGAACATCGCTCTTCTCTTAAAATGCGCTTGCCCTGGTCAAAATCTCGGACGACATGCCAGTTCCACCCCAACTCCTGTCATGTCAATCACCTCACCCAGAGCAAGTCCCGTTTCTTGTCCTAACTACCTTACCCGTACCTCGCCTTGGTAGTGTTCCTTATACCGAGTTACCTAGTATGGATTTGGCGGGAGCAGTACCGATCATCGTCATAGGCCAGGGTAGACGACCTCATGGAAGTAAGTAGTACATATGTATTTGAGCCTCCCTCAGGACTTATGCCTGCAACGACGTCCCATTGAATGAATGAATAGTTACACATCATTTTTACCCCCTAGTCGCCCTCGCCCATTATCTGGTTTTCTCTGTTTCTCACTTTACTACAAAAACATCTTCCGTCTCGCCTCGTCTACCAGAATCTCACCAGCCATACGACTAACTACAAACAGCCTCTTGTTCATACCTCTCTCCCGTCACAGCCCACATTTGACAAACAACATAAAAAAACAACCCAACGTTTCGTTGGACCTCAAGGTCGCCCATTGACTTGTCACCCGTGGATTATTTAAACCTGCTTTCTCGTTACCTCTTGAAACCTGCCTCTCCCTCAACTGTCTTCTCCTCTCTACAGATTACACTCCGGGTTACAGCCACCAACATACACATCATTACATACTAGATAGTGTACTCAAGCTAGCACACACTCCTTCCTCGATCTTCTCATAGTGAGTACCTATCATACGATCTAGTAGCCTAGCTGGCCGTACGACTGACTCGTCACCTAGGACAGACTAAGCAGACCGCCACCATTCCATCCGTCTGGCACTCATCTACTATCCCGGTAGTCAGAAATCCTTTTAGGGCACATCCTTGATCACACCTTCGAAACATGGCCGTGGGAAACAACTGCGCACACTCTTTCAAGATGCTCAAGTCTGACAGCACTCTCATCCAATGGACCTGTAACTTGTGTCACTCGGGTCCGCACTGGTGGATTTTTGAGTGTAGATACTGCAAGATCCACACGTGCCGGGCTTGCGTCCACAACGTGTAGGCACGGGGGACCCGGACCGGGCTGCGTTGTTGTCACTGGCGTTTCGATTGATGTATGTTCGGTAAATTTATCTGTCACGTCTCATATGTCATCATCTAGCATTCAAATATGACAGACTAGAGGGGCAGCATGCTAACAAGACACCCACTTTAGTTCCCAAAAACGGCTGTCTCGGCTCTATCGAAGTTAAGCTTGACCCTGTTCAATTGGAGGGAATCTCTTCATCCGGCGTTACGGGTCAGGATTTACATACGGAAAAAAATGAATTTTCGACCCCCGAAAAAAAAGATTCTCGAAACACGCAATACATATCGATATCCGGAAGTTGGCGCGGGGCCCCCTTGTCGACAACGCTAAGATCCTGCAGGTGGTGGCCACAACAGCCATAACATCATCCTATTGGCCTAAACCGTTGTCCTCTCAATGGCATCCTCACGAATCCCCCTGCTCTGGCTTTTTCAGCCACTCGATGAAGCCACAGTGCATCCCAGTCCACCAATCTGTTCAGATCCCGATGAGATAGATCACTTTCCGACGAAGTGTTACACCGCTGTCACAGGCTGAACGCGGTACTCCTTAGCCCTGTTTGACAGCACTCAGGGTTATGATTTCCTTCATGTACCTCTAATAGACAATGTATTTGCGCCAGAGCCCAGGCGTTTTCTCACTGGAGCACTGAGTCGCCTAATTTCCTCGTTTCTACCTATGTATGATCGTTTTCGGAGTTTTGGGGCGTGCGAGAGTCGCATTGCCAATTTGGCCGGCGTGCCTTTAACGTCATAGAATTGTTTCTTTTGAATGTACTATGGAACGAGCTGAATGGCAAATGGAAAAATTTCATCATACTACAGAACTTTGGAATTGGCAATGGTTTCTTGTGTCTCCACAACGGATCTGGTTTCCTTTACCTTTTTATCCCATACAAAAACAAGGGCGTCGTGGGTGCAGGCAACGAACTCCTTTCCAACGGCGATACAGTGCAGAAGCGAGCTGTTTCTACATTAATCTATTCCTCCCCCTCCCTTGTTACTCGATGCTTTTTGGTCTGGCGCGAAGGAGATGAAGAAAAAGGAAATTTCCGCAAAAGAAAACCAGTACGCAAGTACAATCAATACCTCAATATGTTCATTACTCCCAAATAGAAGAGAGAATTCGTTGGTTTCGGAATTACAGGCCCAAAACACCGGGTCTTGATGCCACGTTGCAATCGTCATTCGTTCACTTGTGTGTTTGGTCTGGCGTAAGCCGTAAGAAAAGGTCACGTTAGGATGAAGTCGAGTTGAGGCTGCTGCGTGCGGCCCAACGAGGAAGCTGAGGTTAGGCAGGGCTACCTCCTACAAACGCTGTGCAACGTGGAGACACGCGTTTTCGCACACGCGGCGGCCTGCAAGGTCCCGTCGGCTTCTGGAACGTCTTGGAACACCCATTGGGCTGTTGTGGTTTGTACACGGCAGCCAGCGTTGGGGGAGCACCACAGCGACCAGCCTTGATGGGGGGATGTCGTCCTTCATACATCATATCTGCATGCATGATGCACATACAATTTGCTTCATCAACCCGGTTGCTTTTCCTCTCTAGCTCTACCACTGAGCTACCCACGTACGACGTACGATGGTCAACCAAACCTCGCCTCGCTACCAACCCGGGTATCCTACCCCCAACGGCCTTGTTTGGCCCGATACAGGTTTGACTCCCGGTCGGATGTAACTTGATCGCGATCCGAAATCTCGACAGCCTCGTACGTAAGCCAGTCATTGTCCGAGTGACAGCTGGCGCTCGTGTCCGAGCCGAGACACCCGCTTGTCAACCATGACGCAATGGAGATCGAGCTGGCTCCATCTGCATTCTCTTTCTTTCACTTTTCATCGCTTCGTTTCTTCAGTCTGTCCGTCGCTTTCGTAATCGCACCGCGGCCGTAAGGCGGACCGCGGCTTCACTTCGGCCAGGCCCACACGTCTCGCTCGCTGGTGCATCTCGTCACCTTGACCTCATCCCCCACGGCAATGTCAGCTACCAGCTCCCCTTCCTCGCTATTTGTGCCGTTTTTCGACAGTGGCGGCGGGAGCAGAAACGCGTACCGCCCGAAGATCGGCGACCATTTGTTGCCCGCGTCCACGCGGCGGTCCTTCATAAGTTTTTTGAGAACCGAGCCCATCTCCCCTTCGGCCGGCCGCCCGGTGTCGTAGTCAATGTTGATCGAGATGCACCGCGCACAGTTGGCCGTCAATGCTAGTCGGTGCGAGCCATGGACCAAGAGCTCAGCCCAGAAATCCTCGTCCCAGGCATTAAGTGGGCCTGGCTTTTCGTCGTCATGCGGTACTTCATCGACTACGATGTTGGGCCGGAATTTGATCATGTCCATAGTCTTGCCTTCCGGTAGACGTGCGCTGACGTCGCGAAGCGAGGCTTTGGACGTCAGCAGAAATGGCGCCGCCTCGTTGAAGGTCAGCCCGGTTGGTTCGTGTTTCGCCTGCGACTGGTGATAGTAGGGCAATGGTATGAAAGATGTGATAGACGAAAACCATGAGTCCCTTTGCTGCTGCGGTTCTGGCTTGGGGGAGTGTGCCAGCACCGGGCGTCGGTTGTTCCCGATGTACACAAGGACGGCACTGTAGCCAAAACATGCCGAGAACCAGGCGTTGTACGGGTCATCCATGCGGTAAGCGACCGTGTTGCTACCAAATAACTTGATATCGACAACTTCCAAGCCATCGATGGAGGGATTGAGGGGTACACGTAGTGCGGTACGCTGCTCCGGTGGGGGCGGGTCAATGAGCGGCTTCTCTGGGATGCGGTAGGTGACAACGACGTGGTCATCGTCTAGGGCCTGGTAGAACAGTGTGCACTCTGGGAAGTAGGCCGTCTGGATATTCTTGTACTGGCCATCGGCTTCGACCTTCAGCAGCATGAAGCGCCGGTCGTATTGGAGGCCTTCACGGCGTAACTGTGCTGTGGGAACAGAGAGAGGCCGAAGAGATTTGATAGGGTAGATGTAGAGCTTAGGGACATGTAAGTATGTGAATAAAAAGGTGAGAGGTAAGTGGACAGATTGCCTTCGCTAGAAACGCTTGGCTTACCTCTGTGATCTTAATCTTCTTTTGACCCATGTTCGCGATTACAGATTGGATACCTATCTGAGTCTAAATCTATGGACACTGCCTCAATACCTAAATTGGTTATATGCCGTAGTATTCTCTATACTTGTAAGTCCGAATGTAGTCTATTGAGCTAAATCAGTATGTGATGTACCTCATCGAATAGTGAGTCGACATACCATATAGCTGAGGTCGATAGGACAAGCAATGTAGAGGGTGGAGGTTGTATGTATTCCTAAGCGAAATCGGGAGCTAAATTTATAGACCGGATGCAAAACAACATCTCCGTATAGCAGGCTGACGCCATGCGGGGGAAAGCAGAGCCTCAGTATAAAATAAAATAAAAAAACTCACCTAACTGTTATAAGTAATTCTAATGAGCGGTCGGCTCGGGGTTGCGTGCGGGGAGCTCTACTTAGGCTTCTGTTGGTAGTTAAAAGCAGATTGGGTTCGGCCTCGCGAAAAGCCCCGAGACAGTAAAGAGCCGCGGGCCAATACGATCAGCGGTCCGATACGGAGGTGCATTTCTTGGATGTAACACCGTACGTGGGCAAGACTACTATCGACCCTTTCAAATTCGTCAGGTAGACATTAACTTGCGTATTATACGGCGTCTCTGTATATACGCCTCGATAAGAAGCTTGTTTCGACGTCGTGTAAGGCTACGTTAGCTTGTAGCGGTACCGGGAAGCATATGTTGTGACCGATAGGTATGAGGTATGTACTTAGTAAAGTAGAGCGACTTCAGTTTAGATCATTTTTACTCCTTTTCTTTCATTTACGAATCATGTGTTGTCTTTCCGGCTTTCCATGGAAATTTCCTCGTTGTCTACTTGTCTCGGAGTCTATACGTGGACCGGCGTTAAGTGGCTTCGTTCAAGTACCCTACATAATAGCTTTCCGGCCTGTTGTTCGTTTAAGCTCGCAACTTAACCTTCTCACGTTAGATCCTTTAATCTTCGCCCTATCGGAGTGCTGCCGAGTACTTCTCCTCTTTAGATCTTCTATATAGCCCTAGCTATTGGCGAGTTCCGTACGAACGTGTCTCAGCTGACGGGTTGTATCTTGAATTATACATGGGTAGCGCCATTAGGGGAACGAATAGGACTAGATGTATTAGAAACTGATTCAACCTACTATAAGCGAGCTTCGACTATATGCATCCACCCTTGCATTATATGCTTAGGGGTCACTGCAAGGCCTGCGACCTCCCCCGTATGCCCAGAAGCCATGTCCCGCAGCTCAATCTTTCGACTGAATGGGGACGGCTGAACCTACCTAATATATAACCTATCAGGGCTTACATATAAGCTTAAAACCAAATCCAACTCTCTGATTGAGACGCGTTGGACGGATATAGCCAAGGGTGGGGTCCGGTCCTGCGGCACAGCTGCTGAGATTTCCTTGGCTATGACGATGAGTTCGAACAAAGGAAAGCAACCTAGCCGCTTTTGAGGCCTTGACACCGGCCCGACAGTGACATATAAGCGTTTACTATACTAGCATCTTGAGCTCTCGCGTGATGAACCAGGGAAGTCAGGACTGCCCCTTCGAATTCTTTGCACTCTGGCTGTGGGTGGACCAGCGATGAAGCTTCTAAGTTCTTGACATTGGTTTACTCCTCAATGCGGCCTAATTCTTTCGTTCTCATCATCCTAGATCCGAGGTAGAGCCATAATGACGGTATCATCAGCTATGGAAACGTCAGTCTACAATGATCTCACCATGTAACGTATTTACTTCAGATACGTGGCTGCGGATCATACCATACTCAGCTGAACATGGGTTAGAAGAATGTTTTGATGAATCCCACTACCTAAGACACAATCCTAAGTTCCAAGTTGCTTACCATACTGTCGGGGGGGCGCAGTACCTAGGTACGCATCAGCGAACGTTTCGAAACATGTATAAGGTAGTGATGGATAATTAGAAGGGGAAGTCCTTTCATTAGTTAATAGTAAGCCAATTAAGTTATTTTTAGTTATAATACAGCATAGGTCTAATTAGATTACTTTACGTGGCTCTCGTATGCCCATATTTCTTCCCCGAGCTAACCTCGAGCCTTAGGGCGTCATACTGCACATAGACTGAGGTAGGCAACACCGCGCTTTCATAGTCGGTAGCATTGAACGGCAAACTCAGGACGATTTTGTTCTCGCCATTTTTGAGAAGGGCCGGATCGAAGGTAAACTTGTTTGCGATGTTGTAGCAGATTACCGCAGAACGTACTGCACATGAACTGCTATGGTAATAGCTACATGGCCGTTAGCTAATTCGAAGATGAACCCCAATTAAAACCAGATACTTACGGAATAATCCACGGTTCTAGATCCTTCCCGTTGACGTTAACTGTATATGCCAAATTGGCGTGCGGTTCGGAAGCGTTGAAGACATCCGTGTTGCCCGCAGCAGTCTTGGCTCCGGCTAACTGGACGGTGAAGATTGCTTGCTGCCTCTGATGAAATTGAGACTTCTCTAAATCGAAGAGAATAGTCCAATTATTGACATTGCCGTTACCCTCGTATGACTCGGGGCGGAGAGAGTTTGCATAGCCCCCAAACACGCTCCAGTGAACGTAGTTCAGGTCTTTAGATACATCGCTCTCGCCGACTTTGAATGTAACGCCGTCTGGGAACTCGTCGATAAAGTCATATACAGCCCAGTATATCCTGTATTGTTCAGGATGGAGCGGGTGTGTTGGGTCGAGCTCGTAGCCGTGCCGATATTCACCGCTGCTCTTGTCGGGCGTGCCGATGCGGAAGATTTCCTCTCCTGCGCTTTCTTCTACCCACTTAATTCGAGTTGTATCTATTTTCCTGGCACGCACTTCTACGTTGTCCTGGATGTACTGCCCGAATATTCCATCGGCATAGATCGTCAACCGATACGTACCGGCTTTTACTCGTGGAATGCTGGCATGGCCGCTCTCGTCTATCTCAGCCCAATATTGGTAAGCCTTAGGATCAAATACGTTGTCTTGGAAATCTACTCCATTTTGTGCCAATACAGCAATAGGCTTTTTGGCATTCTTTGGTAGATCTACTTGTAGTTTCCAAGTAGTACGCTCTCTGCTAGTCACGTAATTAGGCACGTATTCAGCGATGGAATCGTAGAATTCGGCACTCCATTCCGGATTTGCGAATTGTGCGGCGTCCTCTCGGAGCACCTGGAGATCAGTTCCGGCAGGAAAATGATTGAAATAGAATAATTGCTGGCTGGGTCAGTGGAAATAATCAGGTGATTGGGATAATTCTGACTCACTGGGCCGAAAGTACGGTCAAACCCGTTCGTGATGTTTGGCTTTCAACCCGTTAGCGTTCTTGTACTGTTAGACTGTAGACGTCAACTTGCCGTTTGATCACCGTGGTGATTCGAGACTAGATTCCACGTTAGCAACTTAATTCAGCTATACATTGACTAGGTACCTTATGAAAGTAATGATTACTAACCCATATAATCGTAGACAATGCCATCAACAGTCAAATCGGAATGCAATGGGCCACCGAAATAAGTTTCCCTCGTATTCATAACCATCCACTATAAGAATTGAGATTAGGGTCCATCTATAAAACGACCGCTTAGGGCTAGTCTCGTTAAGTCGCGAGATCTAATGTTACACTCACGGCCGGTGAGCTCCTTGGGGGGGAGGGGGCAGATGACATACAGCTCCAAAGGTCGAATTATCTGCAACCCGAGAACCATCAGCATACCTATGAAGTCGGGTTAGTCTGGTGCAAGTCATGTAAGTGACCGAAATTCTACTTACATCCCATGAGCATCGTGATTTCTCCAAGTATCCTGGAAGGTGTACTTCGTGAAGTAGTCGGCTTCCTGCTGAACATAAGGATCATCAGGGGTATTTCCCATGTACCAAGTAGCGTCTACATCGCTTGTTGTTAGTATTCCTAAGTATTAAGACTTCACATGCGAGAAAGGGTAAGTAGCGGTGTCTCGGGACCCCCGAAACATATTTTCTCCCGAGTCTAGGACTTAAGGGTCCGTTCGACGTGGATTCTAATAGTCACTTACCTTGTACGACGACCTGGTTCTTCTTAGCTGCTGTACCAGGTAGCGGTGCATATTGTTTTCCGTTAGTCGCGAGGTGCGTCCATATGTCTGAGTTGGGTCGGAATAGTGTTCGGAACTCTTGAAGGTTGCGCAAAAATGGTGTGGTCTCGTTGTAATACGCGATACGTGAAAAAACATGCAGGCCAGTTTCCCCGTCTCTGAGAAACCAATATTGTTGGAGAATTTGGCCGGTGGGTGTGTAAGTATCGGACATCTTGATCCCGGCATAGCTAACGCCCGTCGAGTCGGTGCCGGAATACAGCTCATACGTTGGCTGCGATGATCCCGGTGTCCAAAAACCTTTCGGCGTGCTCCATTGTTGTTCAGCACGCTACGTTACTTTGTGTGTTTCATAGCGTGACTTACCAATAGCAATCTAGGTTGAATATGCCGGTAGATCCTGATCTTGTGCCCAAGAGATTTTGGCCATCCAATACTACAGCGTCCATGGCCCCAGAAGCTTTGTCGACACGTGCGAACAGCCGGTCATTCTGGATAACGAGCGCCGTGGCATTTTCGGTTGCAACCACTTCCGCGTAAGCAAACTTAGAGAGTGACAAAAGAATGAGACATGGCCGAGAAAGAGCGCCGAACAACATCTTGACCGTACCTCAAGATCCAGATACGTGATACTAGAGCATATTAGCCTACCTTGTAAACAATATTTTTAATGAGGCAGCTTGTTTATATTGCCGATCCTCGGAAATGTCTTAATGCGAAGTCTCCGGACTATTGGACTAGGTATGGCGGTTGGAGAGGACCCTACTCTATCTCCAGGTAATTCTTCCGCCCACTTGACTGGGGGTAAGAGAAGTGAATGCGGGGGAGTTTGTGGGGTGAGGCCTAATATTAATAACAGAGGCTCTTTGACGGCACATGGCTGCGGAGAATCAAGTTGGAGAGGCGTCAAGGGTATAATCGGTGTTCGGCGGAAGACATAGCGAGAAATGTGACTTTGGATCAGCTATTAATTATGTCACGCATGTAGAAGCTATCTTGAGTTCGTCCATCTTTTGTCAATAAAGCCCATCTTTAGCATCCTTACAAGCTGAAAATCCACCTGTCAAGAAGAAGCAGGGATGCTCTGAAGGATTTTAGGTTGCTTTTACGAGGAACAAGCTTGAAAAAGGGTACCCTGTCGATCATTTGAGATCGTTAGTGCGACTGATTCTCGGGACAGATGATCTATAGGCGAATGTCTAATAGGTTTCTCCGAGTTCAGATGATGTCGGCTTGTTTTCGTATAGTGCCACTCTATACCCTTCGTCATCCCTGCCGCCGACGACGAGTTCCCAGTCAGCTGGATCAGGGTAGCAATTAAAATGTTGGGTGATTTATCAATAATACCGCCAAATTGCTCACGTTCTGAATAAGGATAACCGGATGCAGCAGGAATAAAGGATTTAATCAGACTCATGACTACGTAATAGTAGAAACATGGCTGCCTAGTATGCAGGTAAGTATGTGCTTGCTTGCTTGCTTGCTTGCATGCTGCCGGCTGTCGCAAGGCATACGCGCATATACTACCGTACATACGCATCATCAACATCAACATCACCGTCACCGTCATCGTACAGGAAGTGATGCATGTGGTTTAAACTTTGGGGTGCAGTTGGACAGATTCAGATGTGGAGCTAGAAGCATTGGAACAGGAAGCTTTATGGTTTAGGTAATACCCGACCCGCTACCACATGCACACAGCGCTAACTATTTTTGAACTTGATCTATTCAGCTTTGTACGACGGTACCTTGGTACACTAAAATAAATAGTTGAAGAGGAAGGTTATGTAGCTAAGGTTTTTAGGTATCGTCGCATCGCTCGCATCTGGATAAAGATTACCTAAGGTAAGTATTCCCTCCACTTTAATCTAGCATAATTTAGGTACCTTAGACTGGTACCTTAATTAAGCGCAAGCTGTTTCATCTAACGCCGGAAAGGTGTAGCACCAAATTCTCGACATGTTTTTGGAAGTTCAATATTTCTCGCCCAAGTTTGGCGGCTATGACGGACGCTGGAATGCCCACGAGGTTGCTTGCAGCAATTCTCCCATTCTTATGATCATATGGCATTTTTCGAAAAGGGGATTCGTTGAAGATGATCTGCTCCAAGATGTTCGGCAAGATCTAAACTAAGTGGACACCGCGGGCAACGGACCGGGATTTTATTATCGTCTGGTCTTGATGAAAAAAAAGCTCCGCCTAAAAGTTGTTCATGCAACACAGGTCAGCATGAGAATCATGCCTGTTCTGAAACACAGCACAACCCTATCGGAGATCTCAATACCATCAGCACAAGTCTAACCCGGCATTTCTTACCCAAACCGTTCATCCCTTTCCTCGATTGTCAATGTCTACCGTGGCCAGCCCGTCGCCAATCACCAAGTGCCGCGATCGTCATCTTTGGGGTCCAGAAAACATGCCGTTAGCTCGGCTTATACAAAGACTGTTGGTCCTACCAGCCTTACTGCCAACCTGATCTACGGGTCGCGAGACAACCCTTGTCTGGAAATTTTTATTCTAGCTTTGTACTTGTTTGAGCCAATCCGTGGCGGGCTCATGTGAGTCCGCCGCATATGAGCCACCTGCAGGCTGTTTTAATGACATGGTACACATCCTCGTCTTCTCCCTTAATCTACTTCCGTTGAGATCGAGTGGTCCACCACATTCCATTCATCAGGTGGCAACTCTATTTATCTTCTTTATTTTATATAATGTCCTTTTAGCACCAGTAAGTTTCTGGAAAACTTCTCTTCACCATAGGAAACATCTCCTATCCAGTCGTTTAGTGTGGTCGCCATGGTTTCTTCTTCCTTCGTTGGCTCCCTGGCCTCCAGGGCTATTTTCTTAATGTCTAGTCATATTACCAATCGCGCAGACTCGGCAACTTATGCCTCCCACAGTGTCGACGCGATCAAAGCTCTTCAAACATGGTATAACCGCGAGACGGGTCTCTGGGACACCACTGGTTGGTGGAATAGCGCGAATTGTCTTACTGTCCTGGCCGACTTTGCGATCGTGGATGCAGCAGCTTCTAATAGCCTGAATATCCCGGAGATCATCCAAAACACCGTAAGTATATGCCGATGTCCCCTGTTCGAGAGGGCTTAGATCACCTCCAATGATTGGTTTGGGGGCCGTGTAACCCTAAAACAGGCTTTGGGGATCGAGCCCATCTGTTGGACTATGCGCGCATGGGGAATTACTAACTGGGTGTTATAGTATGACCAAGCGCAGAAGACGCCAGTACAAGCATCAAAAGTCCTGTCTGTGGCAGGCCTCCCTATTTCAACATACACCAGACTGTCGAAAAGAGCAGAGATTGAGAAGAGAGGTTTCGACAACTTCCTTAATGATTACTATGACGACGAAGGATGGTGGGCATTGGCCATGATCCACAGCTACGACGTTGGTGTCCGAGGCATTGGAGACCAGCAGTATCTCCAAGCGGCAATCGACATCTTCGAGGATATGAAGAATGGTAGTTCCCCCTGTGGTGGCATCTACTGGAGCAAGGTCACTCCATACACCAATGCCATCGCGAATGAGCTCTACCTCAGCGTCGCAGCCTCTCTCGCGAACCGGATACCTTCTAGGAAGGATTACTTCCTCGACACAGCCAAAGCCCAATGGGAATGGTTCAAGAACAGTGGTTTGATCAACAAGGATAATCTAATCAACGATGGGCTTACTGATGACTGCAAGAACAACGGCATGCAGACCTGGACCTATAATCAGGGGGTAATATTAGGTGGACTTGTGGAGCTCTCCCAGGCTACGGGTGACAAGTCATTGCTCACTCAGGCTCAGACTATTGCTTCGGCTGCTATTACTAAGCTATCCAAGGATGGCATTCTCTTCGAGGGCTGCGAGCCAAACTGCGGAAGCGATGGCTCGCAGTTCAAGGGGATCTTCATGCGGAACTTGCACTACCTGCAAAAGGCTGCTCCCATGGACCCCATTAAGAATTTCCTTCTTACGAACGCTGATACAATATGGGCCAAGAACCGCAACGACCAGAACCAGCTTGGAGGTACCTGGGAAGGTCCTTACACGAATGCCACAGCAGGCACACAAAGCTCTGCTCTAGACGTTCTAGTGGCGGCGGCAGCAGTAGCTTAATCACACCGCTTCGTGATATTGATTATAGGCGAATTGGCGTTTAGGATAATTAGCACGGGATGTTAAGGATACCACTCATTATTAGTCACCTGCGCACCACAGTATCGAATTAGGTGCTTTCATTAAGTAATCAACAGAGTAAAGATATTCATTTCTCCAAACCTCCATGCACCTATATGTTCACACAGTAACAGTTTGCGATGCTCCTTACCTCGCTAGACGTAAGGCTGTTACGGTGGTGGTATACGGGTGCTGGATTAAGGTTGCCTATTCCGGTCGATCACAGTATCCCATGGTTCCCAAAGCCAGGTGATCGTCGTCATTATTGGAATTCGTCCATTCGGTTGAAGTAAAGAGATCGACGTCATATAGCCAAGAAAGCTCTTGGGCACAAGACCCCCGCTGAACAGAGAGTTGGGATCAACAGTAATTTATACCTGCATTTTGGAAAAAATTGGGTAAGGAGGTGGTAGTAGTGGTTAAAATCTCCAACTATATCCCCCTCCCTACCCCTTTTTCGCGCCAGCGGAAATCATGATTGGAGACTCGAGCTCTCCGCGCAATATCGAAGTCCCGTGCCTGCATGCTGCATACCACATATGTAGGTAGGTTAGGTACCTACCTAACCTACGCACGAGAGCAGACCATCCCAACCCCATAGTGCTTTCAACCACGGCCACGTTACTAAGGTAACCATTCGGCATGCCTGGCTTCGGCAGTCCGTCGTTCTAAATGAAACACCGCCGCCACGTTGCTGGATTGGGACTTGGCGGATGGAACGTTCACACTTTCGCGATATTACTCGCGTCATCCTGCCGCGACGCCCACATAGGACCCTTAGGTGCGCGTATTTAATGTCGACCGGTGCCGCCCAGGTTTCGTCTCGACTCGGGTCTAATCTGTGCTCACTATAATATATATTGACGGGCGTCGAGGCGCCGACGCCATTGTTTATGCGTCTTGTCTCATAGCACATGGCGCAATGGCGGATGACGGATGTCTGCATCCAAGAGGCATGCCGCAGCTTAATTGCTGCATGCCCGCATGCCACTTGAACACAAAACACATGGCGCGACCTCTGCGTCTTGCTTACCGGTGCCGAGACAAGACGGGCCGGTGTCCTAATTACTATGTATTGAATTTTCTAATTGATGCTTCTCGTTGTATGAGTTGCTCTCCGCTCTTGTTGGGCTTGCCACGTAAGTGCATCACATGCAAATGCAGCCCTCACTTGGTATTGTTGTGGCTGCGAGACTGGGTATTAATAGTGTAGAAGTAAGGACTTTTTAATAAGACGGCGTGAAAATCGGCGTCCGCAAGGGAAGAGTACCTAAGGGAGATAATCATTGTAACTGCAGCTCGAATGGATATGCCAAATCCTTATTCTCTGCTTTGGCGTTATCCGAATGCGAAGTCGCAGTGTGTTACGAGGACCTTCCTGTAAAAAGTGTAGTGAAGACGGCGGCTTCTTCACACTAAAGGGAACCTTATCGTCGTCTCCTACAGACTCAAGATCGTTAGTCAAGTCGACGCTGCGGCTTTATGACTGGCTACATATATTTGGTGCATTCTGGACTGCTGGCGCGTTATGAGTCTCGTAGGTTTACGTTATGATAGTCTTGTAGAAGGGAGGTGGTATATAGTAGGTAACCTAGTCTCTATTATGGGGAAAATTTGGTTCTTAAACTCGAGTTCGAGATAGCATCTACCCGCACTGGGCTGCACCGTGGCTCGGAAGGACAAAACGCCGATATCACATACTAGATCATGAATCAGGACATAACGCTGGTAACCGATCGGTTGCGGACTTGCGAAATAGCTTCCCACCTACTCGTTAGATATGTAAGTGAATTACTAGGAAGATTGTGGGGAGTTACTGTTGAAATTAATATAATACACATGGATACGAGGAGGATAGGTTACTAAGCAGCGATAATGCTTCGATTACAGAGCTTAGACTACCCACGGGTGACTGTTCCATTGTCATTACGATGAAAACATGAAAATGATTGAGCCTCATTCCATTAAACCTAGTCTAGACTACCAGGTATACAGCAATGTTTAATACACCAGGTTGCGGGCTCTTCAATACCAAAAGCTAAAGCGGCGAGGCAGAGGAAACCAAGCCGAACCGATCATTGACACATCATTTAGCATTACACCTACAATGAGAACATCCACCTTCCAAGGTTAGCCCCAAGTACCACCGCCACCACCAGACCGACCAACTTTGCGCTGGGCGCTGAGTCTCCAGTCGTCTTCCGCCGCGTACTTGTTGTACAGTGGCTGGATCCTCTCAGCCTTCTTGCGTTTGCTGAGCTTGTCGTTGGGTGTAACCTTGAAGAACGTTGGAGCAGCATCAACGAGCCACTTAGGTTCGATGCTCGTCGTGCAATGCATGTACTCCTTTGTGGTAAGGACCAACGTGTGGTAGATGACCCATTCGGCCTGCTTTCCGAACAATGCTGAGCTCGGGTGCAGGTAAACTGGTGTGCCTTCGACCAACGTCTTGTATCCCTCCTGCGGGTCCTTTCTGGCTGAATTGCGGAAGAAACCCAAGCATAGGGCTTGTCGAACTTTCTGAGTGTCGCGGCCGCAAGACGTAATGGGATGGCGGTAACGCTGCATGATCTTGACCAGTTGTTCTCGGACATCTTTGGCGCGCCTCATTGAACGTGCTTGAATAAAATTCTCAAAGCACCAAGGCGCCGAATAACCGCTGTTCTTCCAAGCATTGTAGACATTAAGCAGGGTGAGGTGATCTCCATGCGGGTCGTGGAATTTGGCCTTCTTCTGATCAGCTAATTGCTGCTTTTCCTTGGGTCGATAGAAGACAGTCTGGAGGTTCAGCATGGCAACAATACTGAGCATTTCGTCAGAACATCCCATGTCGACTGCGCCAATCAACACCTTGGCTAAAGAAGGTTCCATTGGGAAATCGGCCATCTTACGACCAAGGCGAGTCAGCAGGCCCTCATCATCTAGTGCCGACAAAGCATACAACTCTTCCAGGGCCATTAACATGGTGTTAGCAGGTGGTGGGTCCATGAAATCGAAGTGCAGCAGGTCATTAATCCCCATAGCTTTCAGCATAAGAATTGTAGTAGCCAAATTCTGGCGTTGGATCTCCGGAATGGTGGTAGGAAGCATCTCGGACTGAAAAGCTGCTTCAGTGTATAATCTGAAACATTTTCCAGGACCAGTTCGTCCAGCACGACCAGCACGCTGATTGGCCTGAGCCTGCGAAATTGGCGTAACGACTAAAGAGTCCATGCCGAGCTTCGGGTCGTAAGCGTTCTGCTTAACAAAACCAGGGTCCACAACATAGTAGATGTGATCAATTGTAATAGAGGTCTCGGCGATATTGGTAGCTATCACGACCTTCCTACTACCAGGGGGCGCGGGATCAAAGATTCTACTCTGCATCTCACTGGGGAGTGCCGAGTAGACCGGTAAGATGATCAGCTCTGGTACGCCTGGGCCAAGAGCCTTCATTCGTTCGTATAATATCTCCGCGGCGGTGTCAATCTCTTCCGATCCTGTAAGGAAAACTAAGATGTCTCCGGGCGGTTCTGTGAGATGGATTTGCATGACTGTCACCAAAGCCGCGTCGAGATAGTCGGATTCGGGTTCTCGACTATACAAGATCTCAACAGGGTATGTGCGTCCAGGAATGGTGAAGATCGGACACTCATTGAAGTATTGCGAGAATTTATCAGCATCTAAGGTGGCCGATGTAACGATAATCTTCAAGTCGCTTCGTCGCTTCACGGTCTTCTTGAGGAGTGCGAAGAGAACATCAGTCGCAATGGTTCGTTCGTGGGCTTCGTCCAACATAATGACTGAATATCTCTTCAGGTCGGGGTCCATCAAGATCTCGCGTTGCAGCATACCGTCGGTCATGTACTTGATCTTAGTTGCTGGGCTCGTGCAGTCTTCGAAACGGATGGTGTAACCAACTTCCTGGCCCAATTGACAGCCAACCTCTTCAGCGACGCGCTTCGCGACTGACATTGCTGCGACTCGTCGCGGTTGTGTGCAACCTATCATGCCATTGTTGGTGAAGCCAGCCTCGGCGAGGTACTGGGTGAGTTGGGTGGTCTTGCCGGAACCAGTCTCACCAACGACGATCAGGATTTGATTTTCCTGAACGGCTTTGATGAGCTGATCCCTAAAGGCAAAGACCGGAAGACTTTCTCGTTGTTGCTTGATAGACATTGTTGTTCGTTTGCCGAAAGATTGGTCTTTAGGTGCGACAGCTTGTTTCCACTCTGGCACCGCGTCGGGCTTTGTAGTTGTTGACTTGGCGGCGCGTAAGTCGCTAGCGAACTTTCGACTGTCAGGATTTGCCATAGGGTCATTCCACTGTGATGCAAGGTCTACTTTGTTTTCCTCTTTCGCGGCATCTGCCTCCTGCTGACGTAATTCCTTCCGTTCTTTCGCTAACGCGGTCCCAGACATTGCTGCACGGTTTAGGGACCCATCAGGCGCCTTTACTACCCTAATAGGCGACAGCTCTAGCGATTGTTTGGTCTGGCCTGCAAGGAATGGGGGTTCTTCTTCTCTAATTTCTATGTCGACATCCTCTTCGAGTTCCATCTCACCCTCGCCTCTTAGTGTAGCATTATAATCCTCTTCTAAGTCGGGATAATCAGAGGCCTTAGCTACGCCTGAAGCAATGAGCTGTCGTATCTCCCATCGTTCTGGCGATGTCATCCTTTTCTTATGGGACCTTTGCGGGCCATTGTAGTTCGAAAGAGATGCTAAATTGTCATCCGTACGAGAACTTACGCCATTTCGACTCCCGAGGCTCTCCATGTTCGCACCCGATTGTATTCGGGCTTGTGGTGCAAGATCCATGCCAGTCTCTTGGTCAACATCCTTCATGGACAACCCTATCCGATTAGGCTCGATTTTGATGACCTTGACCTTGACGTTCTGGCCCCTTGAGAGGAGATCTGCGGGATGATTTACTCTTTGTCCCTGGGCTAGATTTGAGATATGTACCATACCGTCTACTTTGCCCTTGACACCGTGTAGGTTGACAAACGCGCCAAACTCTTTGATACCAGTGACATGACCATCATAAACTTTATATAACACAGGCGAATCGTCAACTTCGAGCTCGGGGGGGTGCCGCAACATACGGTCGTCGTTTTCTTCGTCATCATATTTCCGTCTCCTGTCTCTATGACCGTTACGGGATGACCGATACTCGTCGTGTTCATCTCTCCTATTCTTGTATTCTCTGCGACCATCCCGATATTCGTCATCGTCATCATAGGCTTTATCTCTGCGATCTCGAGATCGGTATCTCTCTCTTCTCCTATGTCTCGAGTCTGTACCATCTTCCCTTTCAGGACTGCGAGATCGTTTCCGTGACGACCTTTCCGGACGCGCACTCCTAGCCTTGTCTTCGAGCCCTTCTAAAAGCGCCAGTGTTTCGTCTATATCGTCGCCATCTCCGCCGTTAAATTCCTTATCGGGAATGCTCAAACCTTTGAACAGCGTCTCTTTTTCTTCCAACGTCCGACCTGTGTGATGATCTTCTGTTGCTACTTCTTTTTCGGCCTTAAACTTGGGGTGCATGGTCCGAACGAGACGGTCGATACTCTCGATTAAACTCTCAGGCCAGCTTGCGCCGCCTAACTCAGCCAACTTGCACTTGAACTCGGAGAAATCGGTGCATTCTAATCGCTTGGCAATGATGAACTCTGCCAAGGTCTTTTCGGATATCCCCAGATGATTTTGAAGCTCGGATGTGACCTTAGACACGAGCGACAGGAGCTCGAGCTCCGCGAAGTCGTCGTCCATGATATCGGTATTGGGGATTAGGAGTAGGAATATCGTCTAGTCAGATTAGAGCGGTTCTTGGATAGTCGCAAGTAGATGCTAGCGCAAGTCCCAATAGGTAGAAACAAGCGACGGTTTGAGTTGTCGTTCGTATCTCATATCGCTAGATAGTAAAAGTGGCAAGACACTCGTAAATTCGTGGATTACATGTATGTTGTCGACTTGATGCGCTGCTTTTCTAGATGGTGCTTTTTGAAATCAGAATTCGATTGGTACCACTGGAAGGCAAAAAGTGATGTCGGCTACAGCCACAATCATAGCCCGAGCCACAGCTTACCTACTAGGCACCGACCTACCTACCCCAGACCCACTTTATTCACAGTACCGTACGTATTGAGTGCAGCCATTTTGACGTTATCCACACAAGCTTTTAACTCTTATTAGCTTTATATACCTTACGTATGTACACTATAACTTACATAGGTTATGTAGGTACATATCAATTAGAATTGGCTAGAGTTGGCATTCTAAATAGGTACATGAAGATAATTACACTTTAAGTAAGGTCGGTAGTTCTTTGTATTATAATGGAAACCCTCCTATGGTTTGGGATATCATGCCAAGACCGAATATCATACCATATGCATTACGCTAAGATGTTCAATTGATGCCCAGAAAGACGCCGTTGCATTCCGAAATCTACATATGTATATGTATGAGCACCTCATTCCTATTCTCTCAATGTATATCAGGACTTGCCTTCTTTCACTAGTAATACCCTCTTTTCCCTTGTCGAGCAGTCTTGAAGATGATTTTTGTACCATAAGTCTTTATTTTCTAGTTGTGTCATACAGCTAGCACAGCATGGGATAACTACTCCAAGATGGGACACTGTAGGTGAATAGACTATCACGATCGCGATTCTACAATTCTAAAAAACCAGGCACCGAATCGCACCTCTCTCCACTGGATGACTTCCGTAGGTCGAGTTTTCCTCAAATTTTCCCGACTCCCTTAACGATATTCCTTTGCGATCTTGTATGACTATTTGCCCGGTATTTCTTCTAGCTATCATAAACCGAGTTGATTGATATTACGGCAGAGTCTAAGCAGATCTCCAAGAGCCCGTAATTAAAGCCCCCTAAGCACAGGGCGACATGTTATTGTTACGAGTCAACCCATAGTTTTAGTCTATTGTGGTTTGCTAAACTGACATACGATCGCGTGGCACTGACACCCGTCAAAGAGCACACTAAAAGGAGTACGGGTTGAGTTTGATCGATGAGCACAAAGCAAGCTGCGTTGCCGTCGAGTCCAGTAATTGACTGGTACGATGGTGGCTCTCCGGATACACCCGAGAACGTCATTGTGTCGAAAACGGCCGTCGCTTCTCTTGTCCGTCGACCCAAGGATTATGGGACTCTACGATTTTAATCTATCAAGATTGAGATACTACGTGGAAAGGCGGATAATATCATGGCCTTCGTCAATCCGGTATTGGACGCTGCGTATTTCCGGATATAGACATATTTTGCGATTACAGGGTCACGCGGAAGCCCTGCCCTCAATGAAGCACCTCTGGAGACCACAGCCCCCCCGAGTCTAGACAATACCGATCACTGATTTGTCGAACCAGCCTTCGACGCGATAATCACATATGAGAGCCGTTCTGGAATTGACGGTGAGGGCAATGTTGAAATATTAGCCCTGTCGCTTTTCAACTTTCGGTCCGCTACGCTCGTATCCCTCGCGAATCCTACACCGACAACGAACAAGGCAGTTACGGAAAGGCATTGCTTGATATCATATTGCACAATTAGAGAACTGCAATTGACTCATAGATGGATGCCTCTTTACCTACTCCTCTAGGAGATATTAATTGGTTCCTACCTAGGTAGATATCAAAGCAGGTTGTAAACCAACGGGGTAGATCATTCAGACCGCCCGAACGATCTAGAGACGAAGAAGAGTTATCCGGATGGAGTGGACCCTTGCAATGCAGCCGAATGGGGACGATATCCGTCACACTCCACTATCCGACGTTGCGCTAACAGCACCCCTTATTACCATTACGCACCTGATAAGCTACCTCCTAAGTGTGTCCAGTGAGTCAGTCCTGCATATACAATGCGTCGAAAACGCACCTTCGTACCTACTATTTTCAGACTAACAACTCTGGCAGGTAGATATCTATTCTATGCATACCCGCTCCGGTCATCTTGTGTGCCTATCTTAAGCACATATGTAGTGCAGATCTCTACATGTAGGCACCAGAGCAGTGGTACAAGTACCCAATGAATTAGAGGTAAACCGGCATTGGAATAGTTTCAGGCAATTTTTAATGTTACTTCTTCCCCCCTTTAGCAAGGATCATTTCTAGGCTTCCGCTTATCCTGGCGGGTGGTTACTAGCCCCGAGCACGCAATTATCCGAATATTAACAAGTTGCTCTTCTCGATAATAAGGATCTTTGCTAGCCACCTAACTATCACAGCTCACGACAGATACCTTAAATCAGCCTTTGCCATGAGAAATCATGGGTCAATTTGGTCTCTGGGAACACGGCTGGGACTCTGTTCCCCTCCGCTCCCAATCTCTCCATGCTCTAAAGAGCACCTATGAGAAGACTAGGTCCGTACTCGCCCATATCCTTTTAGATGACTAGAGGATAAACATCTAACAAACTTCCCAAGTGTCTCGAGCCTTCAATGGATCCATGATTTATCTCATTTTGCCAGAGCTGGCTACTTACAGCTTACTATTGTTGTGGCATCCTTCTTGGTTCTCGTCCGATATCTTCTTCACCGCCCTTACTCTAAGATTTCAAGACCTGAAGGCAATGCACACGCCATCTCATTGCCATTCGAGCTGTCCAGCCAGCTCCTACGAGCTAGCTCGTTGGCCTTTGTGATTGTTGCGGCCACGCAGCGCGAAACCAGCTGGACCGATGCTGTCGCCTTAGCCTATGCTTTCATCCTTGGTGTATTGCGGCTGGTCAACGACCTCGAATGGAGGCACGTCGCCTTACACCACGTCAATTTCGTTCTTACTGGTTCCCTATTCATCCTTGCCGTAGCGGAGCTTCTTCCATACATTGATGCGGATCATACTAAGAACATGAGCCCAATGGTGATCTGTAGCCTATCAACTTTAGCTGCTGCTGTGTTCGTAGCTCTCATCACCCGAAGGGAGTGGATTCCACCGTCGCTAGACCTCGATATCTCCGAGAAGATACCACCTCGGGAGCCATCGCCTGAGGAGACCTGTAGCTGGTTGGAATACTACGTAACTTATGAATGGCTCACACCTCTCATGTTGAAGGGTCTGCGTCGGCAAATGACGCTAGAGGAGCTGCCGAGACTTCCGTGGTATGATGAACCTATCGTCCTACTTTCCAGGATTCAGGAGGCGCGACGGAAAGGCAAGTCTACGTTCTGGACGCTAGTGCACTTCTTGCCTACCGAGATTATGACTATGGGTTGCTGGATTGCCTCGTCGTTCATTTTCGAAATGATAGCTCCGTACGCTATGTATGAACTACTCCGTTACCTGTCCAACCCAGAAGCATCTCACTTTCGGCCTTGGGTTTGGCTTATACTCCTATTTGTTGGACCATTATCACGTTCTGTGTGTTTTCAGCAGTACATCTTCACATCAACTCGCTTGCTTGTACGTGTTAGAGCTGCGTTAACTCAAGAATTGTACTATAAAGCAATGGGATCTATGGAATTAGACGACGAGATTTTCGCTGAAATCGCGGCCACGGGCAAAGAAAAGGAACGTAATAAGCAGTCCACAACTTCGACGGGACGCCTAGCAAACCTCATGGGTGCTGATGTGGACACCATTGCGAGAGGTCGAGATATCGTCCTGGTCACCTGTGGCGTATCATCTGGATCAATTGTGGCTCTCATTGGACTTTATAAATTACTAGACTGGTCAGCCCTTGTTGGCATCGTTACAATGCTATTACTATCTCCGATCCCGGTTTTAATTGGCCGGCGGATGGTCGGTATTCAACGTGATATGAAGCGAATACAAGACTCAAGGATTTCAGTCATCTCAGAGTATCTAGCCTCAATCAGAGCGATCAAGTATTTCTCCTGGGAAGACGCCATCATCAAGCGAGTCAACGAGATCAGACGCAGTGAGCAAAACAAGATATGGTCACTCAATATGCTGTAAGTTGTACTGTTTCCGGTACACCCACGAGCCCTCACTAATTGTCCAATGCCAGGTATATCGCTCTTAATCAGCTCACCGAAGCCATCCCAAACCTATCGCTAGTACTTATCTTCACTTTACAGGTACTTGTACGCAAAGAACCACTAACAGCAGATGTTGCTTTCACGGCGATAACACTAATTAGGACGTTGCGACGAAATTTGGCAATGGCGTCGAATATGTCACGAGGATTTACCGCAGCAGGTGTTTCTATCAAACGTTTGGATCGTTACTTCAACAGCACGACGCCCTTACAGTCTCATCCGATTGGTCAGCTTCAGATCAAGAATGCCACTTTCAGACGTCACAAGAAGGCTTCGTTTGCGTTAAAGGACATTTCTATTGATTTTGTCGAGGGTGGTCTGAATGTAGTAACAGGTCAGAGTGGGAGCGGAAAGACGACACTGCTCATGTCAATTCTTAGTGAGACTATTCTCGAGGGTGGTACAATCACACGTCCGAAGGATATTGCCTACGCCTCACAAAGTCCCTGGCTACAGAATGAGACAATTCGCGAGAATATTCTCTTTAACAGCACCTTCGAGCAAGCACGCTATGACCGAGTCGTCAATGCCTGCGGGCTTCCGATTGATTTCGATGAGTTTCCGGAACGAGACGGCACCGAAGTTGGAGAGAACGGCGCTTCGTTATCTGGAGGACAGAAATCTCGAGTTGCTCTTGCACGAGCTCTGTACTCCAAAGCTCCTGTAATTTTACTTGATGACGTATTTTCTGCTTTGGATTCCAAGACGTCAGCATTATTATGGGAGGAGGCTTTCTGCGGAGATCTGTGTGAGTACTCTCGGGCCCGTATTATATTTCCTTTATTGTTTGTGGAAAATCTCTCCTCATCACAGCGAAGGCAATGTGGCCTCAAAATCAATCCCATGTTCCCCAAGCCCCAGGGTCGGTAATATCTGACGTTAGTAATCGTAGTGAAAGGAAGGACTGTGGTCCTTGTTACCCAGTTGCCGTGGATTGCACCCCAGGCGGATATTACCATAACGTTGGAAAACGGCTCGATCAAGGATATTCAGCAAAACCTTGGTGTTGTCCGGAAATCCGTAACGCTAAGTAAGACACTCGTTGACGACGGAAATGTTGACGAGACAGTGGAGGCTGCTGCTACTCGTAGCGCTGAAAGTAATGGTGCAGCACCCAATGGGAAAAAGTCAAACGGTGTTATCAAAAGCGCCGAAGATAAACGCCGGGATGAGGTGACACAAGAGGCTCTCACCACTGGACCAACTGCCCGTCTACAATGTGAGTAGTACCATTACCCGTTGATATATCGCCTATGAGGTAGATATAATAAGACTAACAGCTTGTCTTTCAAGTCTTCCAATACATGCGGCTGTTCGGGAATCCATTTTACGCCATACTAGCTGTTTCAATGAGTATTCTCTCCACTGCTTCATTTGTCGGGACAGGGCTGTGGATTGCCGTTTGGGTGGACGCCTACGGGAAAGACGATGCTTATGATATTGGTTTCTACCTCGGTATCTATGCGGCGTGGAGTCTTGCGGATGTTTTATTCAACGGCCTAACGTATATTGCATACGAGAATGGTGGCTGGTATGCCGCACGAACGCTACATAATACGTTTATAAAAGCCATGATGACTGTTCCTTTGTCATGGTACAAGACGACGCCCGTCGGTCGAGTCGTCAACCGATTCTCTAGAGACATGGATTCTATTGATACGGCGTTAGCTTCCAGTAAGTTGATCTCTATGACCAGTCTCCTATCCAAGAGGTGGTCTTGGATGCGCCGGATATCGGTGCTTCGCGCAAATGTTCCTCTATTTCTATAATTTGCTTCCCCTTTTCAAGAGCTAACTAATTTTATGCATTAAGTGCTCCGGTTATGTATCGAGATGCTAAGTCGACTCGGCCTCCAAATTGCTGCTGTCGGTTCCGTGCTTCCTATCTTCATGTTACCAGCCGCTGCTTGCTGCGCTGTTGGGATCGTCGCAGGAGAGCTGTACACGAGGACCGCTGTTGCTGTCAAGAGACTCGTATCATCCTCGCAATCGCCTTTGTTCGCCCATTTTGCCGATAGTCTGGCTGGTCTACCTGTAATTCGCGCTCGCGCAAACATGCCACAGATCTTTGGCAACCAATTAGCGGACAAGTTGCGAGTATTCGAAAGGGCATCTGAAGCTCAGTTTAATTGTAATAGATGGGTAGCACTCAAGGTCGACATGATGACTACTTTAGTTACTGTCGCCGCTGGTATCATTGCTGTGTCGAAAGCAGGTCTTGTGGCAGCAGGTCTTGTCGGATTTTCGTTGACAAATGCGACGGTAAGATAATTCCCAATATCAGCCTATCTTCCTTCCTTGCCTTAGGTACCTCTGGCTAACGCGAGAGCCAGACTCTCAGCCAGCTGATTATCATGCTTGTGAGAGCAGGTAATGAACTCGAAATCGAATTGCAGAGCGTAAGTCAAACTCAGGAACACTATTGCGGGGAACGAATACTAACACGAAATAAGTTTCATCGAGTTCGGGAATATGCTACTGTTGAACCGGAAGAAAAGCCAGATGAGTACAAAAGTGTTACCGGGTATTCCGATAGCCCTGAATCCATCCTGCCTGAGAATTGGCCAAGAACTGGCGAAGTCGAGTTTCGTAACGTGACTATCAAATACGACCTAAATGGCCCGGAGATATTGAAGAATATCAACCTCAAGTTCGCAGCTGGCGAGAGAGTTGCTGTTGTTGGACGAACTGGATCTGGGAAGAGTACTGTAAGTGTAATACTGAGAGCTCAGATGGCCGTAGATTGTTAACCCACGAACCTCATAGCTTGTTCTATCTTTATTGCGTTTCACGAACATCGTTTCCGGGCAAATACTCTTCGATGGCGTGGATATCACAACATTTCCACGCAGAAAACTCCGAGAGGCGCTCACGATTATCCCACAAGAGGCAGTTTTATTCAACGGAGACGTGAAGTCTAACCTAGACCCGACAGGCAAGATCCCAACAGAGATATTGGAGAAAGCCCTACAGTATTGCAGCGGGATTGCATCCTTCCAGTACCACCAGAACGGGGATAACGCGCTTAATGGGAACGGGCACTTTAATGGCATTAACGGCGACTCTAATGAACCAGCGGGTAACATAGGAATCACCCTATCGACTCCGGTGAAACCTAAAGGCGAGAACTTCTCTCATGGTCAGCGGCAGGTCCTCTCGCTCTGTAGGGCTTTAGTACGCAAAAGCAAACTAATGCTTCTAGATGAAGCCACCGCAAGCGTATGTATCTGTTTAGTCGCTGTTCTCTAATCCTTCATACCGCTAACTTTCGTGCTGCAGATGGACTATGAGACCGATCAAGGGATCCAGGAAGTTTTGAGGAAAGAATTGAACGAGCATGGGAGGGACAGGACGTTAGTTACTATCGCCCACCGACTGAAAACAATCATCGACTACGACCGTGTGGTCGTTATGAGCGCCGGTTCAGTTCTAGAGTGCGTGTCCTTATATACCCCTAAACCAATGGAGACAACTGTTCACTAACCAAGATAACCAGGGTTGGAAGCCCGAAGGAACTTTATGACGCCAAGGGCCAATTCTATGACATGATGAAGCATAGCGGCGAATTTGAAGACCTCGAGGAATTTCTAAACGCTAAAGCGTAAGATGTTTTCTCGCGACCAGCACAGTAGCACAGGACATAGACACGCAAGAGTACTTAAGTAGGTATATATTGGATTTTTCTAACATAGATGGATTTACGCTGGTGCAGCCATCATTTGCAGCAGTAATTAACTTCTAGTTCTATTCCATTCTGAATTTAGTAAAGCTGGAACGCACCATAACAAACTCGTCACATAGACTTAGGCCTCTGGTTGCGGTACCATCAACCTCCTAGCATAGGCAACAATGGCTTCGTCCGTCTCAATAGCTGCGTCTGCGGTATTAGCGTATACATCAGCGGTCTTATGCTGGGCATGGTGTTGGACAAGTCGGGCAAGGTTCTCGATAGTAGGCCGTTCACTGTCGTCACGGGTTATGCACCATGCGACGGCACCGCGTAAATCATCATCCATCCAATGATACTTCGGCCCCACCAACGCAGCGGCATGGGATTCTACCCTGACGTTTTGGCCAAAGTAGTTGATATTAAAGTACAGTGTGGATATTGGTTGTTCTGAAGAGAGCGTTATGAGGGCATACATAATCTACATAATAATCGTAGTTAGTCCGAGAAAACTGATAGTATCTATGAATCGGATAACGTAGAAGCTGCGAGAAAGGAGGTAAAGAGACTCACCGCGCCGATGTAGAATATATTTTGCTTATCCGCCGGACTAATATTTCACTGTGTTAATATGCCAACGACCAAGTACTTTTTATCAGCGATTCTACTTACCCATACTCCGGATCAGCATCATCCGCCAGGCCTAAATCTACGGCCTTCAATATCGGCGTTAGGTAGTGCTCGGCACCGTCACCAACTCCAATCACAACTACGCAAAGTCAGTAATACTGGTCACTCTACTTGTTCCGTCTTCTCCGTGACAGCCCAATTCATCTGCTATGAGGTGGGATATCTCATAACTTCTAAGGATGGGGTGAAGAGATTGCTGTTACGTACCGTTGTCTATATTCAGACCGTGGTGGACCAGCTTGGACTTTTCCACCCCAAATCGGACTACTTCCTTTGGTTCGCCATTTGGCCACGCCAGGGCTATGACGATTCGTATCACTTAAGCCTTTATATTAGCACACATAGACTCTCTTCTACAGTTGTGACACTCACAGCACCAAAATAGCCTCCATAAAAGTCTCTGTGGGAGCCGCTCCCCCTTTTCTTGGGCTCTCTGTATGAAATGCCAAATAGTCCCATTTTCAGCATAATCGGTAAAAAGAGTTAGTACTTTAAAAGGCCCGAGCGGGTTTGGATACTCTACCCCGAGAATCTGCTGGATGTGAGGCGATCCTTTTAGCAACTAATTATGTAACAATCGTAGGTCAGCATTGAATATCCGTCTCACGGCGTAACACATTTGAAATATACGGCCTCCGGCATCTCCTCTACGAGCCGAACTCTTAGTTCGATTCGCGTCTTATTTGACTAGAAAGACTGTGGTCTTCCCACGGAAGCGAAATATATGATCCTCACCTCTAAATATTTAATTTCAGTCTGAAGTGCCTCTGTCGTTCCTTCACTTCCCAGAGCCTGTTTTACAATGAATCTGGCGGCTGGTATTGTAAATGGTGGACTCTGTGATATCAGGCAAGCTATAGCGTAACGCCCAACTCCTGCTACGATTTCGAACGTGAATCGTTGGCTAGGTTCATTAGAAAAAATCTCTTGTATCTCGTGGGCTCGCGTATACACTGCTAAGTCCTTGCCCTCAATGAGCGGATTCCTGGCCATGCCCAGGAAGTCAAAGCGGCTACGTCCCGGCGGCATTTTACTGTCAGTTTTGGGGTCCTTGTGTAGGGAAGGGGTACAATCACACAATGTAATTGAATACGCTACTTGAGAGAATTTTCCACTTGTTTCCCTATAAATTGGATAAAGCTATTGGTCTTTATAATGGTAATATTAAAGATATTTGGTCTTTAACAGTCAGTCCTGCGAGAAACAATCTATGCCTTCTCCTTTTTACCTTTGTTAATTCCTCATAAAGGTGTATCAACCGCTAAGAACGTTTAAATAACAATGTTCAAGATCCACAACATGTTGTCTAAATCTAAATTACTGACAAGTGAGCAGAGTATAATATAATTTAAAAGAAGAGTATTTGAGATCGCAAGAGGTGTGTTAAACTTAACACGGAAGAAGTTGACAAACGTGCTGTTAGTGAAAATTGCTTATGAAGCCTTCCTCGCACCCGGAGACTTCGATTGGGAGGAGAAACAAACCTACAGGTTTGAAATAGGGGGAGATCGAGGCCCCCCTCCCCCTCTAGATCTAGGGATCTATTCCTTCTGCAGATGATTTATTGCGCTAATAGGCGTTTATCACGCCTTGCATGCACGACGACCACAAATAAGCAAGCCTAAATCCCCTAGATCTGTTCGCTGCGAGATGGAAGCGGCTGGAACTAGCCACAGTGTTACAATGGCGGCCACCAACGTCGGGCGATCGCATCGTTGTAGGTAGATCTGTCGATGAAGTTGTCTCAGATTGTGTAACGCACGCCCACAGCGAGGGATCTAAGCGAGTCTCGACTTATACACGGCGGCCACGTGGTTGGATATACGACTTTCTGGCCCGTGAATACGAGATGCTCGGCACACTAGATTTTGATGTGTGAAACGTATTGTTGAACACTAAGGACGTAGGGTACTGTAGCTTGACATAAGTGCAGGTAATGGATTGTACGGCATACTAAGTTCGACCACAAGCTCGCAATTGTCATTGTAACCGCCGACTGCTGTGAAACAGAGATTCGGCAGGTAACCTCGATTTGGGTTAGTACAGGTTTCGGCGAAAGAGTTTGTAAGGGTAGAAGATCATCGGGATGATGCAGCTGCACTTGGGAAAAAATTGTCAAGTACTCCGGTCCAGCTGCGAGTCCCAAGACATCTGGCATGGCATCATAAAAATAGAGGCACAAGCGAGAACAGCACTTCGGTGATCAACGATTGTCTTATTCTTGCCTCTCACATAGAAGCCACTCTAACCCATACTAGATGCAGCGAACAGAAAAACACGATCGAAGCGAGAGAACCCCCCCGCCCTACAACCTGTTGCCAGGCTGTATGGGCTAAAACTCCATTCTGTCAACAATTGACGATCTTAATGGCAAACTACTGGACCTTCTTGAGATGGACATCGCTGCGACAACAGGTTAGTGCCGAACTTAGGAATTTTTTGAATTTTGGATACCATGTCCCGGTGTAAGGTATGGGTGGTACTTACAAGATCAAGTCAGCGTTGGGAGGAATGTGGCCAGTGAAGCCCCTGAACAATTCGTAAGCCCCGCGTCTCTCAGGGATAGTGCCGTTGGGGGTCCGGAAGGGGAACGAGTAGGGTGGATATTGGAAATGTTTCACAGCGTATATGGGGGATTGCTAAACGAAAATTGTGACCGTGGTAGAACGGGAAAAGCTTACCGAGCGCCATAGCCGTAGTCACTATGATGCTTAAGTTAGTCTATATGCCGACCTCCAGCAGTGACGGGGCATGAATCATACCTAGTGATGTCGAGGGTTGCTTTCTCACCGACCTTCATGGTGAGGACGCCCTCATCCCAACCTAATAGGTAATCAACTGTCAGTCCCAGTGCATAAGAAGCGCTAGAGACATGTGAGGACGAATTATACCCTTGATCACTTGGCCAACGCCAATTTGCGTGACAAAGTCGCCTCGACCAACTGAGGAATCAAACCTTTTTTATTGGTCAGTTAACTGTCTTTGAGGTTTTCAGTCATTCTTGACGTCAATGCCAAGCCGAGTGTTTGAAGCACTCCGATATAACGGGGTTTGATTTTTTTTTAAAAAAAAATAAAAAAATAAAAATTACTTACTGGTTGCCCTTGTTATTGGGCTTAGAGGTGTCCTTGAGCCAGCCAGTGTACTCAATGGTGACTGTCTGGCGAGGGGTAGGCTGGGGACCAGTGCCCTCCTGGATGATGGTCTTGGTGACACCCATGATGGCGGATCTGTTGTAAAAAAAAATTTGTGTGAGAAATAAAATTGTACGTTTTTGTTTCTCCTTCTGTCGAGTACTTAGAGGTGACGAAACTATGGTGGTGGGATATTTTAGCGTGTTTTTACCACTGCGGAGAAGTGCGCATAGGTACCAAGCGGCTGAAATATTCGATGATGGAAAATTGAGGGACGCAAGAATAAACTTACCTTGACACAGAGTAGACAGCAGAAAGTCAGCTTGTCTAGACTACATCAAACTGAAAGACTCGGGGGAATGGATGAGGAATCGGTCAAGCTTAAATAGTCGAAAGTGGAAAACGAAAACGAAAATGTTTGAGCGCTGAATTTCATGGATGAAGCACGTAATAGGGTCCATCAGGTACTTCTTAATAAGGCGCAAATATACATTGTATGTACAAGTACCTTGTGATCTAAAGTACATATGTGTACCTAAACTAGTGTATCACATTGTCACCCTAGCCCTCCTCAAGTAGGTCGGTCTATCCAACATTGAAGCCTTACTTCTAAGCTGGAAATAGTAGGTAGGTGCGTATGTGCATAGATGCGCAGGATGCTTAGGGGGGAGGTTGTAGGTATGTGCCTGTTGCCAGGTACCCGATCTACAACACGTATGACAGGCAGGAACACCCGAGTGCACCGGCGAATAAGGTTTCTCGAAGGCTGAGTTTGCCTAGTCCTAACGAGTTCCTTCCGACATGGAGGAACACAAAGCAACATTGAAAGCTTCAATGTTCTAATAAATGTCACAGAGCGCATACAAGGTATATAGGTACATGTACATGTAATATGCTATGTACGCATGTAGAATGTACATATACACACAAATACCCATATAATGGAACCTTACGTCAATTGGAACAATGATCAGATCTCCGTCTTTATATGTAGAACTATGCACGTGTATGTACCTCCTAAACCAACCGACGGAGCTAACAAGGCTCGAAAGACTTATCATAGAAGCTCACTGGATGACTAGACGTCTGGACGTTTCTTGACCCTACCAACATACATATGGGCACTTACGTACTCTACCCAAAGATGCCGAGCCTTACCTTATACTAATCTATGAGCCTTTTTGCATCGCGCGCTAGTGGCAAACCCAATCTTTTCTGGAGATCATATCTAAATGTTCGGATTCTACTATTGGCTTGCCTGCCGGGGACACTTTCATCTCGTTACTACCCAACCTTAAGTACAAACTTCATACCTACGAACATGCGGGGTTTGCTAGCGCCAGCCAGGTACAGCGGATGTATTGTACTACCCATATACATGTGCGTCTAATCCGCTATGTACCGGGGCCGTGGGCTGACTCGAGGGCAACAGCTGCCTCGGCTGCCTTAGGTACGAAAGCAACATAAGAGAATACGTCAAGTGCTTAGTAGACAGATGGGAGACAAGGAGAGAACGTTTGAAGATCTTGGGGTTCGGTGCGGGGCTATCCGTGGGGTTGGTTGGGCCGATCGTTTACAACTAGATCCTTGCCGTCGCTTGCATACCTCCCACCTTTTCTACCCTCTTCTCTACCATACATGTGCTATTATAAAAGCTGTAAAGGGTTCCATACAAAATTGTTTCGTCCGATGGCCGCGCTTGGCGGCGCTGCAAGTTTCTGCAGCTATAGAACCAGGCAGCCCAGGCTATGGGCCGTACAGTATGCGATATTTCGGACGCTGTCTCCATGTACCTTAGACAGTTGCTCGGTGTGGAGACAATCGCGGCGTATGAAGTTGCATTGTTCCATGCTTTGCTTCGGAGCTCTGACGTTGCGGTACGCCTCCTTTTCCCGTAGGGTGAAATCGGGCAGATAGGCCCAGATAGGCCTGCTTTGGTTCGTCGCGGTATTATGATTCGGCTCACGCTGGGTCAGCTGATGCCTTTCTCTGCAGCCCCTTGTGTCACTCTGTTCCCACAGCCGCTTTTGCAAGGCACCTTGCGGCATTCTCTGGCAAGCTGAAGTCCAAAATTACCACCACTCCTCCACCTGCATCTGGCATATGCAAACCTAGTCTAGGCCTGCTACCTCCTATCAAGATAAGGGTGGTTAAACCATATCTACCTCGGGAAATCGAGGCTAGTGGGATGGACATACGAGGGTCCTTTTTGTCTCACTCTTCTCGTGCGAATGCAACAAGACGTCAGTCTTCAGCTGTCGGTTCACCCGCTTCTACCAATACCAAGTGATGAGAAGGCGGAGGATCTGCAGGCGCACCCTAGCCGTGATGGCGTCTCCCAGCACGCTTTCGGATATGTTTGCGACATCTCTAAGCGTGATTGGACCTTTCGCCCATGTGGCATGTACAATATGGCATGGGATCTATTCTACCCCTACCAAGATCTACGCGGGGGACACTCCCTGCGAATGAATACCCCGAAGGGTCCTGCATGTTCCATACACATGACTGACGCAAACGTCTGACAAGGTGACAGCAGTAGTCGCAACACAATACGCAACCGCATTCCCATCCAACCCCTATCCCATTGTCCACCTACTCACTCATGTTGGGCTGTTATTCGTCTTATTCGGGCATATCTATGTCTATTTCACGCATATGGTCATCTTGACCACCTCCAGGACGCTGGGACCTATCTCGGCAACGGGAAACGTCCCGCCCGTTCTCTATATGATATCAATTGCCGATCCAGGACCCATGGCTGGGGCAGCGAATAAGGTAATGCGATAGCTGCAAGGGAAAAAGCATCTGTCACATATCAATCTGTCTGACATTTTTTCGTGCTACCATCCCACTACTTACGGGGCGACGGTTAAGAGGACGAGGACGAGAGGGACGAAGCTCTCCGCGAGAAACCGACACAATTTATCATCACCAGACTAACGCTGCACATTAGAAGGACGCCACTAGAACGATCGCCCAAAACGGCCTCATGGCAGTTACGTCACTTGGAAAGGACACGTCTAATTCCACATAGTTGGACGACGGATTTCTGACATCACTACTTTCATGTTTCTTCCTTGAAGCTTTGCGCCGATTGTTGTCCAGGAAACTTATTGGGCAACATATGCATAGGATAAGAGTGCCTAAATCACTTTTTTGGCGGATGCGTAACAGCAACTTACACTCATATCCCGACATACCTTCTCAATATTGCGCCACCTATCTTAGTCGTATGCATCAAGCCGTCAACAATGTGTTTGTTTGGACAATGTAGGGGTCTTCTGGAGAGAGATATCAGGAGATATCAGGGTAGCTGCACCGGTAAGGTCGTCTATCGATCGACACAATGCAGCTACGCGAAATCTTAAACAAGGCCGGGATTCCGCGGCACTAGGTAGGTTTCGGCTATAAGGCACGTAAGACAATCTTAAACTATGCACGTGAGAAAGAAGGCACGAGTCAGATCGTAGCCCTCGTCGGCGGCTCGGATTCTTAATACACCCGCTAAACGTGAAAGTTGATGTCAAGGTTTAGTTTGAGGGTGCAGCCGCAGTCTAGGATATTGGATAACCCGCTGACGAATGATGTCATAGGCAAAATATGATATATCTTCGACCATTAGAGCACTCCTCGGTCAAACTGCGCAGGGTCAGAAAAACAGGGGCTAGCTATGAGGACGACTGGCGATAGGTCCGATTCCAGAACGGTGATTGGTCGGAATGTCTGGAGTGCTTCCCGATTCGCGCCAGGAACGAATCTCGAGGGGGCTCGCGTTGAAGCAAGCTGGCCAACAAGAATAACCGACTCACTTATACATCACAGAGGAAGATAGGGCGTGAGAAATTTAACCAGTCCTGGACATAGATCCTAGATTCCGGGACTCCTACCGGTTCAGCGGCCCAGACTCGAAGCCCAGTCAAGAGGTGCATATCGAACTAAAGGAAGACGCATAGAGATAGCTAAGTCTATCATTGGGCAACCTCAAACCCGTATGAATCCGCCCCGGTCTACTTGCGGTATGTCCTTCGGACTGCCGATAAGCCTAGGACTCCATCCGAAAGCCGGGCTCCGTTTTTACCCTATCAGGCCTCCTTAGAGAGATCCCCTAGCAGATTGCTCAAAACGCAGGGCACTACACGTCATAGGCAGTGCTTGACCGAGTTTCAGTTGACGCCACTCCGGAGGATGTCGACCAGAACATTTACTACACCTTATGCTTTACATGTTGGATATGGGAAACAGGAAGATTTGGGCCATTGGTTTACCGGTACCCAAATCTTGACACACCAACAACGGCCCTGGGTCACGATACGACAGCACCTCGCATAGTTGAAAAGCAGTAAGTAGTAGTCTACGGGATTTGATGCTATTAGGGGGGTAAAAAGAAAAAAACCTCAGAGCCGACGATCATGCTAAAGCAGAACCATCATTATGACAGAACCCGGCAAGGTCAGTTCTTGGTCTGATGACAATTACAAGAGTATTACTAATTAAAAAAGCTCTGGTCATGCGCTTCGGGATCTCCGAATACCGTATGTATCATGTCATTCTATAGAAAGATTATGCGGCATATTCACGACTCCAAAGGGCTACGTAATAGAGGAAGGACGCCTCTGCCTACAGGAGGTTATCAGACTGATTATGTATTCATCAGGATAACGTCCTGCCACTGACGGTGGTGAGTGGCTCTGCTGTTTCTAATGAGGAGTTGGTCACCAGCATTCAGCCAGCCATAGACCGCCGTTGCCGTTGTAAAATTCCCACTTTGCATAAGTGAGGGACCCAGAACGAATACCACGCGCACTTGTTGACTATTGGCCTTTCGTCGCAGTGACTAGGTAGGCAAAGGGACTAGATTGAGGACCTCATGCAGTTGCCCAACTCCTCTCCAGGGTGTGGTATTCTGGTTGTAAGTTAGAGCATCCCAAGATAGCGTGTCATAATTATCAAATAAACTAAATTCATATCACAGTTGAAGACAGCCCAGCCAGTAAGGAGTTTTATATAGTAAGGGAATCGTACTACTCACAATTTCAGAGGAGGCGTACTTGGCTAGATGGCGAATAAACAGCACGACTCTTGCAAGGTGGCGATGCTTCTCATTTAACATTCCCCAGGGGAAGTGAACGGTGACAGCTCGCTGGCCCTGGCCATTTGGTTATTGATGAAGGACTTGGTTTTATCGCTTGGCTCAGTAGTAGCCAACCTCCAGCTGGGATCTACTGTCGTTACGTCACCATAAGGACAGTTATTTCTGGTCTGGCTCGTATTCACATTTTCTCTGCTGAGACCAGCCACCCTTCCCTCGCGCATACTTACACATCCTCCTGGCTACTAATAGTCTACAAACCCTGGCTTTTTGGTAGAGTATGCTAAGAGGACAATCTAATACAACAGAACGATCTGTATCGCTAAATCAGCGGACGATACATTTCACGATGTGAACGTATCTGGTATAACGACAACAACGTCGCCGCGCAGGGAGATCAAACTATAGCTATTGAATATTGAATATTGAATAGGTATTGATATAACATTATTTCCTTGCTTTCATCTCTCGCTTTCTGGTAGTATTTGTCAATTTCATCCGAGGGTTGGTCTTTGGGGTCGACCAAGGATCTCTTATCACAAGGCCAATAAGCGACGGCAAGGTCTAACTATACTTTTCCAAGTTGTTAAGGAGTCCAACTTAATACCTGGAGGATATAGATCTAATGAAGGGGTCGATGGCATCGTCAGTGACGGCGCCGCGTCGTTTTCTAGCCACAATAGCGAGTCTCACGATATCCCCTCTTGTCACGAATAGTCTCATTTAGTTTCTCGTATTTTGACTTTATGTCCCGTGGCATGTAGCAGATTAAGTATCTCTTATGGACAATAGTATGGAGGAATTATATCGTCTAAAATATACCCGATCAGCTTTCTATGATGTTGAGGAAGGAAGCTATTGGGGCTAAGTACAATTCGTATAATAGAGTTTCACATATAGTGTTGACATAAATCGAGATCATTGAAACAGGACTACGGAGGCTGGGGTACCTACCTACCTACGTAGGTAGGTACCCATGTCGGCCGAGCACCTGCCTAGCGGAGTAGGAAGACAACATCCTGCTATATGTCCGAGGATTCTATGCATTATGAAAGAATACCATATGGATTCTATATTCTACGCTCGCTGGCTACCTTTATACCGTGTGTCTAACTTATCGATGGTTGGCTACAAAAGTATTGAAAAACGAATCCTAGGTACATTCAAAGACTACATAGATAGGTCCATGATTGTATGTATAATGATGGCACATGGCTGTATGGGAGATCCCCTACAAGTGCCCACTTATCTGGCAGATACATTGCAAATCTCTATGAATTGTAGGATAGTCACATATGTGGCGTACTTATCGCCTAGTTGGCCGTTGGATAGGGCCTGTTAACGAGTGGTCTCATGTCGCTACTAGCGATATGTATAGCAAATGTGTAGATTCATGTAGTAGAGCGGCCAAAATGTTCGGACCTACCTCAATGCCCAAGATAAGACTGATAGACATTTAGACCATTCCCTGCTCTGATTCCTTTTTTATCACATGAGCATGTAACATATAAATATGGTTACCGGGACGTTGGGTTAAGCAGGTATGACAAAGCGTTGAGATGGCCAGGCCCCGACCATGGCTAGGTACATACGATTGAAAGAGGTTATTAGACGTTTAAAAGTACCTATTTAGCCCCCGCATTGTTGAATTATATGAAGTTTGCCTTGGGGGTTGTGTCGTAACGATGCTCCTCTAAGGGGGGTACGGGAGTGCCGCTGCTTTTATTTGTTTGATGTTTTCGTTGACGGTACACATATACCTTAGCGATGCGTACATGTAGTAATAACATGAAATCCTCCTGCAGGAACACGTCGGTTTCCATACTTCTCCAGAGGCGGGTTGAAGTGCGGCTGACGAGTGATCGGATGATTCGGAATCCGAAAATGAAAGCTCGCAGGTATCAAGAGGCAACAGACAGAAACGACAGGCTGACTACCCAGGCACCTCTGATGGAGTCGGATGTGGTAAGGTGTCGGCGACTAGATGGATTCGGTCTCCTCTACCAACAGATCGGGCTATCACACCAAGATGTGTTCAATACATGTGTTGTCGGGGCTTGTTTTGCATACGCCAATTCCCACGTCCATGTAAGCGTAAGATTGCAATTTCGGTCTAGTCAGGAACCAAAGGCGTGCTAATGTAATAGGTGCAGCAAACTACTGCAGTAAGAGAGCACGCCTCTCATCTTATTACCCACAAAAGTTGCAAACCTAATGGCTCACAGACAATGTTATAATCAACGTACGTAGGCAATGTAGCTATAAGCTAGAAAGGGAGCAGTAGGAATACCTCCTTACATTAGCTAGCTATCTTCAAGCCAAGGTCGGTAATTAGCGGAACGTGAATAGCTTCATCTTACTACGTTGATCTCATATCGAAACAGGATAAGACGAAGAGTTAAGTCATCGTGGATTGCGCATGGTTGGAAAACGAGACGCCCCTTGGCAAAAGGAGAGGGGGGAAAAAGAAACATTTGTACACGGCATCTTGCCGATCCTTCAGAGTTTACAAAGATCTCGAGGCACGCGAGATCGCCACTGTAGCTGTTGTAGTAAGAAATGGTAAGCAAGGCGCTACGGTAAGCTGCCGGCTCGACCGTTCCGTATGGCTTTTCAATAATCAGGAACGGGAACGCGACCCCGACAGATCCTGTAAACTATTTGGAACCAATCCAATATGACAATTTTCTTATTGAGGATTGGAAGCCACGAGAATTTCGAACTGCGTGGCGCGGCCACAAGATGCAGGTACAACATTCCGGATACCGCACAACCGGGCGTGGACAGAAGCATGCCGCGAGTGCCACCCCCGTAAGCCACGCGAATAGCTGGGTGAGAACGAGGGAGCTTCCAAATATGGCCTGAGTGTTGCATTGTAGCCTACCTAACCTACTAGCACACATGAGTACGACGGACCTATGGAGATGAGCAGCGCGGGCGGAGTCCTGTACATAGTCGCGGTGGTGGACACATCTAAATTGCGGGTGCCTCTTCCTTCATTTAATCAAATATTGGCGTTCCAATGCGAGTTATTGCTGGTTAGTGGTAAAATCGTGAGAGATCTGATTTACCCACAATTTGAGCGAACGAGTTTCCAAGATTCGCGCCGTTCGTGACCCACGCTCCATGATCCACTACTCACGGATGCTTGAGACGAGGTGTTTCTCGTATCTCAGCCGCGATGGGTTCGGACGAAACATGAACATGGGTACTGATGGTGACATTGTCCGGTTTTAGGCACGAGTAGGATGGATATGTAGAATGGGAATTCACACAATGATTTGAGATGCCTAATATGTATTCATGTGCAGTGTGTATCGAGCCCTGCGACCAATCTGCTAGGTCCTATTGCCTGCAGTGTCAAGCTGTATCGCTCCTTATTACGATTTGCATATCCTGTCCTGTTTTGGCTAGAGGGAAGATATGAATCTGACTAGGCCCCGATTTGAAGCAGTTGATACAGGGGGGAAATGTGTTAGCGACCGACTCTGAGATGGAATTAGAGAGAAATGCCGCGCGTGCAGCCTTTTCCGAAACAATTGACTTTCCAGAAGGTTTGAGTTTTTGCTTTTGCAAGCCCTAAATCAGAGAATCCAGTCTTGCGATGTTCAGCTGAACCTTCATAGCTAGGTTCAATCATCTAAACAAAGAGTTTGACGGGCCGCAACCTTAGGCATGTAGCTGGTTACCGAACCAGCGGGATTGTTTTACCTGTTTGAGGACATTGTATATTGCCGTGAAATGAACAGGAGGCTAGAGGAATACGGTCGGCTCTCTGGTGCCGAATTCTGCTGGTAGGTTTCGATCCGATGAAACGATTCATCGACGACTTACTATGATACAATCCTCCAGCTACCGAAGTATGATGTATGATGACTTATTTTTCCCCGTTTCGAAAGCCGACTTACATTGCACCGTCTGCTCGGAACAAACCCATGGATCATGGGGATTCTCTAGCTGCCGAACTTGTTTGCCTGTACCCCGACGATGAGCATGGAGAAGGCCAACATAAACTGCGTCGCATGGTGGGAAATATATCCACTAGTATGCAGTGAAGAAATTCGTTCGACCTCCACCAAAGTGGTGCAGCAATGGGTGCATGAGCGAGCGCGCGAGTCCAAGGAAATTAGTAAATTGAGGTAGCAATAGGGCGCAGCAAGCTTCGGGAGCCAATTGGGTGGGGTCTGGACCGCTATTCTAGGACAGCCGGACCAATCAGGGCCCCATTAATATACCGGGATAGGATGCATTAACAACTGATCTAATTACGCGTCAGTATCTTGGTTGACTTGTTCTCCTGGTAGTGGTCACCTTCCGTTTTGCGGTCTTTTCATGCTGTCATTCAGGTACCCCGAGATGGGGCCGGAGGTATTTTATCTTAGACGCGATCCAGTTCAAGGCCCGCCGCCCCTCCATCACGCCAGTATCAACGTGCATCGTGCAGCAAGAAGAACGGGATTGAATCTGTAGCTGCTTTTCATCCAGCCCGTCTGCATGTTGGTACGGATGTTGTAGCCTCGATATTGTATGTAATATTGTATGTATTTGACTTGCGCAACTTGGACCCTACCTTCTTTGGAAGCCGGAAGTTGCATGTGTGCCGCGAGAACGAAATACCCGCTGCGCACGAGGCATTAGCACTGCCATTGTATAAGTCGCACAACACTAATAAAGATGGGATGATTCTTAAAGAAAATAGAAAATAGAAAAAAAGGAAAAAAGGGGAAACTAGTCAAATGAGCAGAGAGTGTTTGTCTGTCCAGATTACTCTTTGACATTCCATTCAACATCCCTTCTCCTGCCTCCCTTTTTCATATGTCCTTCTTTCTTACGAACGTAGTTGTAGCAGCAATGTGTATGATGCAGAATCCAAGCGCCTTAAACAAATGCTAAAGGCTTCAAAGGAAAAAAAAGGTTTGCCCTGGCAGCCTGGCTCCATTTCCCAAACAAGAGGGTGCAATATTGCTCTCCACTGACGCTAAGCGGTTTCTGTATTGGTCTCACGTAATTAGCCATTGCTCCCCACCCCCCTTCCTTAAACCCCCTTGTCCGTCTCCCCTGATCACTGAACAGACTGATCAATAACGAGCCACCCCTGGGTTTTAGTGCCTTGGCGCCCTGAGCCCCGACTCCTCTTCCACACTTTCCCTCGCACGTTTCCTCTTGTTGTTTCTCATTTACCCCCTTCGACCTGCCTCTTGTCCTCCGCCTTACCTTCCCGTCTTTCGCTCTTCTCCTTTTCGCCGACCACGTAAGGTGCACCTTTCGACGACAATAGCCCCCCCTCGGCGCCGGCCATCCATTGACTTTGGAGCCTTGACCCCGAACTGACGACTGCTCGAAGTCGACAGCCTCCGTCAAGGCCAATGCATCGCTGAGAAGGAATCGCCCATGCGATACGTCGTGAACGTCATACATCTAAACGTTATATTATTATTTTTGATTTAAGCTGACGATTTATTCGTCGCGCCACTCATTTTGAAAAGAACACTTACATATCGAAACATTTTGCTTGTGTACAAGGTGAGTAGAAAATGGCGGGATGAGAGGTCGTGGACGATGAAGCGGAGTTTCGATCCAACTAGGGGATCTACCGTGGATCGGTTGATATTACAGTAGACAAGATTGGATATACTAACGTTACCTCCTATCTAGCATCCACTCGTTGACATATTCTGTCAAGTACATTCGTTCTAAATCACCCTGACACAGTGAGTGGTTACGCCGAAGCTTATTCTCACCTCCTGGTGAGACTAACATCCCATGATAGCCACGAACCTACGCAGCAGTCGATACTCGAATATACCGTTCCAACTATCAACTAACGTATAACTTGTCCTTTACGAGCTTAAACCTAATTTCAATCATGCATACGAGTTCGTTGGTGGTGGCTGCCATTGTGGCGGCTGCGTCATTGGCTAGTGCCCAGCCTGAAAATAGACCGAAGATCTACTTTCCCAGACATGTAAAAAGGCAATATACTAATCACACCATCACGAGTTCGGCATCGCAGAGCACCAGGAGCGACTTAGCGGATTCGACAACACATTCCTCGACCAAGAAGGACACAATATCCGATCTCTTGTCTAGTCTTCTTGGAACTTTCGATGGCAGTGAATCGACAACAGTAACGTCGGCGACCTCCTCTAGTCAAAGCACTTCGCCGACTAGTTCACCGTCGACGAGTAAATCCGAATCCGAATCTCAATCCGAGTCGACAGAATCAACAAAGACAGGCGGTAGCATTGGTACTACGTCAGGAGCGTCTCCGCTGATCTCTTTGCCGACACTTAGCTTGGATATTCCTTCCTTATTGCCTACTTCAGGAGCAGAAACAGCATCTGTTTCGGCTAATAAGACAGCGTCGGCAACGGGGGCGACCACTGGTACGACGGAAGGAACAGCTACTGGAACTTCCGTCGAGGTTTCGACAACTGCCGATTCGACCAATGGCACTGCAACCGCATCAGCAACTGATTCCGCGACTGATCCCACTACGGCTGTGCCCTCATCATCTTCGGGAATTCTTATCGCTCCTACCGGTGTTGTAAGCCAGAGCCCGACGAGTTCGGATGGTGGACTGATAGGTGGTGTAACAAGCGTAGTTGGTGGAGTCACAAGTGCGGTAGGCGGTGTTACGAGCGCTATTCTCCCGGCGCCCACGGCGAATGCAACGGAATCGAGCACGGAATCAGGCACTGGAGTCTCTTCCGAGACTAGCACGGGTACGGACAGCGGGCTGCTGCCAACCTTATTGCCATCGACTCTTTTCCCCACAACATCGTTCCCGGGTACTGCTCCAACTGTCTCTACGTCTGCTTCTGCCTCCGCTTCTACCTCGAGCTCAGAATCGCCCATCCTTTCACTGCCACCTCTCCTAGGCACGGGTTCCTCGACGGTCTCGATTCCGACTTCAATAGCCAATTCTACGGACTCGACTGTCATACCCACACAGTCCGGCAGCTCTAGCCTGCCCTTGACAACGACCACTGAAGTTCCCAGCAACACTACGGCGCCGACTGATACTACTAGCATACCAACAATCACTTCGCCTCCGGTTCCGCAGAATACTACGGCTTCGACTACGCAGCTCCCTACAACAGAGTCCTCGAGCATTATCACTGTGCCTCAGAATACGACCGTCCTGCCTACAAGCACTGCTGAGTCGACTACTGTTGAACCTACGAGCATTGAGTCTTCGACTGTTTCCTCAACTAGTACTCCCGCTGCCACTTCGTCATCTACCTCAGCGCCCGCGTTCACGAGTGTCCCCCCGATTGGTACGATTACAAACTCTGAGTCTTGGCTTCCGACCACAATCATCATCCAGCCGTCTACTAGCACAATTAGCACTGGTGGACAGCCTACAGTAACAGGAATTCCAACCAGCCTACCAAAAGCAATTACCCCGTGGACCGAGCCGCCAGAGCAGCCTAAAGACACGACACTCATCCAGATTTCCTTCTTATATGGAGAGAACTATCAACATCTGGTAGATCAACCTCTAGCTGCCTCTCAGATGTTCACTCTCCTTCCTCAGGGACTTGCACATGGTGGCGGCTTTGACACTGAGAGAGTTGTAATGTACAACATTCGACCCTACGACACCATTGCTCGCTTGGGGTATATCACCTCTCAAGCTATGGTCTGGTATCCTACAGAAGGGATTTCAAAACTCGCCGATGACATTGGGTACCCGACGACTCCTTTGTACAACCACCGAGATCCCTTGGTGCGCAACCTGACCAGCCAAATTAATCCCGCTATTGGTATCATGCCAGGCTCTGTATTGGGCGGTGTCGCGGGTTCTGATGGGAGCAGTGGAGCCGACCCAACCGATAGCGGACCCACCAACAATGATCCATTCGACACTCAGGGTCCAGGAGAGCAGACAACAAGCGCGCAACAGGGAATGACAGCTGGTATCGCTGTGGGTGCCGCTAGTGTTGCTGGTGCATACGGTGCTGCTATGTTTATCATCGCCCGTCGTTACAAGCGCAAGAAGCAGAGACACCAGAGAAGCAGCTCCATCACCTCTCCCTCCGAGATGCGACAGACTGGAAGTCCAGCTCTGATGGGCGGTGCGTTACTTAGTCGGGACTTCACAAGCAATCCTGCCGGCTACGGTGGTGTTACAGGGAATACTCGCGACAGTCAGGGCAGTGGGAGGAGTGGGATGAATAGCTCGGCACGAACCGCAAACATCTCGGCGCCAGTTGCAGCTGAGAACTCTCTCGGCTGGAACTGAGCGAACGTATACGACCTGCACGTCACATCCTTTTCATTTTAGTTATAGTTCGATACCCATCCAGAAGGCATCGCCTGTTTCAAACAGAAGCCACTGTGGGCGGCCTACCTAAGGAATTGCAACATCTGTGCGCATTTACTCAGGTTTTCTTGTGATTTACATTCTAAGACGGCCGGTTTATCAATGGGATATTTTGAATGTACCGCCGAAAAATAGTTACGAACCCTCGGCATCGAGCAGGATCCTGGCCCACCTTTTGCTGGCGCGGATCTGATGACCAGGCACTTTAATCTAATGCGTTTGTTTACACTTGTGGAGTAGGAGAGGAGCAAGGTGCTTTTGTGCCGGTCTGGAGGAGTGGCTGAGGGGAGGAAAGGGATGTTGAAAAATGGTCTCTAGAGGGCCCGGCGGCAATGACTGACCGTGGAATTGTACATTTATGACTTGTCATGCCCGTTAACGTCTGGTTCAAGCTTTGGTGGTTAAGGAAAAACGTCGAACCAAAAGTGTCCATCGGCAGCGGCCCTCTAGAGCCATTGTGTGTAATGGTTGATATATACCTACCACGAATAGACGAAAAAATATCAAAAGTTCTCTGGATCAACTTCTACTTCGTACCTAGGTACTTCAACAGTTCATTTCTCTTCAGGGATATATCCCAGCTAGTATTAATTTATTCTGAGACTTCCATGGGTCATCTCGCTGTATAATCACATTGGGGTCCTGCATTGAAGATTAATTAATGGGACTACCGTCTACCTTATCAATACAAGCTTGTTTTTATTATCCAAATGACTTAAAGCGGATCGCTAAAACAGAACCTTGCATTGAACTGCTCCACCCGTTTTATCAATGTCTTTAGATGCCGTGTTAGGACATACCTAGGTATTGTTGTGAAATAGGTGCCGTCTCTACGCGTCTCTCCCCTTACCTTAGGTAAGTATTTACGTAGGCACCTCCAATTTGCATTCACCATGAAGGTAGGTAGGTAGCGCTTATGAGATAGGTACGATCTGCGTTTTTTGCTATGACTAGTGCACTCTTTCATCCTCAATTGGAATGACCACTCCCTTTATAAAGAGTGATTGGTATGAAAGAAGAAAAGGTTTTGTTAGGCTATAGAGTGAAGATACGAATCAACCACGACTTGCACTGTTCGCGCTGAATACAGCATATTTCATGTTCGTTATCCCTGGCAAACAAAACCTTTTGTCACAACGAACCTGAGCACTAGATGATTAGACAAGTTCTTGGATCGAAGATGGGAGCCCTTCCCCATCAGATACATGTAGGTAATATACCTACTGTACCTACCTAGGTAGCATTAGGTTTGCGGCTGCCTATAATAATAATCTTCTCTAAGAGTTGAGGAAAGAAAGAGAGATCAATGTTCATGTCGGTAGATTCTCGGTGTTGATTGGCGTACCTTTGGGTAACTATCACCTTATGTAAGTCGGGTATCCTAGTCTGTCCTAGTCGCGTATGATAGCTCCCTCAAGGATGGGAGATTACCAGCAACGAAGCCAGTCATCAATAACTTTGGTTTTTTTCTTCTTCCCTCGATTCATCAACCTGATATTGACAACACAGCATCACAGGCCCCTTAACGCACCCTTACCCCTTCGTCAACCAAAATATCAAAATTATAGCGATAATTGACTGTGCCGTCGTTTGTCGCACAGTCAAAAGAAACTTTTCCACTTGTTTCTCTTACACTACTTTATGCAACAAGAGCTTTGCGAGGTTTCAAATCAGATTCAACCGGATAGCACTTCTCAATCCTCCCAATCCCTCCAACAATATGGCTTTCAGCACCACGATCCGAGTGGCCCAGACCACCGCTCTCTGCTGCGGCAGTCGTCCGACGGCTTGTCGCCACGCTCCGTGTGGGCCGACAGCAGCACTGGGGATGGTGGGGAAGGTGTCAACTCGGATTCTCTCAAGGAACGACTGGGCCGATTGAATAACGTCCATGAGAAGTCGGAAGCGACACGGCCCCATGCCCCGGGACAGCGTATATCTGAGTATGAGAATGCTTTGACGCCAGCCGTACCTAGACAGGCTCTAGGATTTAAGGTCATTAAACGCGCCGATGCGCAGTCTGACGGTGTTCAGCTTTCTGATTTTCCCAATGGTATGTTATAGTTCCCTGCCTATTATTAATAGGAGATTGTCTAACCATACCGTAGAGATTCTGACGCATATTTTATCCCACTTGCATCCCGACTCGCACGCGGCTGTAGCCTTGGTATCGAAGCGGTTCTACACCTTAGTTACCACGCCTCATGCTTGGCGCATGGCCTTCCAGCGATTCTTCCCCGGTCAGGACGCCTTGGTCACAACGGATAAACACCAGAATGGAGTATGGGATCAAGATGATTCAGACAGTGTGCGCTCAGAAGTTCGCTATTTTACGCGTCTCACGGCGCATGCTTCTTGGCGTAGTGAGTATCTTCTACGGACTCGACTTCTTCGTAGTCTTGCTAGAGGCAAACCAGGAACAAGTTCGGGAGGCATAGGCTCTTCTTCCAGAACAAGCCAATCCGGCAAGAAGGCAACTGCAGTCTTAACTTATAACACAAAGCTGCCGTCTATAGTAACCCATATTCATGCCACCTTTAAGCCTAGTGGGAAAAAGCCGCCCAGGGTAGTCCACGGAGCTTCAGACATGGGCGTCGCCACTGCTAGTGATCCTACGAGTGGTAAGGTTGAGAAATGGGGTATCGATGACCATTTCGGTTTTGCTCAACTGGACGAGGTTGTGCCACAACTTCTACCTTACGGTGTTGGTGAAGGCCCTGCCGCTGTTCCTAACGTTATGGACGTTAGCCAGCCGTACGGACTTCTCGGCGGAGAGGGGTTTCCCGGTGGTCGCGTCTTCTATCGCCCAACAGGTGAATTTAGGGGCAAATACTTGGGTCAAGAAACAGGACTAGTGGAAGCTCATCCTGATATCCCGAAGATCCCGGAACTCTCTGAGGGCATTTGTTCGGTTTGGATTGCCAAATCATCATCTGTTCCTTCCATGACCCAGTCGTTGATCGGAATTATGACAGGTTCTTCTTTAGGAGTTGTGACCGCATATGCGCTTGGTTATGACCCTACCGGGCCACGATACACCCCGGGCGAGATCAGCGCCCGTTGGGTGCTCAGCCCGGGTGTGCCTATCATTGCACTCAAGATTGATGACAATTACAGTCAAAAGCGTAAAACCCTCGGCCGAGTGTTTGCCGTTGCTCTAAATGCTCTGGGTGAGGTATACTATCTAACTCAGCCCCCGCATGCACCTACTAGTAAGACAAAAGCCGATGATAGTGTCAAGCTTGCATGGCATACAGGCCGCTCGACTTCCTGGCATCTAGTGGAAGCGACTCGACGACAGGCGCGTCCTGATGAGTCAGGAAAGAACGCGGTCCGCGGTGCTTATTCCCCAAGGTCTCCCTCCAATAGTATGGGCTTGACGAAGGATCAAATGGCTGCCGAGGCTCGCGAGATCGAAAAGTTTCTTCGTTATAAACCAGCTCACTTCCGCAAGGTATGTTACGGATGGGATATGCGTCGAAAACTTGAGGTAGACTTCTCGAGTGATGACGAACATGGAGCTGGTGAAAGTGTCTTCATTCTCGACTGCGGACTCGAAGAAGACCATACTTCAGCCATCAAACGATTCCAGCGAAGCATTACGGACCAGACTCAGATCAACACTCAGCCAGCGCCTAGTCTAGATTCCCCTGCGGAGGTTGCCTCTACTCCCTCAATATTTGGTGGAAGTAATGCCAGATCGACCTCTCCGAATTCGTCTAGTTCGCCACTACTCAAACAGGTCTTGTCAACTTCAGGGAAGCTGTCTCCGCCACTTACGACCAGTCTTGCAAAGCGGGGCTTGGATGATTGGTGCGAGACGCTCTTCCTCTCGAAAGATCTCGGTAACTCACAGATAACTACGAGTGGTGTAGATGCATCGCAACTTGCTCTTGTCACATCTTTTGAAGATCCTCTGAAAGATGCAGCGAGCTTAGGCTCGAGTGGTTTAGCAACACCAACAAAGCAAATGCTCTCAGACACTCCAGGTAGACGAGCCAGACTTTTTGGAGTGGGCACAAACAAAGGCAAGATCCTGCTGTGGAATATGCGAGAAGGACATACTGGCGATGGGGTGCATCCAGTCCGAATCATTCAAACGGAGTCTCCTGAGATTTCGTGCTTAGCTTTGACAGCGCTTTACCTCGTTCATGGTGGCAGCGACGGGCTTGTTCAAGCTTGGGATCCCCTAGCATCCACGTTGGATCCCATCCGGACGATTAATTCGCGTTCTCCAAGCCGAATGCCTCGCCATCTACTCACCGTCAATCCTGCACTACGCACTTCGAATTTCTCGGCCGCTGGGGCCATCTACCTGGATCCTGACCCCACTATTCTTCATGGAATAGTGGCCTTCGGAACTTTTGTGCGTTATTGGGCATACAGTTCCTCTAATCATGCGACAGGCCGCAAGCGTCGGCAGCGTCACTCCGACATTCATGGTCGGTCTACGAGTCGACGTCACGGTGGTGGCGTCCAAGGCTACATCGCCGCTGAAGCTGAAGAACTACGAAATGAGCAGCAGCATAAGGCGCGGGAGCAAGCTCGCCTCCGCTCTCGATTCGGAGTTGGTCTCGGGGACTTAACGGAAGAGGAAGCTTTACGCTACGCCGAGATGATATCTCAGGAGTCTTTCCTCCTTGATGAGCAACGTCGAGTAAGTGCTAGTGACACAGGTTCGGCTGCAGATTTCGATACGACATCTAGTTCCGGCAGTACAGTCACTCCTGATCCAAGTGTGACCGAACCTAGCCCTCTAGCCACAAATGTAAATGCTCATAATGAGACAACAAACGAGAGTGACTACGAGCTTCAAATCCAAGCCGCAATTCGTCTGTCCCTTTTAGAAGGGGTAAATGATATGGGGAGATCACCAAGGGCTAGCAGCTCCGGTGAATACGATGCTCCGATTATGACTAAGGAAATGAGAGGGAAAAGACCGTCATCAAGCTCTCCATCATCGAGCCATACTCCTATAGGAAAACCGGCCGAATTGATAAATGTTATGGCGACTAGCTCTCAGTCAGCTGCTGACGATGATCTGGAATTTGCACTGCAACTTAGTCTGGCAGAGGAGGAAAGTAGAAAATCAAGCATGGCTGCTCTGAGGAATGTTGACGATGAATTTCCGAAGCTTGGGGGTAGCAACCTAGGCAAGGGGAAGGGAAGGGCTGTCTAAAGTGATATCGTGCTGCGTTTTCGATCAGCAATTGCATTCTTGACATTAGAACTGTTTATTCTCTTCTTGCCCAATCCTTTCGGGCCTAGTTAGTTCACAGGTAGCCTTTACCTTTAGTTTTGTCAATACTACTGCTACCCAATACTAAATTTCGCTGAAGCTAACCCGTCCTCCCTAATAAATCAATGTGTCGTAAGCTCTTCCAGGTCGGTTAAGTTCAAGTTAGCACATAAGACCTTGAATTGGCGTATTAGACTTGTACACATCGATTAGTAGTGTCGAGCTTACAAGACCTACCGGATAAGTTTTATGCCCCCATAAATCTACATAAGTCTACATCCACAACTTTATGTAGGTAGGTGGCGATGTTAATAACTATCATCTTCCGTCAGACGCTCGAAGCCCTTTCTTAGCTACCAATAGTATGTCTATTGAGATAGTAAGGAAAGCAATATTCCGTTTTTGCTAAGAATTACTATTCTTCAGAAACCTTTAGTTCCAAAAGAGGCGAGGGCCGGGCGGGCTCAAGAGCCTCGAGTTCCGAGGGCATCTCACTAAGGTTGATTAATGCTGTGGCCGTTGAAGGTGGGAGCTACAATAAACATAGGGGTATAGGAGCAATACGCGCGCTCCACAAAAGCTAGTTTATATCAAGGCATATATATATCAGCTGTGTTCATCGGAGGCTCAGAGAAACGTCGGTCCTAGGCATCGGACTTAGTACCAGCAACTGATAAGAGCGGACCGAGAAAGCAAAGCAGAAACAATCGCACGGCTGGATATGTTCCATTTGAGCAAGCGAGAAGCGCCCCGATCCTCTATGTTTTGTCAAGAGCCCTCTAAGCAGATGAATTTCCTCACTTCACATAGGCGGTGAGTACTTAAAATAGGCGTTGGAGAGGCCCAAACCTCATAATCATACCCAGATACCTAATCCAGGAGCGCCGCAATCAGACAGTCACGACAGCATCGACATAAAGGGACAGAAATAAATTGAGACTTTGATATCTATTTTCCTTATTTTGTGTAGCTTGACACCTAGCTTTATCTACTCCGAACCCCACACATGCTAGATATCACGACACAGCCTCTCGTTTCATGCACATCTCGGTACCAGTAACCTCTCCAAGTCCCACTGCTAGTACATGGACGCTTGATAAATAATCTATCCTCCTCTCGTTTGGTATATCAATTAGTAGCTACAATCCGCCCTCCTAATTTCTCGACGGTGCAAGGTTACACGCTCGAAACCGACAATAGCCGCCCCTAATTGGAACGCCGTTACGATGCTCGGGAATCCACCCACGCTCATGCTCTTCGTCATCATCGAAGCATGACATGTATCCCGCTAATGTGTTAAAAAACAAAATTCCACCGCACTGAACTCCGTTGCTGGTATATAGGCAAATAAAATATAAGCGCAGAGATCCTTGTATCTAGAAAAGAAAGGAGATATGCGTCAAGCAAGTCGATAAAAAGAATGATTATGACGTTGGTAAGAGAAGTTTTCGGGTGTGTACGGGTTAGGTATTATTGTTCCTCCCAACTATATCGTTTCAATGCTGGTTGAGGGATGTGGATAAGGTCGTCCCCGTCTATCCGGCCAAAGGTACTCGCAGCCTCACGCACCGCGGCTAGGCGTGCCTCCTCCTCAACTGTGTAGTTGCTTCCTAGTGTGTCAGCCGTCGACACGCGACGAGAGGCACGGTAAGATTCTTCGGTGGGCGGAATAGGAGGCATGGGTGGGTAAGCAAACGTCTCACCATCAACATGGAGAACTCCAGGTACTGACGACTGAAATGTCGGGGTAGGTTGAGCGGGTTGAGAAGAGTGATGGGGTAACCGAACGTTATCGGGTAAAGGCCCTAAACAGATCACGCGGGATGCATCGATTGGTGCCCTTTGAAACGAAGCCTGAGGCACAATGAGTGGAGGTTGCGACGATACAAAACCACTAGTTGAAGCAGAACGAGCAAGCGAAGCCGTTCCAGGGCTGCTTAGCGACGACGGCGACGACGGCGCATAAGTAAAGTTCGGGTTTGAGGTTGAATGTGACAGGGTTTGAGTAGGGACAAACCCCATAGGAGAATAATGGTCCGGTATCCTGTTTGTCCAGTCGCTCTGCGAACTCAGGGGCGAGGGAATGTTGTTGCTTGAGTTATCGTATGTTGGGCTTGATGCTGGTGAAGGTGTCTCGGCAATGCGATCCATTGGTCCATATTGCGCCACCGGGTTGATATTGTGATATGTCCTGATCGGTGCTTCTACCACCCGAGGGGTATACTCAGGGACCAATCCTTGCTTCTGCTGCTCTAATTGGTGCTTCGCAAACTCATAACCACTCATCCTGTGTGTTTCTTCTCTACCGCTATCCATGGTTTCTTTGGTCATGGTAGCATCCAACTCTACGGGCTCTGGGGCCGGTAATTCATAGCGCTCATGACTTTGATCCGCAGCGAACTCAAACACCTTATCATCTTCGCGCTCTTCATTTTCCTCGCGCTCACGCTCTTTGCGGGTATTTCCCTTTATAGCTTTTGTGATTGGGCAATTCTTCGACATTTTTGAAACAATTCGAGCTACGGGTGTAGTAGGCGGTGATGAATCGATTGTGGAAGCCTTGTCTTTGAAAGGCTCCTCGGGATTTTCTGTAGTCCGTTGTTTTCTCTTTCTTCTGCGCAAGACGAAGAAGGCTGCGATAGCGACTATGCCTAGGAAGCAGATTCCAATAGCCAGGCCTACGATTTGGGACTGTGTAAGACCACCTTCTTTACTAGGCCGCGGGGGCGGGCCAGGATACGGGCTGTTATCTGAAGCTGCTATAGTTTGAATAGACGTATCCCGAAGTGGCTTCTCTGGAAACTTAGCCTTGTGAACCGAAAAGCTACCTGTTTCATAATTTGTGATCAGGTATGCCTCCTGGAAGAAGCTTCTTCCAAGAATAACTGGACCATCGCTGCTAGTGCGCCTTAAAGGAAAATAGGGTATTGCTGGCGCGCCAAAGTCAATAAGGTTCATGAATGGATAGCGAAGACTTTGGATGAACGCATTGGCGGAGACTGTGATGTTTACGACTCCATGGACGTTCAGAGGTTGCCCAAAGTCATCACGGTTGTCCGCACTCGATAACGTAAAAGTGAAAGAGAGGTCAGGGGACGAGCGGAACCGCTCCAGGTTATCGTTATCCGGGAACAAGTAAAGCCCAAATGTTTCATTCCACGTAAGATTTAGACTAGCAGCAAATCGATCACATATAGCTTCTGGAAGCCAAAGATAAGGCGTTGAGCTGTCAAGCAGAGCTGTCACGGACTCGTTAAAGAACGACAACGGAACTGACGGGTTCGGCCAAGGAGTTGGAGCGTTGCCGGGATCGGAAACCGATGCGGTTATGGCCCTCATAAGAACCTCTGGTTGCCTCGTTGTGGCATTGAGGCTAAATCTGATGTCGTGGGATTCGAAGCGATTAGCATCGTAACCGCCTAGCGTCAGAGATAAAGGGATTCCTCGCGAGCCCCCTAATCGCAATTAGACAGTGTAACCGTGACCATCTTCATCCTAGAACTTACCGTAGTATGCTCCAGCCGTGTAGCCATAGCTATGACTTGGAATGATGCCGTCTTGCTCGACTAACGCGGCAATGGGACTCTGTGCAACGACATTATTAAAGCGGCCAGGCGTGATCCCCAAGCCAAAGAATCCGGTATAGTAGCCAGTTTCGTTAATGCCAGCGACGAGTTGCTTATTGAAGGATGTCTGCCAGCGGCGTACGCTGTCATAGACGACGACAGTCTCCATCCCATAGTCTCCATTGCCTCCCAACCCCAGATAGTCTAGGCCAAGCTGCCAAGCACCGAGCGGCGACCAGCTTTGCGATGCGCTGGTGTTATAAACACCTCCGCGGGCTTCGGTGCAGTGAGAAGCTAATTAACATACTGTTAGAGAACTGTCCAGGATTGACGATTTGTGCTGTCTCAGATTCGAGTTTTCGAGTTTACTTACTAGGGCCGCAACCACCAGATTCAACAACCCAAATCTCGGATAGACTCGTGCTTATAGTGACATTGATCTCCTGAGCTGGCTCTCCCACGAATAGTCCAATCGAGGACCAATTGCCATCGATGCCGTACCTAAACCAGTATTAACTCCTTGTCCATTTCAAACCAATGTCGGGTTGACGTGCCATTCTAGAGATGGTTCGATCCATAAGCCACTGATATCTTCGGCATTGACTAAATCGGGTACGAGCAACGTCCCGACGATAGTTGCGAGGAAATACGTCAACATTGTCCAGCGTGTTGCACGAACCCAGCAGTCGTACAAGGGGACGCGCAAGGTCACCAACTGTTTTCCTTCCCAAGCTTCATGAGGCTCGCGGAGATGTCGAAGTAATTTCGATACAAATCCATCAAAATCGAAAGCTGACACGACTCGGTTCGATTACGGGCGCTATCATTGCTCTTGATCGTAACTTGGGTCAAACAGGCAGAATAACTCTGTCGAGCGAGTTTCGCTCCAGGCTGGTTGCAAGAAAAGAAAATGCATACGAAATCATAAGTCAAGGCGGATTTCCGTCAGTGGCGGGATCTGCCGGGGTACAGCTAATGAACGGTTTTGCATGCACCGCCCAATGCCATGCTTGCCCATGGTAGCTGTGCTCTATGCTATCCCATGTCGTGCCCACGCCCAGTGTAGATCGACGGAGCATGCTATCTAGAACCTAGTACTGATTTGCGGCCGTACAGGGGCATCAGGGGCCAAGGGTACTCTTTTTGTGGCTAAAATGCAAGTCAACATGGTCGTACCAGTGGACGCATTGGGGTGCCTATCAGGGGTATGACCACGCTGCCTGCATGAGACATGGGACCTATAGTAGTGCACACTAGAGCACGCTCCCAGCGGGCTTGTGTACATAAGTACCTCTGGGTAGTCGCCAATCTATTATGATGCCAGAAAAATACCTACCAACATTAGGAACTTTAGACAGGAAGTAGATCGATATACGGTATTCTTTGTAGAGATCGATCTGCGTAAAAACATTAGCAATGATATAAGATTAGCAAGTGTATACATATTACGTGTTATCACTGGTAATGTAGCGCTTAGCAAGTTGGCTATGCAGGAGAGAGGCGGATAAGTGGTTGAAGGAAGTGTGTTGGTTCTCGGCTCTGGGTGTTGTAACCTCATCCTCTCGCGTGGCTTTCCGGCCTAGTGTTCCCCAGACACCCTTTTTTTACAGTGATTGTTAACGAACTATATCAACGATACTAAAACTAGCGTCCGGTGGCTAGTGTCCAACTGACTGGAACCCATCCATATAACGTATAATTACCTAATGGGGGACGTCTGGTACTTTTTCGCTGTGATGGCCCTGCAGCTATTCCGCTGGACTCTAGTGTAGCTCGTAGCACTTGCGTCGACCCACCGGCTGTTAGATGAACATGCTGGACAAGCTCGCGCCAGGGTACCTTCGGCAGTCCTACGCCTCGATTACCTAACTGAACTCCATAGTACGGCGTAGCAATTGGAATGGGACAGTGACTAGCAGTCTTGGGTATCTGGTGATCGCTGCGTGACAAGCTGGTAGGGCAGTGGCCGAAACAGGTTAATACGTGATAAATTGGACAGGGCTGGTTAAATAACACGACGTAGCCCTTTTCTGCCGACAAGTCGAGTAATAAAAGGGGACCGAGCCGGACGCGTACGCGAATCCGCAGGAATTGCGTTACTTCGACGATTTGCCTACCGTTTTGCTTGATTCGATCGCAGTATCAATATCCAATACAGAGGCATTAGAAAGTATACATGTATCTACATAGTAAAGGCTCTACAGTTGAATCAAGCGAACAAGGTAGAACAGAAGATGATGTTGGTGATACAATGACGAATCGAAGGAGCAGAGGGAATTAACTGTTGTTTGAGATCAGTGGGTCTTTCATGATGAATAATCCCCCGAATCTGCCTTCCCTCGCAGCCCACACCCTTCACTGTCACCAGCCCCTCCCTTCTCGTTCCTGTTCCAAGACCGGAAAGAACAGACCACAATGCCTTACCCATGATCGAAGTCAAGGTTTAATTGGGTCAAAAGGTAAATCATCCGGAGGTACCTATCCGGACGTCTAATGGGGTCTATCGAATCATTACGCTCTCATATCATTTCAGCACTTTCAATATGTACTCAAAAAATGCTTGTCCTGTCTTCTCTCCTTCGCTTGCTCATACCTTCCAGATTGTCCTCCTCCCCTTCTAGAATCTAGACCATCAGGTCTTCCCGTCATACCCAGAGTAGCGGTATCAATAGAGCAACGGAGACATTTGTCAATTGGCTCAGACTCGACCTTTGTGTCCGCAACTTCAAGTAGTCATTAGTACCCCCAACACGCAGACATCGTCTAGTTTCTCACGAGCTCACATATAATATCGAGAGGAATTTGAGATGATCTCTTGGCTGACCTCTCTACCCCCCATGAGACTGCAAAGCGGTCGAGGTCAACGCCCTACTGATTATCACTATTCCTGAGTTTTTAACGCCGAAACCCGCGTCTCGATGTACCCCCGCTACTTAGTATTGGGCCTGATCAGGATTCTATAAAGCCACAAGGCCAGTAACCTTGTTCTAAATGGCCGGATCACCATATTGCTTGATAGCGACCCCATTTACGTTTTATGCGTCATCGAAATTCGATCTAGTGCTCCCCGAATGTCTGGGACATATCAAGTTCCCAACGACTTGCACCAAGACGTCAGGATACTACCGAGCTCATACTGTTTAATGCTACTGTAAGTCAAGCCAGAGTAAAGTGCTATTTGTACAGTGCCGCCCTCTACGCACGTATTATCTGGTGATCAGTAATAGGCATCGAGATACTGCAATCTAGCCTTCATCCGGCAAATTTAATTGATCGTCGTTTCGTTACTTGCCTTTCACCACCTTGTTCATTCATTCATCTAGATCTTCCACCACTGAGAATGCACGATGCTGTCCCGTTTGTTTCTTTACATTCAACCAGGAACGAGTAAAAGGCGTAATAGAACGGATCGCTTAACAGGAAAGCTAGCGGATTACAAACATAGGGTGTTCAAAATCGATACGATCTAAACGACACAACGCAATGATAGCTCGCTTATAAGTAGGATACGGGTCCAATGGAAGGCTTTACGAAGTATTTACCTATATGGTGTAGGGTCCTTCTTTTCCGGGAATATGCATTTTTCCCCCTTATTAGGCGGTATCCCAAATGAATCGGCCCACTACTTAGACCCAATACGGTGCAAATCAATTTCTCATTCTTACGACACTCACCACCAAACATCCCGTGTTGACGTTCCAACCCTTTACGGTATTTGCAAGCCACCTACCGACAGGTCTAGCTCCTCTAGACTCCTGTCACTTCCGAAGCATGGTGCTTCACATAAGAAGTCGCGGCTCGGCCGAGTATTCACCAACAGTGGATGTGGGGATATTGCGACGTCTTGTCTTGCTTCTTTATTACACGTGATGCGTCTCTTCATAAAACCATATTCATTCCCCTCCAGATGTAGAGCCGAGAAGTTGGTTTCTTCTCGAAGGAAACACGCCGGTTTAAGAACCGGGTGAGAGTTAAGGGCGAATTACCGTACTCGTCCCGGGTACGCAATGCTAATTATCATATTAACGCTGCTGTGTGTTGTGGTGTCCCAAAGTCATGGCCTAGAATTGGTCAGAGCTGGTCAGTCTAGGCTCACTATTGTCTTGAAAGCTCACAGTATTAACTTCAAAGTAGAGTACGGCCCTGGCCGATTCAACAAGAGGATACCATCTCGCAATAGTTCAGCGACGGCTGTAGCCACTAGCTCGCTTGACATTCTAGCTTCTAGTCTTACAGTGACGAGTTCAGAGACGTATCAAGGGCCCATAGATACTGTTTCGAATACGGCCACTATTTCTTCTACTAGTGATGTGTCTATTTCCGTGGTTTCCTCTAAAGACAGCTCTTCTTTGCCTACACCTGACTCTTGGTGGGCCCCATTGAACTTAGGAACTATTACCACAATTGCGAGACCGACGCTTGTGTTGCCTACCTCAACGCCGACGAGAGGGACATCGGCTATTCTGACCCAACCGGTCGATAGTAGTACAATCTCCACCTCCGATACAGACACTGGGACCTCTTTCTCCACGATAGCCTCGTCATTCAACTCCAATGCGACGAGACCATGGAATTGGAACGCTACTTCTAGTACCACATCACCATTTTCACCCACGGTGACTCTACCCCCTCCAACGACCAGTACACCTGTGACTGTAACTGCAACACCGAGCGAGTGCCCGCCGCAGAGAACAGGACCGGTCACTGTCACTTCTTATATCGTTATCCATACTTCAACAACAACCTGGACTGGGGACCCAGCCGACTACATTCCACCTTACGTACCCATAAGTACTCCTATACCATGTACGCCCAAAGACACCCCGACGGGTCGGTTCACAATCACATTTTGCGATGGTTCCGGCGAGTCTTGCTCACTTATCCATACTTCAACGGGCGATTTACTCAACCCTACCCCGGCCGTTACGGTTACCCTAGTTACGACGGACAAGAACCCAGCCGTGGTTTTCCCAACGGAAACTCCTCCCAATTACGGTGGATCTCCCGGCGGACCAAATGGCCACGAATCGGCAGTCAGTGGTAGCGCAGTAGCTACCCCCGAATACGGTATGCTTACGGATCCTATCGAATCAACTAAATCATCACCAACTCCGGCTCCAGACAATGGCGTAGGTAATAACGGTGGTAGTAATAGTGGCAGCAATAATGCGGGCGCAGGTCAAGGTACAGTTCCGGTAACCGTGATAGTTCAGCCGGGTCAAGTAATAGTCGATGACCACACATTCGTCGACAACCCAACTCAGCCAACGTCTACCGTGATCGTGGGAGATGAGACCTTCGTCATCAATCCATCCAAGATAATAGGGGCTGGTGCCACAGTTAACCGGCCTCCTTCCAATGCAGGAGATGGGTTCACACCCACACCTACGCCAACGCCAATAACTACCGATGTGGGGGGGTTAGGGGTTGTATATGGGCCATCAATCGCGACAATTGACGGCACAGTCTTCACTATCAGTCCTACACCTACTGTCGCCGTAATCAAGGGGCAGACGATAACTCTCGGGCCTGCGGGGATCATTTTCCCCAGCCAGACTCTACACGTCGCCACAGGACCTGGGCCAACACAGACAGCGGTCATGGGAGGCGAACTAATTACTGCCATCGGACCAAATAAGGTCGTCATCGAGGGCACGACAATCACATACGGGCGGGACTCCGGCCTCAGCAGCACGATCACAACCATCATCGACGGAGATACGATCCTTATTGCACCAACGGGAATCATCCTCCACGGCCAGACTCTCGGGGGACTGACAGCAGCGCTCGGTTCTACCAAGTACGAGATCGCGGGCGGAGCCACAATCACGCAGATGGGGTTAACAGCCGTCGAAATCGACGGTAAAACTTTCCACGTCGGCTTCGGCGCCTCGACGGCCGTGACGACAGTCATCGGTGGCCACACCCTGACCATTGGGCCAAAAGGAGTCGGCATGGAGACTTGGACGCTCAGCGCCCCATACGCGTCCACGACAACGATTATTCCGGGACACGGCGGCGGTGGCAACGCCGCGATGACCATACCGACGGCGACTGGGACAGCGCATAAGGATAACGGAAGCTCGGCCTCGCGGCCTCACCCGGCTTTTTTGGTTGGCGTTGGGTGTTTGGGGACATTACTATTCTGGCTGTGAAGATCTATTTACAGTACCTGTATTACACTATCGCTCGGGGTTTTACACACATACGTACTATTCGAAGGATTGTCTTCGTTTTCACGGCGTACGGCGAAGGTAGGGGGAGCGCAGAAAGGGAAAACAGCACGGAAAACCAATCGTTCAGCTGATGACGTTATGACACCCGGAGGAAATACAGTCCTCAACGTTGGGGGCTAAAGGATTCAGGGACGTGGAACAGAGCAGGGTCTCAAGGTTTGTACATAGTTAAAATTAATTACCTGCCTAGGTTTCTAGGTGATCCCGCCTATGCATGTTGGAGCCGCAAGCGCCAGGGGATGCGGCATAAGCAGACGGCATGGAAGGCAAAAATTAGCGAAAATTTGTCTGCTCCACCGAAAACAGAAGTTCTCGACATACTTAACTCCTACATTGGAATTCATCCTGTTTTGTGAGTTGTGACTTGTCATCGTACATTTCTCGTCGGGTTGCTCCGGTCACGTCACTTCCGAAACATACACGAGAATCCTAAATTGCGACGTCAGCGTCGTGAGGTATTCGATAGCCGGACGGCCAAATTAGTCCCTGCAGCGAAAATCCTTCGTTCCATGCGCGTACCTGACCAGACATGCTTATGGGATGCTTAGTCCTGGACTATTAGTACCTACCAATCTAGATTAATTCAGCTTCGTATTTCACTCTCCTCCCTTTTTTTTTTTTTTTTTTTGTGTGTGTGTGGTAATCATAGCGCGCGGTATAACAAAAGAGTAGAGCTAGGATATAGAAGTACCAATATCTGGTCGATATTTCCTTATATTGATTCCTGCTGTGTTGCTCATTATGGGTCAAACTTGCCCGTCTCTAGAAATCGTTTTCGACAGGCCGATCGGCACTTCAGTTGGTCTTTACATGCGTCGGACACACACTATAATCACTGCGACACTAGGGTCGCAAGGGTACACTAGCTTCGGTGCCGATTATACGGCACTTATTTTTTCAGGTTCAAGTTTTAGATGTTTGAGGACGAAGCAGCAGTAGATTTCCTGGTAATATGAGTAATACGGCCAATATTCATTATTATAGAGGTCTATTATCTCGTCGGTAAATTTCGAACGGAGGTGTTCCGCACGTCAACACATTCGGGATGATACGAGGTACCTATTTTCTCCCAAGGTTCGCCACCCAACTTATTTTAGACTCCAAAGGCACAGCTACCATATATATTTCCAAGATATACATAGATGAGCTATGACATCATTGTTGTCGATTGATAATAAAAATCGTGTTGACGGATTAGCTACCTGATGCGATGGAAGGGGCAATTAAGTTGTTCTGCTCGCAATGTGGATCTTACAAGGTAGGGAGGCAGGATTGTGTTGTGAGGATGTAGCGGATTAGGTGCTGAAGAGAATATTGTACGTCTTACGACTACTAAAATTGCATGACGACGATAAACACGTGAAACAAGAATTAACGATCTACCTGCTGCGTCATTTCTAGATCGACTACATCCAAGTCCCTTATCAACACTAAACGAGGTAACACATTTTAGATACCATTCGAGAGCATTCGAGTTTCTAGCCTCCCTCTTATTTAGAAACATTAGGGCCAACTAAGAGAACAATAAAGTTTACGGTTAGATGTCGTTCATCATAATACTATATGCTGCGACACCGGGAATATGGAAAGAAGATCAACTCTCCTTCCTCCAGGAGTCATCTTGATATACCTCATCAACAGTCACCCAACAGGGACGCCGCGGTTATGCCGAACCTCTGCTGTGAGGTGCCTAATCTACCTCGAGACTCAATTTAAAAAACCTCGCTGGTACTCAATATAACTCTACGGTAGATTGATATGTGTCGTGTAAGGCAAAGTAACAGTTACCATGCCCCCGTACATCCTCAAGGGTCCTCTGCCAAAGAGATTGAACAAATGAATGCAGCCACATCCAAGTGAGTGCTTAGCTGGCACGAAACTATCCACTCAGTAGCCACCGCTCCTTGTTTTTGTCACACCAGAGTGATATTTTGGGTATATGTCCCAAAGCCTTCTCCCTTCATAAGCCCGTAAATATATGCAGGTCCGATAATACGGTAATATTTACCGCCGCTTGTCTCGCTGTGCTTGCTGACTACTCGACGCAAGATCATTGGGACAGGAATTCCTGCAATTAGCATGACGGTATCACCGGGCCTCATGGCATCTGGTCCCGAGCCGGCGAAACCATTTGTGGTGATGAAGAGGTTTCTTCGCCCGGCAAGGTGGTTGTTGATTTGTATCGTCATGTGTTTAGCGACACCGCCCTGAGGATGAGAGTCGTATACCGGTCCTATGGCATCGTTTTCCGAGTGCTCGGGACTGAAGCCTATGCTGGCGCGCTCTTCGAAAGCTAAGTTGCCACAGGTCATCACCTTGTACCAAGTAAAGAAGTCTTCTCCAGTAAGGTCTAACCCGGCCTTAGAATCAATGTCGGCAGCCAGAACTTTCGCAACTACATTAGAAATTGGGCGATAAACTTCAAGGTTGGTCGCATCTCTAATGAGATTTGCGACCCAACGTGTAAGCATTAGTGTTGCAGTCCAGATATCGGCAGAGCTAGTTGGATCCCTTCCTGACGTCCTGATTCTATGAAACCGCCCTGAACAAGACTTAATTACACCATGCTGAATGCCTCTTACGACAAGTTTATTGTTTCCCCGAAATTCAGCCCAGGCCGCTGAGCTTGGAGTAGCAGCCAGCTCCGGAGGATTTATAATATAGTTGGTGCGAACCCATTGCCTCCCTGCAGCGATCCTCCAGTCCGGGACCCATGACGGCCCGCCCATGCTAGTGGAAATTCCGGCATCCATAAGCAAGTGTATAAGTGTAGGATTATATCGTAACATGTCCCTGGTGAGCTCTCGATACACTTGGCCTAACGGTTTCGAGTAGTCTGGACTGGAAAGCTCCCTGATGCCGAGGCGTTGCAGGGCGCCGTAAGCCGCATAGGAACGGTCCTTGTCATTAGTAGCATGCCGTGTACGGATCGCTTGGAGCACGCCAGCAAGATACGTTTTACTATCTCCCCTAAAATCTGGTCTAAGGCATAGAACCAGCGTATGCCATGGGAAATAAAGCGAACTAACTGAAAAAATTCCCAATCCAACGGGGCTATCACTTTTATCAGCGACCCAAAATTCAAGAGAAGAGGGGGGAAGAGAAACCAAGATGTTGCCGAGTAAATGCTCCCGTAAGCCCCGACACGGACGACAAAAAGGGGGTCGTGTTACTTACTAGAGAAACGTTAGTAATAAGTTCGCTAGATGCTGAATGAAGATTTGGGATTCGTAGTTTAGAGCCAGGGACTAGCATATTTTCATACCCATGCCAATATAATAACGATGCCGATATTCATTGCCGGAAAGAAAATCAGGAGAAAGTACACAAGAAAACTTAATACAGCCGTCTCCCAAAGAATACTCAGCAAAACGAAACTAAACATAAGAATTAATTCCAGAGCTTCCTGGCCAGTTCCTTGTAGCCAAGATGCATATGTGAAAGATTGGAATACTCGGGGTTCTTGCTGCTCTTTTCGCTTTGTGGTCCTTTCGGTATGCATCCAAACATTGATCAGATCGAGTATTGGCCCTGGGACAGTAAAGTGCTTCGAATCATCCCAGGGCGCTCTTATTGAAGTGAAAAGCGTACGATGATCCAAATCACCTGGAAGAGGTATGCGGGCGGCGGTGGTGTACATCATAAAAGAAGTAACAACTTTGGTCCACTCCAGGTGATTATGCCCACAAATAAGGACGACGTTAGGAGCGAGGATAAGCTCTTGAAACGTCCAGGCTCTCCAGAACCATTCGCGATTCAAAAGATCGTATAGATCGTCTTGTCGCAAGAAGACGTTTAATCGCCGCATAATGTTGCCGGTTATGGTGAGCCTTCTAGATATATCCTGAGATCTAGGTTGTCTGAGCAATACCATCTTTCCGAGTCTTACTGGTAACAGAGTCCAGGCTAAGCCGGTATCCATTATTACGCGAGAATAATAAACTATCATGAGGTATAAAGCGAGACACCTGGATCCGAATCGATTTATCAAAGTAGGAGGATATGTTGCAGACGCAATGTTTATAAAATCATGCTGTGCAAACTGGTTGGTCCAATTCATCACCCTGTCCGAAGCATCGGTACCGGGTCCCAACCACGCGTAGACAACAGTGGCCCGGGAAAAGATATCTTCCATCAATAGGATCTGAGACGCCTTTTCCGGATCGTTATGCTGGTTGATGCATATAGCGTCTACCCAGATACGCAAGGCACCATATTTCCGCCGGAGAGCGCGTAAAGCGTCCCGGCAGTTGGTAGATATTTCCAACTTGACGCTCCGACCGCCGCTATGCCGCAACTCCAGTGTATCTGGGTGCGGTGTTGAAGAAGTACCCCAAACATAGGAGAGAGCCGTGAAGCGAGGTTTCTTCAATAAGGAAACGACCCGGAGAGTGCCTACCAACGGTGTTTCGTCCGTGTCCGACTTGGACGGCAGGTCGTCCAAGTCCAAGAGCCGAATAGTGCGATTCTGACCCACAGGAAAATTGGCGTATAGTTGCGTAGGGCTTAGCTGAAGAATAGGCGTTAGCTGATTCAAAACTTGTAACTGGACTTGTTCCGCATCAGCTGAGGGGTATGTCGGGTTCATATTGGCGTTGAACGGTTTACTATGAATCGTAAGAGTAAAGTGCCATGGAATTGAAGATTCCGAAGGCGTTGGAGAGGCCGAAGCCAAGAAACATTCACGAGCCAGGTATGGAGGTAGCCAGCCATGTATGTAGGACTTTCTAAAAGTCCTAACCTAGCTAGAGGCTTGCCGTCTGCTCTACTAGCGTACGAATATGGTAACGTAGAAAAACCAGTTTTCAGCTTAGAGGCTTAGACTTTAGGGATTGGCGATCCAACCGGCCTTCCATCTAATTCCAGAAAGCATAAAATTGAAGGGATATTTTTCCTTTCAAGCGATTATATACTCACCTTACCTGTAATGTTATTCACCTGCAGGGCACGGACTACTAGCTTGATCAGTCCGTTAAATAATTGAGCAAAGAAACACGCATCGGTACGCAAAGTAAATCAGCCGTTTTGCTGCCATCCATTTTATTTACACCTTATCCGAGTATAGAACATAGAATTATGGCTGGCGAATGCTACTGTAGTGTTTTTTGAGTGGTATCACCACTAAGCATTGATTTCTCCTCACACTTCACCAAACCTCTTCCCATATCGGGTTTGAGGCGTGTAAAACCTTCTTCGCCATCTCACGATCGGGGGCCATCTTTCCCGTCACCATGGCATCGTACAGAGCTATCCGAACAGCTTCCGGCATCTTCCCCGAGCTTCCGCAAATACAGATTGCGGCCCCTCTCTGGATGTAGTCACAGACCAGCAACGCGTTCTGGCGGATACGGTCCTGTACATAGATCTTTTCCTCTTGGTCTCTGGAGAAGGCTGTAAAAACTTTAATTCCGAGCTTCTCCCATTCATTCTTAAAGTAAAAGTCGGCGTTATGATTCCGGCCGCCAAAGAACAGTATAACATCACCTGCTTGCGGCTCTTCACGCCGGTCCCAGAGATGGGCGCGTATTGGTGCAATACCAGTGCCTGGGGCAATTGCCAGCAACGGTCTCTGGCAGAAGGTCGGCTCCAGGCCATCATACTCTCTGTGGGTTAGGTTTATGATGGCACCAGGCTGCAGAGATGCCAGGTAACGAGAGCAGAGACCCTGTCGGGTCTTGCGTAGCACTGTCTTGTACTTTACTAACGCTACTAGAAGTTCAACTCTAGTAACTTGGTGATTGCCTTCACTCTTAAGAAGCGAACCGCCGCTCGCAATGCTATATTCTCGGCCGCGCATGACGGGAAAAATGGACGGTACATGTTGGTAGGGGATCTTGACGGATGGGAAGTCCTGTAGAACTTCTAGGATCGATCTCCGGGGTCGAGATGTGTAGTCATAAAATTCGTCCGATAGCCCAGGATTTGCGAATTCTCTGAGGCGTTCTTGGTGCATGGTATCGTCGGTATAGAATGCTATGTCTTCAAAGAATACACGTTTCGGGATGGCGGTAATATCATAGTTGTGAACTAGGAGTTGCCGCAAGGTAGAATGAGGAAGCGGGTAACAGTTTTTGGGTGCCGAAGAAATCATGCCGGCATGCCTCGTGTGATGTTCAAAGGGTAAGTCAGCAACATCTTGCCAGCCCATGAGATCGATAAGTCCTTGCACGTCCGCTGGGAAATTCTTGGGATATATGACAACAGCATCGCCTGGTACGTAGCTGAAGAGACCTAATTCGCCTCTTCTAGCCATACTTGGCTGCGCAGCAACTTCGAACACCAGATGACGGACGTCTTGCCAGTGTGTAGGAGGTGTGACACGACGGTTCTCGCGTAGAATAGCGGGCCATCCTTTAGGGACGGGAAGAAGATCGGGAGGAGGGAGGGCTTCCTTAACAGTCGAATCCTCTAGAGAGTACTTCGCTGGGTGATCTCTTAGTACATTGGGTCGGTCTAGGATATCTATTCCACCCGGAATTTGGTTGGCCGTTTGCTCTGAAAGGCGAGCGGAATATGTATTGCTGTTGATGGACAACCTCTCGGCCCGCAGAGCATGCTCCAATACCTTGGGTTCAGGCGTATCGACATGACTGAAAAGCGCTGCAGTTCTATCGAAAATCTGATCCTGGTGAGATTGCTGGCGATCCCCATTTGATAATGCGACAGTAGCCGGCAATGGGAATTGGTCTGGACTGTTGGAGCCTTCAACACGTTGCGCGTCGCGGTCAGGCATTGGCTCATCCGAGGAATCCATGTTAGGCACCAGCTCTATTGTGAACTTCGGGGGAAGTTGGACTTCCGGGGATATAGGTGATAAACCCTGAGGCAGAGGATATTCTTTCAGAAGATAGCTGCGAAGGCTCAAGGACCAGGGCAAAAACGTACCGTCGATGCTGCGAGAAAAGATTAGTTTCGGACTGTAGTGAACTGCATTGACCATGCGCTTAGACATGTCAAATAAAATTTGGCGGAAACGAGAAAAGGGGGAAAATAGCAAACATGTATAGAGAGCAGGGGAGACAGCATACCCGTCTTCGTGACGCTCGTCAGCCTCGCCACGTGGATAGAACTCGATCGCACCTAGCTGTTCTAAACGTTTGTGAAGTTTCCTAGCTGCCCAGTTGTACCTGCAGAGTTGGAAGAGGATTAGCTGATGATGACGATGATGTAATTTGTAATTTGGGTAGTTGCATACTTGGTGTAGGAACTGTCGCCTAGGCCAAAAGTGGTGAATCTGACTTGCTGCAGACAGTGTGGCGGAAGTCGTTTGCGGAGGAGGCTCTTCCAGAACTTAAGTGCGTTCTGCGGTATCTCACCCTGACCTGTGGTGGAAACCACAAATATGATCAGAGGGTATCGTAGTAAAACATTCTAAATGAGGCAGGTCTTGTTACCAGGTGTGTTTCGTTGCTAACGTTGCTAATGATTAACGCACAAATAGGGAGAAGTGCTCGGCAACCTGGTTTCCAAGGTCACAAGTGAATAACACAGCGAGGATGAAAGGTGAATGAATGCTCGCTACCTTGGGTAAATTTTGGCCGGAACTAGAGGGGTTGATGTATGTCCCGTGCACCTACTAAAAAAACAATGAAAGAAATAAAAATGAGAGAATCCAATAAATTATAAGGATTATGAGGGATTAAGCAAGCAATGAATAGACTTTGCCATGATGGGTGAATGAATGAATTTAGTCGCTCGACTTTGACTTACGAGTTCAGTATCGTTCATCTCACAGACCAATGTTTTGAAGTGCAGCCTCTCGGCAAGCCGCTCAATGTTACCGGCTAGGTCTTGGCTGTTCCCCGTCTCGGAACCGTAAAGGATGAGCATGCGTCTATCGTTAAGTTGCGCGACTCCATCTTCGCCGGTACCATAGTCACCACTATCCTCCTCAGTCATCGTGGATATAATTATATGACATCAAAAGCAAAAAAAGAAAGAACCAAGGGAACGGCTACAAGGGTTCGGGTTCGGCGTTAGATTACAGGGCTAGGTAAGATGAGATTGATAAGATAGTGTGACAATGATAAAGAACTTAATTACTAATGTGGTCCGTGCACATATTGGACACCAATTCCTTGGGCAACTAAACTTACTCAGCCCCTATTCTTGATAATTTCCAATTACTTTGCCGGTACAAGGTCAAGGAGAGCAATAGGCGACTGTCAAACTATACGGTTGAAATTCTTTCATCAGAGATACCACAGTCATAACTATTAGCCTCTACCCCCATGACACTGGAAAGATGAGACAGAAGGTCCAGTAGTATGACGCTTTCTAAGCAAACCCGAGTGACGAAATCAATCCCTGGGGCACAGCCGTGACAAATGAAAATTTACTCTACGTCGTAGGGGATATCGGGTCATGCCAAATTCTATGCGCTGGCTATCATGACTAGGCTCTCGGGTCATTAGCTGATTTCGGGAGCTTGTTGCGGTCGCTCATTACCTAATTTCGGGGGCTATATATTTAACTAAAGGGCTGAATAGAGTAATCCGACTAAATAGATTGAGTCTGATGCTTGCCCAGTGTAGGCGGAATTTCGAACGTTCTCAGGGCGATTTTCTTAACATCTAACACCAACGCGATTTTCCAGGGATATAGCCGGCTCTAGGATTGAGAGCTATTGTAGGTGTTGAATCTGCAATTTAGATATAGGGGTACCTTGAAGTCAAAGAGTGTAGGGCTGAAGTTGTTGAACTACTCGTTGGAGTTCTGTTCCTTATTGAGTGTGATCTTAATAACGTAAGATGCTTAGCCTGCTCAGCAATGATAGTTATCTCCAGGCGACTGTAAAGAATTAGACGGCGGCTTGAAATTTGAATATTCTCGAGTTGATGATGTCTGGGTAGGTAGCGAGATCCTCTTACTTGACGTGAGTTGGACGTAACTTTTCGGGAACGTGGATAATTTTGTACTTATGAGTCAAGCCTATTGCTCACGTGATGTGCACAAGTTTCAACTGGAGTAAAAGGAGGTACCTATAGGTATACATGTAAGTATAATTGATGTATACCAATAGATAGCAGAGATTTGGATTATAAGAACATAATGCTCTAGATCATTTCGTAGATCATTTCGTAGCGCATAGTTTCCCTATGCAGCTGCCCATGGCTTTACATAATAGCTAGATCAGTATGACGGAAAGAATCCATACGCGACGGGACAGCTGTCAAAACCATAGGTCTCAACCTTTAGGCACGGCGCTAAATGAGGACAGAACTTTTAGTTGCGGGCGGCTGTTACATACATATAGTTCTCTAGGCGTTAATGGTAGGTACCTAGGTAGTTAACAGATATGGACGGATGTGAGGATTGGAGAGTTTGCGGCTCTTCATTAATAATAATAAATACACCAACGCGCAAAGCGGTCGAATAGCTCAAGACAACAATCACGCCTCTGGAGCCGGGGCTGCAAAGTAACGTTGGGTTGAATTCTTTTGGCCGTCTGCATTTCTGGGGTGCCGGCACTCTGGTAAGGCCGCCCGTTTGACAATATTTCATGCACGCAACAGGAGCTAATAAGCTACCTTACCCAGCCGAACAGACCGGCAACAACATGTGGATCAAAACCGAACAACGTGTTTGTCTATTGCTCGGTACCTCGCATATCGACACCTGAAAATGTTAGGTGCTAGGAAGACTCATTCACCGACGTAAGGCTCTGGTTACTACATGTATGTACCCACATGTAGGTAGTCTATCACAGAAAGTAGATATCTACCTATGGATACTCGCTGGCTCGAAAGCGCTTATCTGCAAACACGCTGGTATCCATTGAATTTCAGGTCTTCAACCAGCCTGGTGTACAAATTTCAATTGGCAAAGATTCGGTGCATATTAGATAATGTGTTTTTAATGGCAACTGTAAGGGGTCAAAAAGGGGGGCGGCTTCTTTCAGGTTCTCCAGGTTCATACGTGTAGGTGAAGGAGGCGCCTGGATGATGAAGAAACGAGGGTGTGTGTATAGACAAAGCCTTGTCAAGTTCGTTTTGTCCCCGCTGAGTGGCTCGATCATCAAATCCCCGGAAACAAGGTTCTTTCAAAGCTTCCAGAATGTCGACCGCCTTGTGACTGGCCTCTAATTCGCGTGGAAAGAAAATCCAACAATGAGAAGCTGGTTCTGACGTGACCACTCTCGATGAATCGTATGTTGCGCGCAATGGGTGTAGTACATAGATTGTCCTTGGATGCGATTTCTTGAATTTTAGCTGACATAACAAATATGTGTGAAGCAAGCATTGAGGTGGCGCAATTTGCTGTCTTCAATGCACTCTGAAATTTTGCAGAATCTAATTTCGACAATTAAAGCATGTTTCCGAAGCTTGGCCCTAGGATATCAGCACTGCTCCCTTTCTGTTCCCTTTCTGCGCTCAAGCGCAATAACTCAGATACAGTATGTGCATAGAGATTACATGTGTACTTAATTATGCAACCTAAGGAATTCTATCTATGCATGCAAGTGCCATGCCATCCCAGCTTCTCGGAAAGATCAAGCTCATGACAGGAGCGCCTTGATTTTCCAGAAGCGACGTGAGAACAGTATGTAGAGCACATCCGGGATCCCCGAATTGACAGAATTATTCAAAGCCGAGTAAATAAGGAGGTTACTATTTTTTAATGACTTGATATGTGTTTATATGCTTATTATAAATGAATTAACCTACTAGAATGGATTTAAAGACAGGTATTCTTCGAAGGTTACCTCCGTATATACCGTATATACATGCATGCAGGCACCTACCATCTGGGGTACGTACCCAAGTCAAATAGATTGTGCACTTCCACTATCTCAATTTATTGTTCTTTCGCGGAAGGTACTCTGAAAGAGTTGATGGCAACAAGCAACATTGAAGCCCATTCATTGTTCTTTCAGACCTACGTCTGCCCACATGCACCTACCAAACTAAGGTATTGACAGCTCTTTCCCTCCTCACACACGTCTTTTTACCTAACTCAAACGCATCCACAATTCTTTCGCCTTTCCATCTTTCATCTTCTGACCATCATTCATCACAAAAAGGCCAACTGCCTCCATTCGATTTAACCTCGACGGAAAGTCTACTCGTTTCGACTAAGCCTCTCTCCTCTCATCGTTAAGATCCTTAATTACTAGGCATGTACACAAATGACTTCAATGTTACACATGTCAAGAGCTAACAATCAAGGTATTAGGTCGCACGCTGAAGCTTTCCCCGATCTTACATAGGCAGGTACCTACGTACATAGCTCGCACAAAGGTTGACAACATTGAAGGTACGTACCTAACCCATGTTGGTTCATGCTCGCTTCTCTTTTTTTTAATTGGCCCATGCACACCTGCCAAGCATATCATATGCACTGTGTCTACACCTGCCGTGGGCCCATCCTTTTTCCTTCTGACCCACACAAGGGAACAACAACCCTTAAAAAATTCTGGCCGCGTCCGTACATCTGGTCTCTCTCATTTCTTCTTCACACCTCTCTAATTCCATCAATCTCAAGCTCGTTGTGTCACAAGTCAACCCAAACCCCAACTCTTTCAATCTTCTCTAGGGCACGTAGCCACCCTATTCCTCCCCCGACATTGTTCAAGAGTTCAATACTGAACCTAAACCCGAACGTCCTCAAACGTCTATCATCGCTTTTCGTCAAGTCAATCGACCTACCTTCAACTAATCTCCCAACCAGAATCATTAGTCACAATGGCCACCACCGTGGAGAAAGTTGCTGACGCTGCCGTCAACGACGTTACCAACGCTCTGAGCAATACCTCAATCTCTGGCAAGGACGAGAACAAGGATGCCGTCCATGCTAGCGCCGCCGAGGGTCGCCGTCTGTACATCGGCAACCTCGCATACGCGACAACCGAGGGGGAGTTGAAAGAATTCTTCAAGGGCTATCTTGTGTAAGTTTTCGCATCCCTATTCTTTTAGCATTATGCGCATAACAGCGATTCCACGAATTTGTCATGGGTTGAGTACTTGTTGACTCATACTCCCAACTTGATTGCCCTGTCCCACATTGGCATTTCGACAACGGGTCGCGCCCAGTGACTTTGTCTCTGTGGAGCCATGACAGCACGCAACTAGCGGTGTACCCATGGTCGCTTCTCATCTTCACAAGCACCTATGATTCCCATGCTGCCTAGCAATTCATGAGTGGTCCTCTGTTAGAACTTATACTAATTGGTGTTCAGTGAATCCGTCTCCATTCCCAAGAACCCTCGCACCGACCGCCCCGTTGGTTACGCCTTCGTTGATCTTTCCACCCCAACCGAGGCCGAGCGTGCCATCGCTGAGCTCTCCGGCAAGGAGATCCTCGAGCGAAAGGTCTCTGTCCAGCTCGCCCGCACTCCCCAGCCGGCTGGTGAGAAAGCTGAGGGTGCTACCAACGGTGAAGGTGGTGCTGAGGGATCTCGACGCCGAGCTTCTGGTCGTGGCCGTGGCCGCGGTCGCGGACGTGCTGGTCGCGCTGGTCGTGGCGGAAGATCTGTATGTTTTATCCCGTTCCATATAGACCTAATGTGTGTACAGTCGAACTAATTACGGTATCTAGGAGGGTGCAAAGGATGATGCCCCTGAGGCGGCTGCCAACACTACCGGTGCCCCCGACAATTCTGAGGTTCTTCCTCTGACCGACATCACCAACAAGGCGGACACTGACAAGGCTGAGAAGACCAAGAAGGGCCCTGCTCGTGAGCGCCGTGAGCGCGGACCACCTGCTGACGGCATTCCCTCCAAGAACAAGGTTATGGTCGCTAACCTGCCCTATGACCTAACCGAGGAGAAGGTAAGTCGACGCCTTTTTAGATGCTCGTTGTACGTTTGTTAACTTTTTCCACAGTTGAAGGAACTCTTTAAGGATTACCAACCCTCCTCTGCCAAGATCGCCCTGCGCCCCATTCCCCGATTCATGATCAAGAAGCTCCAGGCTCGCGGTGAGCCACGCAAGGGCCGTGGCTTCGGCTTTGTCACCCTCGCCTCGGAGGAGCTCCAGCAGAAGGCCGTTGCCGAGATGAACGGCAAGGAGATTGAGGGCCGCGAGATCGCCGTCAAAGTCGCCATTGACAGCCCCGACAAGACCGACGAAGAGGCTAACATCCCTCACGAGAACGAGGCCAACGGTCAGGAGGCTGCTCCTGCTGCTGCTGCTTAGATTTTCTAAGCTAAGCATATCTCGACGGCTTTTAATATGTGATCAGAGGTAGACCTGAACCCCTATTACCTCAGAAAACATCTTAGCCAAGTCAATCATGAGTCGATCGAGTTTTACGTAATGAATAACGTCGGGGATGGCTTGTTTCTTTGATTTTCACCATAGATACTTCAGAAACCCACCAAAGCAAGCAGCATGATATGGTCTCAGATATCGTCGGTAGCAAGGGTTGTTAACGGCATTTGTATTCTGACAGACGTTTGAGCCATTATGCTACAGTTTTGGCACATCTTAATTTCACGATTGACTTTTGACAGCCACCTCGAGCATTTTCATGGGTTGTACACTAGGTGGACAACGAAGGGGGTTCCGGTGGACTCGGAAAAGTTCTCGCGAGCACAGAATAGACACGATTGATCATGAACTGTTGAACCTTTGACGTGCCTTTGACTTGACTGGACTGCTGAACTCGCAATGACTGAACCGTAGACTACTAGCCTGAATTCATGAACATTCGCAACTCAATGATAACCTCATAATGGTGGGTGCTTAGGGGAGATATTTTAAATTGTTCCAAGATATATTAATACTGTGGAGGTTTGTAAGGAGTAAGATAGCACAAGATGAAAGAAATAGGTAATCGATCAGGATGTGGCTGTGCTGATGTCGCGAGGTACATATGAATGTACCCTATGAATTCTAGATTATATATATTTCCCCCCCCCCCCCCCATGTCAGGGATGGCAGCACTGCTTTGCAGAAAAGCCAGGTGTGGAGAGTCGGTCTTGGCATCCGATATCCCTATTCCACCGATCTTGGTGCTTGTACAACTTACACGTTTAATTGATACCACATACACTAGTAAAACTATCCTCGCGTACAAATCTCGACACAATTGGAGTAATCATTGTTACCGCTTCCTGTTTGGCTCTCTCGATATTCAAACACCCGATTAATTGCGTAGACTTGTAATATTCTCAACTGCTGCTTCAGCGCAAAATAACGACCAATTATGGCTTCGAAAGCCATGTGGGAAGTCGATCCTGAGACTAGATCGAAGGTATATATTGTTATTTGGTCTACCCCCTATAATTAGAACCAAGCCTTCTAAATGATAGCCGTTTACTATCTTTCTGAGCGCTTGCTAATTGCTTGTTCGTTTTATAGCTCCTGGCCATTCAAAAGACAAATAACAATAACGTCTGCTGCGACTGCAACGCCCCGAACCCGCAATGGGCGTCTCCCAAGTTCGGCGTCTTCATCTGCCTCTCCTGCGCCGGCGTCCATCGGGGCCTCGGCGTCCACATCTCCTTCGTCCGCTCCGTCACCATGGACGCCTTCAAGCAGGCCGAGATCGAGCGCATGCGACTCGGCGGAAACCAGGGGTGGAGGTCGTTCTTCGAGCAGCACGAGGACACCAAGATGCGCGGCCTCAGCTGGGACGACGCGACCATCGCGGAACGGTATAGCGGCGAGGTCGGCGAGGAGTGGAAGGAGAGGCTGAGCGCTAAGGTTGAAGGGAGAGAGTACGTGCCCGGCGAGCGGAAGAGCACCCCCCAGCCTGCTGCGAGCGCCGCGAAGCCGCCCACGAGACAGGCTAGTAGGACTGGGACGCCGCTGCAGGGCGTCGCGACGAGCGGCAGCCGGACGGCGAGTCCTAACCGGCCGGGGGTTAAGGCTAAAGTCGATGATGAATATTTTGCGCGATTAGGAAAGGAGAACGCGTCTAGGTCGGAGGACTTGCCGCCTAGCCAGGGAGGTAAATATGCCGGGTTTGGAAACACACCGATGCCTGCTAAGAGCAACGGCGGAGGGCTTCCGGACTTCTCGGATGTGCAGAAGGACCCGGTGGCGGCGCTTACGAAGGGCTTTGGTTGGTTCACTACTACTGTAAGCAAGACGGCTAAGGGGTTCAACGATGAATTCATTCAGCCAACGGCTAAGCAGGTGAGTACCAGCGTTCGCGTCCTTAACCGCGCAGCGAGGTGTGCGTATTTGCTAACCATAACATGAGCAGATCTCAGAATCAGACTTCGCGGCACAGGCACGAGTAGCAGCAGGGAATGTAGGCAAGGCGGCGCAAGCGGGCGCGATGACCGCACAGGAACGCTTCAATCGCTTCGTAGAAGGGTCCGAGGACCACCGGCGGCAGGCCCCGCTAGACGAGAGCAAGAAGGCCTTCTGGGATGACTTCGCCGCCGCCGCGGATCAACGGCACGGCACTGGTCCTAAGTACAGCTCTATCGGGACTTCGGCCATGGGTAAGGGTGGTAGTAAGAATACATCCGCCCCGGCTAAGAAGGACGACGAGTGGGATGACTGGTAGTGACGAGATGTGATGTAATGAGTAAGGGTTGGTGATTGTGGGGAGTAGGGTGAAGAGGTGTGTAGGTGCATAGGCATCGGGATGTGTCAATTATACCTCTAGATGACAGATATGATGCTATGCTGTATAATTAGGTCACCTAGATGGAGTTTGGGTAGCGTATATATACATATGTCTTAGAATCAATAAGAGAGTTCAAAATATCTATTCTATTCACATTTTGAAAGCCCGGCGTCGGTTCTTCATAGCTACCAGTTTCAGCATAGATACAAGGCTTATGAATAAACTACGATTTGTAAAGATATACATACTACATCACCTTCATGCATGTTAACTTATGTACAGTATATGGGCTGATGTTGTACGAATTTAGACGTACTAGGAAGCACTTATAAGAGGCCATCACGTGGGGCAGTTTTGGCCGAAGTGGATGGAAGCGCGGCTATCGCCGGTCTCGGGCGCGGTTTTTCCTGCGTCATTGAACGGAGCTTTAGCCCGAACGCTCAACAAGCGAAGCATAAGCTCATCGATCGATTGAACTCTCCCCCTTCGCTTCTCCGAGACAGCCAGCAAAGCTACGAACTCCCCATGTCTGCACTACGCATTCTCGTGCCCGTAAAGCGGGTCATTGACTATGCGGTAAGTTTCAATTGACTATGCATGCACAAGAACGAGGGGAAATGGAGAGGGAAGAGGGAAGAAGAGACTAACCACTAACTTTCATGTCTGCAGGTTAAACCCCGCGTCAACAAAACGCAGACAGGTGTCGAGACCGCCGGCGTGAAGCACTCGATGAACCCGTTCGACGAGCTCTCCGTCGAAGAGTCGGTACGCATCCGCGAGAAAAAGTCGGCTCCCGGTGGCGTCGAGGACATTTGTGTGATCTCAGCCGGGCCTGCCAAAGCCGCTGATGTCCTACGCACGGCCATGGCGATGGGCGCCGACCGGGGTATCCACGTTGACGTTAAGGAAGGCGAAGATTTGGAACCGCTGAGCGTGGCCAAGCTGCTGAAGGCGACCGTCGAGAAGGAGAAGAGCAACCTGGTTATCCTCGGCAAGCAGAGCATCGACGACGATGCAGCCCAGACGGGCCCGATGTTGGCGGGCTTGCTGGGTTGGCCCCAGGCTACGCAGGCCAGCAAAGTAGTTTTTGGAGAGGGGGATACGGTTGAGGTTACGAAGGAGGTTGATGGCGGCGTGGAGACGGTGCGCGCGAAGCTGCCTATGGTTATCACGACGGATTTACGACTTAATGAGCCTCGTTATGCGAGCTTGCCGAATATCATGAAGGCGAAGAAGAAGCCGCTTGTTAAGATGAGCTTAAGTGATTTGGGCGTCGCGAATGAGAGGAGGTTAAAGGTTGTTAAGGTCACTGGTATGTTTCTCTATGTCTTTTTGATATTTACGTGTCCGGCCGGTTGATATGCTGACATTGTGATGTAGAACCGCCGCCGCGGAAAGGAGGTGGTAAGGTCGAGGATGTGGATGGCTTGATTTCGAAATTGAAGGAATTAGGTGCGATATGATGAGCGAACATTATAGAGCATTGCTTCAAAACTAAACTATCTCCCATATCGATATGCTGAGTATGAGTCTCTGGAAATGGACATGGCCTACACTGAAGATGAAGCTAGTAACCCAGCTGCTATAGGCCTGACTAGAACCAGCGAAGAAACCTGCACATGCGAGCTTCAACAACAATATCTACGTCCAAACGGGTTCCTTATTAGCTCACGATTATGGAGATGGGTGTTGAGAGCCACAGAATCGCAAGATTAATACAATAAATGAATTTATTTCCATAAAACGTGTGGATCAACCAAACGCTAGATACTTGGAGCTCATGTAAGGGGGTTCAACCATTAATGTTTGCACCGGCCGTAACTATTATATACGGCTGTAAAACTGTTGGAGTATAAGTACCTACCTAGGTACCTACCATACATACATACATGTATGTATTCGTTGGAGTATTACGCTACGTAGCAAGCAATGTTTTACTAAACAAATATGACGAAATCATTGGGGCTTTCACGATATAAGAACCAATGGCAACGAATAGTAGCATTTACACATTTCCATGGTACAAGTTGGGCATATAGTTAATATCGAGATCCTTGGCTTAGCGGAGATGTCAGATCTGCATTGGATCTGACTAACAGCAGTGAATAATATGTCAGTTTCAATATTTGCATACTGCTGACGATGGTCGTAGTATATGAATATCATTAGTGAGGTCCACATAGCTCCGAAAATTTTGAGTATTCTAATGAGGGGAGAGTTATCTAAGGTCGAAGGATTGCCACGATTGATTGTAGGATTGCAAGTATCCGATGCTGGCAAGCCAGTATCCGTATGGCTGCAGGCTCTTAAGGCTAGAGCTACTCAAGTTTGATAGGCCGAAAACGGCCTCTAATTTTTTTTTCCTTCTAGAGGGCGACGCAGATAAGGTAGCGGTATCATTATGTGTAACCATAAATTAAAGCCGATCTGATTGGACCGCGGCATGGCATCTGTGGGGCGCATGGCTAGTTTAACAGTGTCGGAAACCAGTCAGATCGCACAACCTTCAATACATGTAGGTTCTTGGTTCCCCGCTAACAAAACGCCTTTTTTTCCCTTTTTCCTCCAGTCCCTTAAAAACTGACGGTATTCCCCCATCCGCCTCGAGCTCTTGGTATTCTTCAGATCTCTGAACTCTCTTACCTCTAGTCGAGCTTATTCTATATCTCTCACCAATTCTGGTCGGAAATATCACAGTAGCCCTTATGAACGGGCGCTCGTCAGTCTTCACATCACAGGTATGTTTCTTTGACGGATGACCTCATTTCTTTCAGGTGTCCCGCCTGTCTGAATCAGAAAACACGTCCCACTCTCACCACGGAGTTCACTTCCTATCTTCACGTCTGGCACCAACAATATAGAAATTGCCACTGCTGTCTCTAACCGTCGATTTAAATATGGCTTTTGCTAACCATTTGTCTCTGCAGGATTATATCTCTGGTCCGTCCCTCTCCAACAAAACTGACTCACCGCTTACGACTAACATAAATTTAGACCACTTGTGGCGGGCTCTCTCCGCTTAAGGGGGCCATTGAATAATCTCTTTAGCTTTAAACTCCTCTACTAAAAGCCTAGAATGTTCTCCCGACTAGCCTTGAAGGCTGCGAAGCCTGCAGCATTCAGTGCTGCAGGCCTCGCGCCTCGGGCTCGATTTCTCTCTACTACAGGCAGCTTCGCTGCTAAGGCTACCCTGGGAAGCAAGGGCAGGCAGATGCCTCAGACCCACACTCGAGCCACGGAGCCTGCCTCTGGTATGGAGGCCACTCTCACCATCCGGGTATGTTGATAGTCATGACCGATCTTGAAGACCGCCTGGTACTGACTACTGACTCAGGATGGACCCATTTTCCACGGAACCGCTTTCGGAGCTAACTCGAACATCTCCGGCGAAGCCGTCTTCACCACCTCCCTCGTTGGCTACCCGGAGTCAATGACTGACCCCTCGTATCGTGGTCAGATCCTCGTATTCACTCAGCCACTGATTGGAAACTACGGTGTACCCTCCGCCGAACGTGACCAGTGGAATCTACTGAGACACTTCGAATCCCCCCATATTCAATGCGCAGGAATTGTCGTGGCCGATGTTGCTGAGAAATATAGCCATTGGACTGCTGTGGAGAGTCTGGGTGATTGGTGTGCCCGCGAAGGTATTCCCGCGATCTCGGGTGTTGATACCCGTGCCATTGTTACCTACCTCCGGGAGCAAGGTTCTTCTCTCGCCAGGATCTCGGTTGGTGACGAATATGATGCGGACGAGGACGAAGGTTTCATCGATCCCGGCCAAATCAACCTTGTTAAGCGTGTGAGCACCAAGGCTCCCTTTGTCGTGGAGGCCCACAACCCCAAGTACCACATTGCGTTGCTCGACTGTGGTGTGAAGGAGAATATCCTGCGGAGCTTGGTGAGCCGTGGAGCTAGCGTCACAGTGTTCCCTTACGATTTCAAGATTCAGAAAGTTGCCGACAACTTCGATGGAGTATTCATTTCCAATGGCCCTGGTGACCCAACGCACTGTCAAGCTACCGTGCACAACCTTCGAGTATTGATGGAAACGTCCCAGGTGCCCATTATGGGAATCTGCTTGGGCCATCAGCTACTTGCCCTTGCTACTGGAGCTCGTACTATCAAGCTTAAGTATGGTAACCGGGCTCATAACATTCCGGCTCTGGACATGACAACTGGACAATGCCATATCACGAGCCAGAACCACGGTTATGCCGTTGACGCCAGTACTCTAGGCAACGAATGGAAGGAGTACTTCGTGAACCTCAACGATGGTAGCAATGAAGGCATGCGCCATGTCTCTCGACCCATTTTCTCAACTCAGTTCCACCCTGAAGCTCGTGGTGGTCCTATGGATAGCGCCTACTTGTTTGACAAGTACATTGAGGACGTAATGGCTTTCAAGGCCTGCCAGGCCGTTTACAAGGACAACCGCCCCTCTCAATTCATGCTTGATATCTTGAGCAAGGAACGGGTTGGCGTCCAGCCTGAGCCTCTGGCCAGCGCTGCTTAAAATATTCATTGGACTGAAGTGTAATAACACTACTGATTTAAATGGGCTGGGACAAGAGTGCGTTTCGGGAACGGGGTGTGATGTTATGCCAAATTGCAAGCAATATACCTTCATTATAACTAAGCTAATTGAAAATTATTGACGTCATATAAGTAATCCCCTGCTTGAAGTGCAATCTCCAGACCATAGTGACAATGGCATGCTTTAACATCAACAATTGCTCTCACAACATTGACCATGCTATTTACTCGATGGCTCCTAGAGAATTTGAACATCCCACAACGATGCTCTGTTCGTCTGGAACTACGGATGTGGCGATCCCATTGCTTCTTTGCTCTTGAAAGAAGGCGACATGAGAAACAATCATCACATCGAAAGAAAAAATAAACCCCAGAGAGTTCCCGTAGGTCATTGCCGATATCCACTATCGTTGAATATTAGATGTTGTTGTGCTTGTTACCCCCAAGTAGCGGAGTAAGCGACTCGAGAGGCTGGCCTGATTGTTTCATCATGTATATAATAGATACCTAACACTTGAATACCCCTATATGAATAAACTTTTCGACCGATAAAGCGGTATTGGCCGCCTACTTGAAGTATGAACTCATTCTCTCGTACCGAAGTGGTCGTCATGAACAATTGTGCGCAGTTCATGCTCCGGCATATCGAGAACAACGCCTGGTACGATAGTCAGGAGACATGATCCTCAAATAGGAGGACATCCTTTCGCTAGATTCCGGCTTCCAAAACAACCTAAAGTCAAGCCCATATGAAGCTCTACTTAGCACCAAGTAGAAAATGACACTTGCCTTTCCTTTCTGGGTAACTAGCTATTTCGCGTGTGGATATTCGCCACACTGCTGCCACACGCCCTATCCAATGGATTATACTGAGCAGTTAATATGGTCGTGTTACGGGATGATGGACCTTGAGCTAAAGGTCGACGATCACAAATACGAAGAACAATCTATTGATGATGATGAGGACGAAGCCCAGCCTCTGCAGAACTTTGTCATCGCCATTTCCGGGTGCTCCTCCGCTGGGAAGACTACTTTAGCTCTGCTACTAGACGTCGTGCTGCAGAAAGCCCTTCGTTGCATGGTATCCAATAACAAAGAAGACCCCTTCGAACTTCCTCTACAGACGGCCGTGATTCATGAAGATGCCTATTTCTTCAAGAGTCCCACCGCGACCCCGACTCCGACCCCGATGGTCGCGATACAACCCCTCTGGCCCGAAGACAGGCTCGTCGCGCACATGACCGGTCCTAGCGATGCCCCCATCCTCGTCGAGGACCGAGACCGTGTCGGCACCTGCGACATCGAGCTCCTCGCTACACATATCGACGAGCCGGACGCGGAGAGGCGATCCGTCGTGCCGAACCCGCGGTTCTTGGAGAATTTATATCAGGGCCAGAAAGGGGGTTCCCTCCCCGCCATGGAGGCGGCCCTGGATGAGCTTTCCGCAGGCACTCTCGATGCGGCGGTTTCGGTCCTGCGGAACACGATGCGAGATATCTTAGGCCGGGATGAAGAGGAACTAGACCTCGCGAGGGCACATATCAGGTTCGACGATGACGTGCCCCTGGTGGCGCGACGGTTCACGGTCGTAGAAGGCTTTACGCTGCTTGCCAGGGACCAGGACCAGGATCCCATCGGGTGGGTGCCGCCTGGAAGCGAAGTTCGTGCCCTCCGCGATCTCCGACGGATACAAGACCGGCTTGATATCAGCCTCTTCCTCCCCGTCGAGCGATCCGAGGCCCGGAACCGCCGCTTCGAGCGCGCGAGGTACAAGGACGTGCCTGAGGGCACGCGGAAACCGGGGCAATACTGGAAGTGCCATGCGTACTTTGACCAGGTTGCTTGGTAGGTCATCCCCATCTCACCATACCCCGTTCCATTATTACCAAGTTGTCGTCATACATATACATACCACACATGCCATACTAACCTCCTTGACCCCTTCCCCCCATTTAGGCCGCACTACGAGCGCTACCACCGACACATCCTGTCCAACCTTTCCGCGGCATACACAAACGACGATCAGCTGCGGCAGCAACAGCAGCATGGGCGCCCCTGGTGCGCCACGAATACTTGGGAGCGGGACCCGCGTGTGTGTGGCGTCCACGTGCGGCCGGCGACTGTGAGGTCTGTCGATGACACGCTGTTGTGGGCTGTTTCAGTTGTCGGCGCTGCGCTGGCTGAGAGGCTATTGCAGGATAGCGATTTGGACTTGAAGAATTGAAAAAAAAAAAAAAAAAAAAAAAAAAAAAGGGTAGCGCAATATGGGTTCTTTTCCATTATTAGGTAGGCTTCTAATCACTTGGGTTCCTGAGGGAGACTTGAGATACGTATATAGGCGAGCAATAGGTGGACCGTAGTTAAGGGATATATATCTGCACGTTACTTGGGGATTGCATATAAGTAAGAACTTGCCGAGCATACGCGCATATAAGGGGCATACGGGGAACATACACGGGATGGGTCAGTGGCGCAAAGGGGAATTTCGCAATGCAAAGTCATCTATTAGCACACTGTCTTGCATTGCCTACCTACTCTACCTAATCAGGTTACCGTCTGTATCTTTCTTAAAAGCTTTCGTCGCCCCTTTTCGCAGTAGGCTTGCCCTCGGACCGGGTATCCGGGTATCCTTTCCTGTACAATGCGTCCTGTTCTGCCTGTGATGCTGTCCTATGTGCGGTGCCGTGTTCTCTATACTCCGAAAAATGCCTCCTTAACTTTTTTGCGTTTGTGAATGCGCACGCGCGCAACCGTGCGTTCATATACAACAACTTCTCTGATGTCCTAGAACTAACTAACTCACTTAGCGCACCTCGTCATCATCTCAGATCTCATCTATCTAGCTTAGTTGTTAAGTTAGTAACGACTGTAACTGTCCCTTCGACTTCCCCTATCATCGTATCGATCGCGTCGGTTTCCTCTGTCATCTGCATACCGCGAGCGGCCATTAGCACCAGACACCGAGGACTCTCCGGGACGGAATCTGTCGCCACCTCGAGGGACGCCGTGAAAGATGGGCATGCCACCGCCACCGCCACCACGACGTCTACCGCTGCGGCGACCACGTGGCGGGTCGCGTCTCTGGCCGCGCTGTCGCTCACGCTCACGGTGCGGCGGGCGAATACCTAGGAAGATTTCGGGGCCTCTGTCGACAAGCGTGTCGCCGTTTTCGAAGTAGTACCGCTTGTATTCCTTACCGAAGTCTCTGTCCAGGTCCTTAGTCTTGGCTGCCGCGATGACGTCGAGTCGTCGTCTAGCTAATTCGTCCGGCACGGGTTGGTACGTGATGACAGGGAACGCGCGGGTCTGAATTCCAGGCTGTTCTTGTCTTCCCAACCTAGCCGAGTGCATCCCGGGCGCGCGACCTCCCTGAAAGCCACGTGGGCCCGTAGGGGCACCTTCGATTCCAGAGAATTGTCGAGAGGGACCGGTGGGAATAGACTGTTTGCGCTCGGGTTGGGACTCTGGTACCGGGGGTGCTTGTTTCGGGGCGACCGCCGCGCTGTCGAATTCCTCGAGCTTAGCAATCACATTTCCGTCTTCGTCGGTATCATACACGACTTCGTAGCGATTGGTCGAACCGCGTCCTCCAGAAGACATCTGCTCCTTCTCGACCCACTCCGCAAAACGCTCTGACGGCATGAAGTCAACCCACAAAGCCTTGCGGTTGGTTTCGTCTGGCCAGACGCGGTTGTGCAGTGCAGTACGTACCCTTGAGGCAGATGAGATGGTGTCAAACACAACAAATGCATGTGTTCGAATAGTGTCAAGGTAGAAGTCAACGATGGTACCATCTTCAGTGGGAGCGCCTACCGGTTTGGCGAGATCTAATAGGTGGTCCTTTACTGCCTGCGGCCGCAGAGGTCTCATAAAATTCTTAATGTACAGTGCAGGGGTTGCTGGGTGAATAGAAGGAGTAACATCTCGTTCTGTCTCGATCGAATGTGCGGTGTAAGGATCTTCTCGAGGCTTCTCTTCACGAGGCACTTCAATGGTTGACTCGGAACTTTTCTCCACAACTTCAGTAGAGTATCCATTCTGGTTCCCTGCGTGAGCATTGCCGGCCGGGCTTGATCGAGGGACATCCTCGCGCTCGCGATCGATCAGTGCTCCGTCTTTGGCACCTTGCATCTCGACATCTGAAGGTGCTTGTGTCAGGTCATCGCCTTCCTTTCCAGCTATCACCTCGTCAACTTCCTCGGGAATTGAATCCGTAACATGATCTTTCTGACTATCTCGATCATCTTGCCTAGCCCGCTTGCGTGCAACTTCATCTGCAGATGGCGCAGGGCTCAAGGATCTTCGCTTTCGCTTTTGCGAATCTTGTAACACTTCGGTGGGCTGTAGCGGCGTTGCACTAGAAGACGAAGGGGCTAGGACGGGTTGTGGTTCGGTAACAGCTGGTGCAGATGTATCGCGTTCTGACTGCGCAGCTTCTGCTTCAGGTTTCTTAAAGGGTTCATCGAGGGAAGTCGGCTCCGTGGCTTCGGGCGCCTTCGTGGACTCTGGTTGTGATTGGGAGTCGCCATTAATGTCCTGTGCCTCTTCACTGACTTCCTGGGAGGGTTGAGAAGTAGCTCTTTCGGAGTCTGCTGCTTCTAGGCGTGCTACTAAGTCAGCTTTGAGACCATTTTGCGGAAGGCCAAGACGCTTTAGCTCCGCCTTCAGGTCAACGACCTTGAGCTTGTTCCAATCTGTAGCCATGCTCTGTAACATGTGAGGATAGCTCTATGAGAAAGTGTACATCGCTCGATTCAAGCCTTTTCGCAACGAAGAAACGGAAAAAGAGGTAGTGAGCCGAAAGCGCGACACGTCCGTATTTAGGGGTCCGCGCGATAAGTGAAGCCGCCCTGATCTGCAAAGCCACGATAGCTTTGATAAAGAATAGAATAAGGAAGATGCGTGAAAGAGAAATAAGATGCAACAAAGTAACGCGTTGTCCTGCAGCTCTGTGTTGTAGGAAATCACGTATAGGTATGGTGTAAGAAGTGAATGCACTTTAATCTGCGGTGGCTGTGGTGGTTGTGGTGGTTGTGATAGTTAATTTGAAGAGAGCATTTCAGCATTTGAAGGTATGCGCAAGCTGATCACGAATATGTCATTGGGTTTGGTTGCAGGACTAAGTTGGGCGGGCGCGTATGTATGTCGCGGTCTTCGCAGTATCGGTACCGTAAATTTTCAAAAGCAGCCTGAAGCGAACAGTTGAATTCCAGCTGCCAACCCTGAGCTTAAATCTTCCAGGTTCCTAAGTTCAAATATATACCTCCAGGTGTACATGTACTCTCAGCATCAATTTACATCATAGGATACATGCACCTACTGTGCAATATCGGATATTATCTAATCGGAAAATAAATGCTATGCCGCTTTTAGACTAGTACACTGTTACCACGGAAAGTACATTTTGCACGGATCTCACCATACCTTTCAGCCAAAATTCATTCAGCAGGTACGACGTTTTGCGGTCGCTCACACGTGGCGCGGTTCACGTTCATTCTAAACCTGCTAGAAAGAACGATTGAATAATTCCTATGGAAACCTGACCGCAAACAATGAGAAGGAACTCCCCCAATTACACGTTATGTAGGTTAACAATCACATATTCGCCGGAAGCGGCCTAGGAGCAATTCTATTGTTCAACTTTCTCACCTTCCTTTGTCTCGGATTGTAAGGTATCCTCGACTCGGTCAAAAACGGTCCTAAGGCTCTGTGCAGAACAATGAATACCTAGGTAGTTGATAAGTCCCCATCGGTCAAATATCTAAGTCAGCTTGGCTATTTCCATCAAAGAAACCCATAATGCCTCTATCTCTATTTCTCTACTCATCGATCATCTTGAAAAAAACTAAGCCCGTCAGCGTATTTTATCTAGTTGGGTGCAGCACCGTTTGATACAATTCTCTTCTCAATTCACGCATTTCGTACTACACTCTCTACGATATGGAGCGTATTGGTAGCAGCACAGAAACCGTCACTGTGGGTGGCTACCCCGGTTATCACACCCATGAACTACCCAAAATCCATCATGCAAGTGAGAATGGCGGTCGTGTTTTCGAAAATGGCATCCTGACCAACAAGAGGAAACAAACCGAAGAAGGGGGACCTAAACCAAAGTCAGCACGGGTGGATAAAGACGCCATGGACGCGGACGAGGACGAGGACGTCTTGGATTCCGTTGAAGAAAGCGACGATCCTGAAGACGTTCTTGAAGAAAGTGACTCACTAATATCTGAGCTGTTGGTAGAAAATCCTATAGAACTTCTAACCCGCTACAAAAGGATCCTCATGGGTGCGAGTGTGACACGGAAGTCGGAAATTAAAGACGAAGCCTCAAGCGTCAAAGATGCACCAAGCATTAAAGAGGAGGCACCAACCGTCAAAGAGGAGGCACCGGTCGTCAAAGATTCACCTGCTACTACCCCAGAGAAAGACACGAATGCCGATGAAGAGAAAGTGTGGCGTTACGAACAAATCTTCATTAACCAGATTCTCAAGGGACGAAATGAATATACACTCATGCCAACAACCTGGAAAATGCATTTTCGAGGAATTCCTCTACCAGAAGGCCTATTCTACACCAAGACTCGGGCCGTAAGTACCCGGCCGAGAATATACGGGCGGACGCAAAGCCTTGAATATCGAGGTAAGGCTTAATCCATCGTTGTTGACTTCCCTTCTCTGAACTGACACTTTATAGGTGCCATCGCGCTGCGCAGACTGTTCGATCTTCATTCACGAATCCGCGACACCCGTAACGCGGGTGAACGGAGTAGATATAATTATACGAGCAAAATCGTCGAACTGATCAAGAGAAGGCTTACGGACGCTCTTCGCTGGGCTGAGCTAGATGGAGACATCGCCAAATACAAGCATCATCTGCCATCTAACGTGAAAATTGTGGAAATTAAAGATGCGGACGGAAAGGACATGGACGTGCAAATCCAAGACGAAATGAACGATTTAGCTGAAGAATGGCGAGAAGTACTGGTTGATATACCTGAACAGGAGAGACCAAAGGCACCGGTCTTATTTGGTTTCGTCGTATATCAGCACATATTGTCCATCATCACATTAGACGCCGAGGATCCAGATGCTATCTGTCACATCCCATGCCAGCTAAACTTGTCAAAGAGGAACCAGCATCAATGGAATGCGATGGCAATCATGGTCACAATCTGCTGGGCCCGCGATCTCTTCGAAGGGCTGGCCCACAAGATACCCCAAATAGGAGACTTTGAGCAAAGCCAGCATAGTGACCCAGACGCTTGAGCAAACACGAGGAAAGGAAGAAAGATGAGGTTGAGTTTCCTTTGTGTGGTGGGTTTAAGGCTTCCCTTGTTATTGATGAGAAGAATGGAATCACTCTTCTAGGCGAGGCGCCTTTATCTCCTTTTCTCATTAAATACTATCTATTTTGGCAGTCTATTTAAGACCTGAGTTGCTAGATACCATAAATGAAAGAATGATTACCGGATCATTGTGAAATACTATTTGTCTTATGGTCACATTCAACCTTGTGAATGCGTACATCAATATAGTGTACGGTAGTGGTCCTTATCGATATTGGTTGTACCGCTGTATTATTCAGAAACCTGGGGTATTGCGGGGCTCTCCCAACTTTAGGTACCTACCCGACTGCCCCTCTAAAATTCTATCCAGGTATCCAGCTACCGTAGTGCCCCGCGATTTTCTACAGAAAAATTGTGTCAACTACAACCAAAAATGGCGAGTAGAGTAGGGGGACTTGATTCAGATGCTAATGCGCCGTTCCAGAGTGAGATATAACCTACTGATTTTTCGAAGAGTGTCTGCTTACATTCTACCAGGCATCCTTGAACTGTGGCACGAACACCGACTTGCGATACTCTTTGCGACGACCTGCATTCTTACTGTGTTTTGGTTATATATAGAGCCGCGCCAGAAGGTAAAGTTCAGGCCTGGACCCCATAAGTCTACTCAAGGTGCTACGAAGCCGATCGTGAACGACGAGCCTAAAGCTCTGGAAGAGAAAGTCGTGGTGAGAACAGAGAGGATTAAAGACGCTACAACCGGACCGCGACGCATCAAGGGGGAGCTACGGAGAGCAGATATCGCACGCCAGAGTCCCGAGCGTAACCCTGAAAGATCCATACAAATACTCGTATTCTACTCATCTTTGACCGGAAGCACGGAGAGGACTGCCAGTGGGTTTGCCCAGAACATTGGGGGTTTGTTAGGAGCGCAGGTCGATGGCTCTGGGAAGTCTTTCTTAAGTCCTATTGTGCTGGACTTGGCCGAGGTTGATTACGACGAGTATTTCATTAGCGTACCAAAACCCACGGATCCCAACACACCAGTCGACTATTTCTATCTCTTGTTGGTCCCGAGCTACAACATCGACTCTATAAATGACAATTTTCTTGAACATTTGAAAGAAACCTGCCATGACTTCAGGATCGATACCGCCTCGTTATCAGGTGTGTTGGGCTATTCAGTCTTCGGCTTTGGTGACCGGGAAGGATGGCCAACCGAAGACGAAGGATTCTGTTTTCAAGCTAAGGAGGTCGACAAGTGGATGGCTAGGCTCACTGGCCGCAAGAGGGCTTACCCTTTGGGAATGGCGGACACGAAACTGGACCTAAGAGAAAGGCTAGACGAATGGACGGATGGCGTGAAGGATACACTGATGCATATTGCCCGTACAGGATCCTTGGGGGAGGGAGTACCTGGCAGTGGAGATGCCGTGGAAAGCGATGACGAATATGGTTCTGCAGATGATGACGATGGGGAAGTCATTATCGAACAATCGGCAGCGACAAAGAAACCGAAAAAGGCTCGTTCGGGAAATATTGACGATGTCGAAGACCTTGGGAGGATCATGAAGGCTTCTCAAAACGGCTCCGAAAAGTCGACTAATCCTACGGCGATTGCTGTGGATTTTACTACGTATAACAAACCCACATCAAAGAAACCAATCCAGACTGTCAAAGAGATGGTCCCTAAAAACTCACCTACATACGCATCTTTAACCAAACAGGGGTATTCCATCGTAGGCTCGCATTCAGGGGTCAAGATCTGCAGATGGACCAAGTCGGCCCTACGCGGGCGCGGCTCTTGCTACAAGTTCTCATTCTACGGTATCGCGTCGCACCAGTGCATGGAGACCACGCCGTCCCTGTCATGCTCCAACAAATGCGTTTTCTGCTGGCGGCACGGAACGAACCCCGTAGGCACTACCTGGCGCTGGGTTGTCGACCCGCCCGAGATGATCTTCGACGGCGTCAAGGCCGGCCATTACAAGAAGATCAAGATGCTGCGCGGCATACCCGGCGTCCGTGCCGAGCGCTTCGCCGAGGCCATGCGCATCCGCCACTGCGCACTAAGCTTAGTTGGCGAGCCAATCTTCTACCCGCATATTAACGAGTTCTTGGCGTTGCTGCATGGCGAGCGCATCTCTTCCTTCCTGGTCTGTAATGCGCAGCATCCGGAGCAGCTCGCCGCCCTCAAAGCCGTCACTCAGCTGTATGTATCCATCGACGCTAGTAATAAGGAGTCACTCAGGAAAATTGACCGCCCGCTACACCGCGACTTCTGGGAGCGCTTTCAACGGTGCTTAGATATTCTTCGCGAGAAGCGGTTCAAGCAGCGCACTGTATTCCGTCTAACGCTCGTCAAGGGGTTCAATGTCGAGGACGAGGTCGAGGGCTACGCGGACCTTGTTGAGAAAGGCTTGCCGTGTTTTGTTGAGATCAAGGGCGTTACGTACTGCGGTACGTCTAGCAGTGCTGGCGCCGGCCTGAGTATGGCGAACGTGCCGTTCTATGCCGAGGTTACCGAGTTTGTGACAGCTCTTGAGAAGAAGTTGAGGGAACGGGGTCTCGCATACGGTATTGCCGCCGAACACGCGCACAGTTGTTGCGTGCTCATTGCTAGCGAGCGGTTTAAGGTGGATGGTAAGTGGCATACTAGGATTGATTATCAGCGGTTCTTCGAGTTGCTGGAGGAAAGGGGCGCTGATGGGAACTGGACGCCGGAGGAGTATATGGGCCCTGAGACGCCCGAGTGGGCTACTTGGGGGAATGGCGGGTTTGATCCGCGGGATGTAAGAGTAGATCGAAAGGGTAGGAAGATTGAAACTTCCTAGTTGGGTCTATTGCATTTGTCACATTTAGATGGTAGGGGCGTTGATACATCACGTTTGAGCAATCGAACCGCGGAATAAAAGTCATGGCCCATCACATCATTTGTCTATACCAGCCACCAAGCATGATCGTGGAAAATGTACAGCGGTTGCCACCCTAATCTACCGGAACAGCCGAAAAGTATACGACCAGGCGCAAGCTGACCGGATATTATATCATACAAGGTATTCAAGGTATCCTTCTGTGTACCTGGGTTCCCCTTAAACAACGGGTCGCCAATGCTGAAGGCTTCTCGTGGACTGAACCCGACCAACGCCTAGGTTGATAGAAGCCCGTCTTCATTCACCAATTATTTTCGTGAGGTAGAGTGGAGGGAGGAGTGTCATCACGGGGCGGAACAGAGTATTATGCTTTTATTCCGTCCTATCCTAGTCTAGACCGGCGCTGGGCAGATCCGAGAGGTTGATGCCAGTGCCTAGATCGAGGTTCTTGTCATAAGCGATCATCTCGGCGAGGACATCTAACACTCGCTATTATTATATACGTTAGTGAGGTTCTTATAACCTTAAGGTCCCATGATAGTCTTCTCACCTTATCTACGGTCTTATCGTAAATAGAAATCAGATCGCCTGGAGTCGGGTAGACCTTGAGTGCCTTGTAGAATGCTAAGGCTGCATCCATTGTTCGAGAGGCTATAAATTGAGCCATGTTAGCATTCATTCTCTTGTGAACACCATTCCCAACTTTCTCTTTATCCCGTTCACTGTTCACGAGGGGATTGTTTACTCTTCCACTGCCTCGGCAATGGAGAGCCCGGAAGTAAATGGCGTGAGACTTACGATCAGCGGCTAAGGCTTCACCCCTCTGCACATGGTCCATAAAGAATTGCTCCTTCTCATTGACGCCAGTGGGGAAACCTTCCTCTGCGGCTTGCTCAACGGCCTTCTGAATGTCCTTTCGCTTCTGCTTCGACTGTGCTACAGCTTCCTCCTTCTCTGCGCGCGCTTGCCGTCGCTCTTCTCGTCGCAGGTTTCTTCGGAAGTTGGGGTCTACGCGCCGTTGATAGTCGAAGTAGATTGCGTATGCTGTTAGAGAGACGTTAGCTACCTAACCAATTTGCCGTCGGCGATGCGGGGAGAGAAGGGGGGGTTGGTGAAAAGAAAAGGTTGCCGTAACGAATTAGGAGTGACTTTCAACGGCGATAGTCGTCAATGGAGTAGAAAGCATAGCGTTGCCATACCTAGAAGGCCTGTTGCTGCTGTCGCAGCCGATATCGTCAATACTGTACTTGTCTGCACCATTTTGACGACTGTGGTGTCCCGGAAGGATTTTAAAGAGTCCAATTAACCACAGTAATGCTTGGCGACGGTGATTGAGTAATCAGGATGCGACGATAGAGCGAGATGCAGTTGCTTCCTACGGTCGGGTTATGATTATACAATGCGAATCGTCAAAAGGCTCGGTAAGTTGCTCCCCAAAGAAAGCCGTGAATACGATATGTAGAGCAAGCCTTCCGTAATTTTTTTCAATGCAGCTTAGCTCGATGCCTGACGTGCAATCGCATGCTGCGACCCGGATCCTTGTTTATCGGCAACTACGCTAAGCTTTAACGGGGAATAACTGTCCCGCTATCAAATAAATCCGGCCGATTAATGCCAGTGGGTGATCAGTGCTACTTAGGTACTTAGGTATCTACTTTTGTAATGTACCTTAATTAATGCATGCATGTGGCATATGAAGCAATTGAATGTCTGTGCACAGCCAGTTGCCAGTTGCGCCGAGTTTACATTAACTTCTACCTCCAGTGTTCGTACTATCGTAAAATAACGACGGACGTCGAATTCAATTATGGGATGTCGCTGATCTAAATAGCGCCTTGACAATTCACATTCGACAAAAATTGATTTTTGTTTTTATTCTAAAGACGGTCCTTGACGGATTGTCCCCCTGTACCATAGACGCCGAACTCGCCTACATAATTACACCACCTCTCGTCGTTAATCGTATTTTGACCTAAGCATTCGATATGTCTGAAGAACGAAGTAAGATCTCGCTGCGCAGTGGAAATAAGAGGAAGGCCCGTCCAGTTATCAGCGCCCCTCGCCAGATTTCAGAACCTATTCCGAACGATGGCGTCCCTGTGCCCCGTAGTACTGGAGTAAGGCCCGGAGTTGGACTTGGACCTGCACCTGGACCAGGACCAAGTGGTCCGCCGCCTCCTCGACAGCGACCGCCCCCTTCGTCTGGTGGAAAAGTATGCCAAAACACTTCTACTATTACCTTAAGTCAATATCTAACATCTCTTAGACTAGCGACCTTGTCAAGCGACGTTATTCAACCCGCTTCAATAATCTTCCTAGCGATTTTGACCCAACTGCTCCGCCGGTGCCCTCAGTACCCAGCTTCGATCCCTCGAGATATGATCAGCAAGGGCCACGAACTCGACCACCCCCATCGCGTGATGGAGGCGCTGCCGGTGCGCCTAGAGGTGCGCCACCGACAGTTGATCCTAAAGCGCTCAGAGACCCTAGATTGGTACCCGATCAATATGTTGCGAACATCTTGAGCGAGGCTACTGAAGACGAGATTCGAGACTACGAAGTTGCTTTGCGCAAGCTGAAGAATAGGGCATCAGCTGATTTGCAACAGAGTGTCTACCAGAACAGAGCGCAGTTCATCAAGATCAGCAAGGAAGCAGAGAAGCTAAAGTCGGAGATGCGGACTCTTCGTAACTTGTTTAAAGAGCTGGCTACAAATACGAACGCGCTCAGAGCTTCATCCGGAACTGGCGGCGCTTCTGTTAATGGGGATTTCTCGACTGGTCTAAGCAAGAGAGATAAGCGGAGCTCCGTTGCCGACAGGACAGCCCTATGGAACAGCCAAATGCAGGCTCTTTACAAGAATGTTGAGGGATCTCAAAAGTTCTTACCCAATTCGCTGGGTAGACATGTCGTCCAGAATGCTGGACCTTGGATTGAGCTCGACAATGCGACGTACAAGTCAAGGCGATCTATGCAACTGTTCCTCCTAAATGACCACCTTCTTGTCGCTTCGCGTAAGAAACGTAAGATGGACAACCCCAATGACAACCGTGGTCCAGCGACAAAGCTCGTCGCTGATCGCTGCTGGCCACTGTTGGACATTGAAGTCGTCGACATGGCTGCAACCAGCGACTCATATAGTGGTAGAAACAAACTTGCCGATGCTATCATGGTTCGAGGAGTAGGCCAGGAATCTTTCATATATAGGACAGAGAAACCCGAAGACCCTGAGAAGGCCACATTAATATTAAACATCCGAAAGGCAGTCGAGGAGCTACGCAAGAACTTGCAGTCTGAGATGGAGGCCAATAATAAGGCTAAAGAGACCATTAACTATTTTGCTTCTCGAGATCCGGGCTTGTTGCAGAAGACGGAACTACTTGAGACACTCTCTGACATCAAGGACATGTTAATTGAGGTAGATGGAAAACAGCAGAATCTCCGCTGGGTCGAGGGTCAGATGGATGAGCTCGATATCGACATCGCCCTTCAGAAGTTCGACTTGGCAGTTGACCGCGTCGAGAAGATGCAGAAACTCGCCCGTGGATTGAAGAACAACATTATTGCACAAGACTTCATTGATTTTAAAGTCGAAGAAAGATGCGCCAGGCTGGCTGGATTAATCATACGTGAGCTCATCGACTCACACAGCCAGCCACTCAAAACGAAGCGTAACGTCGAATGGCTCAATAGGTTAGGGTTTGAGGATCGTGCAAGAGATGCCTATCTTAAGGCTCGCAGTGACCTGATTCAGAAGCGCTCGAGGTATGTCTTACACAGATTCAAAGAGATCATACGGATACTAACTCGACATAGGCAATGCATCTTCCAAGGTGATCTTCACCTTTACATCTGGCAGATCTCATTTGTCTACTTCAGTATCATCAGGAATACCGTGAGCTGCTTCCAAAGCTGTTTCCCCCAGACTATGATGAGCGCTTGTGTGAAGTGGGCCAAAGAAGAAGTTGATGCATTCAATGTAATTTTAGCTAGGCAGTTGAGTAGCACAGAGAGGGATGGAGTAGTATGGAAGCAATGTATGGACAGGGCAAAGACGCACGCGAAGATGCTGGAGGAAGTCCAACTGGACTTCAGAGATCTGGTTGGGAGAGACGTACCTCAAGGCACGAAGTCCGGCGACCCAGTTGGTCTTGGATTGACGTAAGTCTCAAGTACCTATGCATTTATAGATAGTATTCTTTTTGCACATACCAAAGAGCAAGGCGATAAAATCTGAACATATTTATGAAATGGTTCTTTATTAACCTCTATGGCGGCTTAATACTATAAGAGATAAAGACGACAGAGGGGTACATATAATTGGAAGAGCCGCATTTTAAGCGAACATCAATTGACATGAAGACTGGACTGACGTAGTACGGCGGTACGTACTGCATACATGTATACTGTAATCTCATGCGGTAAGTGCAAGCACTTCAATGTTGAGTTAGGTACCTACATGAATGTACCCTAAGTACATAATGTGCATACCTTAGGTGCTAATCTAGATGTACCTCCCTTTACCTAAACAGGTCGGACCGTATTTTACTACATATCATCAAAGAAAAATCCTACATTACAATCACCAGAAACCACTTCACAATTCAATCACCAAAGACGAGGCTACCTTTTAGGACGACTGCGATCGCAGAATAATCACTATCAGCCTAGTCGATAACCAAGAATTATTTGGTTTTTTTCTTTTCTTTTCTTCCTTTTCCCTGCGATCGCGACGATACCCATCACAGCCCCACCCCCAAATTCGCCCACACCCAAACGAACAGACGCTGCGCTTCCTCCTGCCGCAGCTTCAAACGTCATTCCAAGTCCACCACCATAATCCCCAGCTCCATCAACTTTCCCGATTCTGCTACAGCTTTACGAAGCACCACGCGATACCACTACTAAACAACACGATAAGATACCGCGTCACCTTGCGACCTGATATCGGTACACGTTTGTCATTATGGATACCAATATGGAGGATGTCGGGCGAGTCCCTGCTGAATTGGCTCCGTTACCCGCCTCAGAGCCGACCACCATCCCCACCCTAGAAGGTTGGATTGAGAGCTTGATGAACTGCAAGCAGCTTTCCGAGGCTGATGTCCAGAGACTCTGCGAGAAGGTGAGTCGGCCCATCAGCCCTGTGGCTTGCAGCTCTCTTCCAACCCGCGTCCAGCCGTCTCGTCTAGCCATCGACGCCATGCTAATCTATCATGTCTAGGCTCGGGAGGTCTTACAGGAAGAATCCAACGTTCAGCCAGTTGTATGTTGCACCCTTCTTCGCCGCTGTCGATTCTGCTGACATATATTTAGAAATGCCCAGTAACAGTCTGTGGTGATATTCATGGGCAATTCCACGATTTGATGGAGCTATTCAAGATTGGCGGCCCTAATCCCGATACCAACTACCTCTTCATGGGTGCGTTATTCAATAGCTAGCCGAGATGTTGCGGAGAGCATTATGTTGATTATTAAAATAGGCGACTACGTCGACCGAGGGTACTACTCCGTCGAGACAGTGACGTTACTTGTCGCCCTCAAGATTCGATACCCTCAACGGATCACCATTCTACGCGGTAACCACGAGTCCCGCCAGATCACTCAAGTCTACGGCTTCTACGACGAGTGCCTGCGCAAGTACGGTAACGCCAACGTCTGGAAGTATTTCACCGATCTTTTCGACTACCTCCCTCTAACCGCCCTCATTGACAACCAAATATTCTGCCTTCACGGCGGTCTATCGCCTAGTATCGACACCCTTGATAACATCAGGGCACTCGACCGAATCCAAGAAGTACCTCACGAAGGCCCCATGTGCGACCTACTCTGGTCTGACCCCGACGATCGATGCGGCTGGGGTATTAGCCCTCGTGGTGCGGGTTACACCTTTGGGCAGGATATTTCCGAGGCCTTCAACCACAACAATGGTCTCACTCTGATCGCGCGCGCTCATCAACTGGTCATGGAGGGTTATAACTGGTCGCAAGATAGGAATGTCGTTACCATATTCTCAGGTGGGTCTCGCTATCCCTGTGCTCATTTCATAAAACAGTATCCTAACAGCCTCCAGCACCTAACTACTGTTACCGGTGCGGTAACCAAGCTGCCATCATGGAAATTGATGAGCATCTGAAGTACACGTTGTAAGTTGTCCGCGTCAAACTCGGCTCGTGTGGAGCTCTGTACTTGGAGTATATGCTTACAACCTCCTGCAGCTTACAGTTTGACCCATGCCCGCGGGCTGGCGAGCCAATGGTTTCCCGACGTAAGTATACCCTGATCCTTTATTTCCGTCTTGCAGCGTTACTTCGAAACGCTGTCAGCTTAGAATTTAGTGGCATCAGTACTAACCCTTTCAATAGGCACACCAGACTACTTCCTCTAAGCCTTCGGCAAATCTTGATTCCACGCTTTGGAGATGCGTGGATCCAAGGTTTCGAGGTCTCCGGGAGCTACGTTGAGCCTAGGTCGTGTCATTACCGAAAGTCAGAAGGCGATCTATGGACTTGGCCGCATAATATCCAACACTTACGTATATGTAACCCGTCAGCGACCTCGAGTATCCTCGGCCTTTTACTAAGCCGGCCCCGATGCGATTGGTGCAGCTACGGAAGGGGTCTCAACCAGAACGATTAGACCCCTTTTCATGATACCGCGGTCCATGTCCATTATTCAATAGGCGGCATGTTGTCGGGCAGCTAAATGTGAGGTAGATGCCCTAGCATTAGATTTCTCATACTGAAAAAGAGAGAGATGCATTAGCCTTGGTTGTAATCAGATCGATTTGTTTGAAAGTGACGAGGATTTGCCGGCCCGGCGTAAGAATGACGGGTCATAATGATTATGGCTTTGATAAACATGCAGTATAGCACTATACATGGATCCCAAGAGGGAGCTCAGGTTCATTTTGTAATATCACGCTCATCGGCAGGTAATGTGTGCTCGCTAATGTGAAGTTCGTCTTCGGGTCCCTCGTCTTGCCGTACTTCATTTATCGACATGGCTTCTAATGACCACGGATCCAACCCTGCCTGTTCGCAATCATACCAACATACGTAGGTATATTTTGGTTGATTACCGAGAAAAGCCAGGTATAATTAATAAAAATTTGATATCGAGTAGTATACAAGTCTCCCAGGTCGCCTCATATGCAACGGGTTCCCTCTCCCCTATCTTCCCAAGATTTTTCGTTCGATATACTGACTCCCGAAACATGGTAGTTATATGGTCATCGACCGCCCCCGACGCTGAGCATAATTATAACTGATTACACCGATATTCCTCTCGTTACTAACTCTGTTTTCTTTTTTATCTATAGTACTATTGTCGTTTCTTCCATTATTACTTCCGCTTCCACTTCCACTTCCACACCTGCTCCTGCTGCTATTGCCGCTACTACTCCTACTCCTACTCCTACTACTCTTGCTCTTAAGACTCGAGCTCCTCGAACTGCGTCTCACATCAAAGCCCCAACTATCTAACGCCCAAGCCGCCAGCAGTGTGGCGCTCAGAAGCTCCAGATCCAAATCGAGATCGGGTAAGACGGGCGGTCCTAGGTAAGCCGGGTCGGGCGCGCGTACGCCGCCGCCCTCGCCGTCGCCCTGGGATAAATCCGGCATAAGCGCGTCCGCGTCCGTCGACGCCATGTTGCGCAGCCCGTAGGCGTCGGCCTCGCTCTTGATGCGCATGCGCATCATGATGCTCCTCCGGCTACGTGCCCTAAAGCTACGGCTCGTTTTATTGTTGTTGATGACGGTGGTATTGTTATTACCGTTCGTGTTGTGCGGATGCGGGGTAGAGACCGGCCGTATGGCTTTTCGGTTGAAGCTGCTGCTCCTGACGGGCGCATTTTGCACCGCGGTGTTGGCTGTTTCGGTGGAGAATCCGGTCATTTGATGTTGGGATGAGGATGATGTCGAGGGGCTTGTTGTCGTCCCCGTCTGTGTCCCCGTCTGCGTCTGGGGAGGGGAGGAAGGTGGAGGGGTGGGTGCGAGAACGACAGATTGTTGCAAGATGGTTACGGGGTTGCTGGTGCCCATTAGGGGTAGTTGGCCCGCTAGGTTTTTGTTCGAGTCCGTTGACGGGAAGATGGGAGAGTAGTCCCCTGGCCCGCGGGCCCCGTCGGGCACGATGAACCGTCTGTCGAATCGTGCCAGAAGATAAGCCGTCGAGACCACCAGGTCTGTTACGAAATTAAATCCATAGTAGCAAGCTTTACTATGGAACCACGCCGGATCCGTGCCAGGTCTTGCGTCAAAATTAACGCCAACCCTGAACGCAGCACCCAGCGTTGTCACGAGAGCCGTGAAGATCAGGAGCCCGACTTTTGCGCGCCACCGTCCGGCCCCGAACTTCTCCACGCGAAAGCAGCGTCGGCGTGTAGCAGCGGCGATCCCGACGACGGGAACGGGGAGGAATGCCAAAAACGCAAGATAGAAGCCGGCGAAGAGCTGGACAGCGTGATCGGCATCTTGGGCTTTATTATCCATAGTGAAGAAGCTATGGATAGTAGCGACGATCGCCATGATTAAACAACATAGCACACACGCAATAAGGAACCACACCATGTAGGCAGTACAACGATGCCAGCCCAGGCGGGGATGATACGCTCTTAGTATCCTCTGGGCGAAGAACAGGTTGATGACAAATATGAGGACGGAGCCGCACTGCGTCATGACGCTGGCCGCGATAATTGCGTTGACAGTCTTTGGGTACGACGCCCATATCATGCGGGTGGCCAGGGAGATGCTACGGAGGAGACAGAGCGCGAAGAGCATGCCCGAGAATATGAATTTCAGGTGACGTTGCTTATTCATTCGGAGGATAATCATGTGTGCGGCGGCTGAGAGGAGAAAGAGCAATAGTAAAACGGCGGCGATAGGATCGTCGACAGCCGGGGAGGGCTCACCACCTACGATGGCCATTGTAGATGCGTAAGGTGGCCCCGGGGGCTTGGTCGTCTTGTATAAGATGTTAGTATTAATGCGATGAACACCGACATACAGATACCAGTTCAAGATCACTTACTTGGCTCTTTCCAGGATTATTCCCATGGGGAATCGGCGATGTCCAATTTCCCGACATGACTACCTACCTAAGGTACCTAGTTTTGCCCCTCTGAAGCACTCAGTAATGGAGACGCCCTGAGGCCCGAGAGGTAGGCTTTCTACGGCCGTGCTCTCGCTTACCTACGCCCAACCGCTGGATAAAGTTATTAGGTTAGGGGTAGGATGCTGCGTTCGTATCACGAAACCTCGAGATAGCATTATTGGAGAAGTTAGATATAATCAGGTAGCAAGCAAGCAAGCAATTTCTCGTCTGTCCTCAAAGAACCGAAGAAGTATAAGACGCACGTATGCCGTATCAAGGATTACTTCCTTATATCGGCTTTCTTCGAGCCCTCCGCACACGAGCTTCCACACTCGTCGCCAAAAAAAAAAAAAACCTAGACCGGCCACAGTGTGCGCCACAATTGCGACTGTATAACGTCTAGATATAGACTCTATCGTGGACGTGTTAAGGGGGTCGGATCTACGCACAAGCATGTGCCGATGTTTCCTCCCCTAGGTTGGTCGGTAGTATTTTCAGTAGGAGTCAGGCGACCGACCAACAGTTAGAGTTTGTAACCCAAACGTGCGGCCTATGTTTTTGGTTAAGGTGAGAGTAATACGAAACGGTTATGATCGAATTGTCATAGAAAACGATCCCGGTCATTACCCATAGAGAGGACGATGCTGCAAGTTTACTAAGGTACCTGGCCGTATCACTACTGTGCTCCTAGATCCTTCAAGTTCAGATAGGAAGCTGATCCGCAGCACACTTGTATAAACATATTCCTAATTTATATCGAGCGATCGAGTAGCTAGCCCGATAGAGGTGGCGAAATATTAAACATTAGTCGTCAGAGTGGGTGTAGCATAGGTAGTTATCTCGCAGACCCCAAGCACCGGTAGTGGAGGGAGACTGTGGTAGCAATCTTTACCTCCGGGCAAGACTAAATGAGCATATAATTGGCAACATTAAAGTTTATATGCTGAATTTGGGCCTTGGTCTTAATTACTATCAGGCATTGTAAAACGCTTACACTTTAGTATGTAGTTCGATGTGACGCTTTAAGATAATATTCAAGGAGGATGATTTTCAAAAAAGCTATTCACAGTTACTGTTACAAGGCTGTAATCTAACCCCTGAAAGGTATTTAGTAGAGCTAATCGAACGAAGCATGCCTAGAAAGCCACCAAGCCGTAAGGTTTAGATTTTCAGGGGCAGCCTCAAATGCATTACAGGCGTGACCAATTAGGTTGCCTCCATAGCGTCGAGGGGGATTGAAACAAGGTCACAAGCATACTAAACAATATCTTTCTAGAGATCAGAGTTAACTAGCAGTTTATTAACAGTGTAGTCAGGGGTAGATTCTAAGCTTGAACTAAAGAGCTGTCGTTTCTCATAGTATTGGAGGTCTGGCCCAGTAGATTGATCCAGTCTCCAGAAAGCTAGGATTATCAAACGATCCATATAACGTATAAATGTTACTATGGAGCTCAAAAACATACATTATATAGAAATCTCGAGTAAATTTTGAAAATGAATATGAGGGAAATACTTTGAGAGCTTCATGCCTTGGATTATGTCTAGGAGTGATCGCCCCCTTTTCTAAAATGGCTATGGTGGTATCCACGCAGAACAGCACTTAGCTTATACTGAGAATGTTTTGGGTTTACTCTAAGCTATTTCAGATTTGAAAGAGACTGTTAGTGACCACTATAGTGAAATCGAAATAAAATCATCAACGGCCCTGAAGTAAGTAACTCCCTGGTTCCTGTTTCCTTGCGCTCTACTCTTTGAAGCATCCATCCAACTAATAGATCTATCTCTTCAGTCAACTCTGGCTTTTAATTGGCAAATATATCCTTTTATTCAGTATTACACCCTCCTCTTAGAGTTTTGTTATTTTTTTTTTGTTCAATTTACTTCCTCATCCAGAGGAACTCGGTCACTTCCTCCCCTTTCCGTTCAAAATGTGCTTTCGTTTTGTGCTATTCCTTACAGTCTATGCCAAGTAATTTACACTCCTGATAGCCCCCTTTTCATCAACTTCGTTTGGAAATGGTGTCCCTTACCAGCTTAGAAGTGTAGGTACCTCATATGAATTAAGGGTAAATATTAGGTACATTATATATGAGATTAGCTCGATTCTTGGGAGACCCAAGGCTTCATAGAAAACAATCAGTCGCAGGATATTCCTAATAAACTGACCATCTATAATTATCACTCGGACAAGGCATTAGACGTATAAGACAAGGTAGTCACGATCATATAGTAATAACATTGAATATCGAGCATCGATAGAGAACAGAATGAGAGAGTCTGAAATTATGTACCCCATTTCCAGAACGAGAGTGGCTGATAACTATTTGCGCCACACATGGCATCCTTTCCCAGCTAGGTTAGCGGCTGATGATAGATGACGACAGCCCCTGAGCGCACCCCCCCTGTCCACGCTAGCGACATAGAGCTGCAACGCTGGGAAGCTCCCCTATGAAAGCAAGGCCAGCAACTTCCATAGTAAAAAAAACTAGCTCCAGCCTCCTAACGCAGACCAACGACACGCAACACAAACATCCATTCATCCATACAGATCGCAGCATCGCGACGCCCCCATCTAGAAAAAAAAGAAAAAAAAGCGTCTGCCTAGAGCCAAGTGCCCTACGTAAACCCCCTCGCGTCGCGAACCTCGCCCGACCTTATTCTCTTGTATTACTACAATCTTTCAGTCGATCTCGCGCGCCCTTTGTCCAAGGCTCCAGTTCCGTGAACCGAATAGATCGAAATCGAGCTATTGCGCAAATAGTATTCTGACACAATCGTAAAGATGGACTTCTCCGACTCATTGTACGCAGAAAAGAAAACCCAAGCGCCTTCTCCTTTCCGTCAACCGTAACTGTGAAGAAAAAAAAAATGGAAGCGCTAACGTGTACCACTTTCTGATGTAGCCGAATCGTCAACCTCGCCGTAGGCATTATTATGGTGTTGGGTGGTATATCGCAGTTCTTCAACCTAGGCTTGTACGTGGACCATCTCTCCTCTCCTCTCCTCTCCTTTACTCCTTAACCTCGTCGTCTACTGAGTCAAAGCCGCATTGCCGTCCATGTGGCCTCCATGGCTCCTGAACAAGACTCGTTGCGCCCGAGAGTTCTTCCCTATGTACCTAGCTACCCATCTGCCCATCTGCCCACCTGCATTCATCCATACCTCCACAATGGTACACGCTAACAGAGCGCACCCCTCAACAGCCAATCCATCATCATCGGCGCCTACGTGGTAATCTTCGGCCTCGCCGTCGCGCTCCTCGAGTTCCAGATCCCGCCGCAAGTCTCCCGCTACGCGTCCTTCATGTTCTCCTTCATCGGGCGCGGCATCTTCTACATCTTCGTCGGCAGCATCCTTCTCAACAACGGCGTCCTGCGCATCATCGCCGGTTCCGTCATCGGCATCATCGGCCTCGCCTACGTTGCCCTCGAGTTCGTCCCCTCCATTGAGCCGCCTGCCAATATGCGCGAGGCCGATGCTGGCTGGGGTGCCGAGCAGGTATAATAATAATTGCCCAATCTCGTCTACGACGAGGCTCGACTTGGGGGGTCGTTCTTTCGTGAGGGAGAGCGGTGTGTGCCTTACCTGTGTACTTCCGTACCTCTTTGATTTACGTACTCAACTAGTTGGGGAGGTTATGAGGCTACTGAGGTCGTCGGGTGTGATGTTTTGGTGCTTTAGCTGTGGCAGGGGCGTAAATGTCAATTTAGGTGTGAAATTGAAAAAGATTGCGGCTGGAGTGCAAAACCGTCTTGAAGGTTAATCCGTTATTTTAAGTATAAGGGCGGCTTGGTCGGTGATGTACGAATAGATGCGTGGAAAATACGATGGACTCTGTTCGAAGCTATATAAGATGGGGATGTGTTATACCTCAGGTCTATGACGTGACGTTGGGGAGATGAGATAGACTCAAGAAGTTATTCCTATGGCGCTCGCCTTCGTGCAATATCATGAGTCTCATAGTCTATGCCTTCTTGTCTGATTGGAGAATATTGCACTGTGAATTCCTTAAATCTTGGTTTTTATTTGAACTGAGCTGAGCTGAGCTGTCGCGCTCGCGTCCATAGTATGTTATATACTACCAACTCTCGCTTATGAACAAACACCTGCAACAGAATGTTGATCTTTTGGTTTTATCCTTATACCCATGCCTTCCCATATCGCCCTCTATAGTTCATTCGTAAAATCCTTTAATAATTGAAATCCTGCGGGATTGCTTACGCCTCGCACATTTTGCACCTATGCAGCGCTGCAGAACACAGTGCCCCCTGAATCCTCGCATGTATCTTGCGATCTCACGTACGCCGAGCCTATATGCTATGCGGTTGAAAAGCAAAAGCACCCAACAGAAAGCTCTACCTTATGACGCCCCGGAGCCTTTGGCTTTCACCTTTTCGCGTTCTCGCCATACTTTCATAAGCAACTCCAGTTAATCCAGTCGTAAATCTTGATCATGATAAAAAAAATTAACGCAATTTTAAGTAGAGAATATCGGCTCTACTTCTGTAATGCTGCCATCTCACGTTCCTTGGCCGCCAGTAATTGGCGCATTCGTTCGGTTTCCTGTTGTAATGCTGCTAGCCGACCAGCTTTCGATCTCTCATCCTCAGCCGTGCTTTCCCTGGATTGTATGCTCGGCAATGCTGTCGATGTAATTGATTGAGGACTAGGACTTGGGGCCGACATGAGTGTCGCTGGAGATCGAAGTCGTAACAACTCGGCTGCGGTATCGGCCGGGCGGAAGCTAGGGCTTGATTCGGATGTTGGGTTGAGAAGTGACTTAATTGATGACAACCTCTTCGAATTGTCGTAACCAAGTTCGCTCGGTGTGTACTCCGACTCGGTCCCTGAAAAGGAGCGCTTTCTCGATGGTGAGAGGAACGACGCGGGGGACAAGGACGACTGACGGTCACTCATCGCAGAGATGGACGTCAATGGAGCTAAACGATTGTCATCGTTAAGGGAATCCCGAATATCGACGTTATGCGGAGCGTTGGTATTGTGGTAAGCCATAAGATCAGTGGATGTTGGCGTTGATGCCGGACCAGATCGGATCGGATCGGGCAGTAGGGTAAGAGGGTGCTCGGACTTCCGTCGTAACCCGAGATTCACAGAGCCATCCTCGTTGACACTGCCGCGTTCCATTTCAGGCTCGGCATACTGACTTTGTTCGATCGAATCGACTGCCATGGCATCTTCCATTCCACCGTCCTGATTCGCCGGTATCACACGTTTCCTCCTCTTAATAACAGATTTCTTCATAGTTACGGGTCGGTGAACTCCGTGAAGTTTGTAATACAATCCTGTAATGTTTAGCCGACATCCCACACAAATGAGTTTTAGTTATATACATACCGCAGGCATTACAAATGGTATGCCCGGATTCATCGCGTCGCCATAACGGAGTTATCGTAGTGCCACAATTTTGACAAGCTATAACCACAGTCGTCTGAACTGCAGCTTGTTGAGCATTTATGTCAATTGGAGTCGGCCCATCATCTGAAGGAGCACCATGGCCACTGCTAGATGCTTGACTTTGATTTTGGAGTTGAGCACTCTTCGCTACTCGATTATTGTATGCAGGACAACCGCTACATCCTTCTGCGCCGCCGGTACCATTACATCGTCCACCACCAGGACATGATCCGTTAGGCATCTGATCCGCCGCGACATACGTGGCGCCGGGAATATTTGCCGGGCTGCCTTGAGAACAGGAACCGGACGATGCTTTCTCGGGTGGTTTCTTTGGGGTAGTAGCGACCATCGATGGCGGCCGCTTGAGATTCGTCGGGCGAGATGAATTTCGCGCCTTTAGATAGAGCCCGCAGGCATTACATATGGTAGCCCCTTGGGGTGAACGCCTCCACAGCGGCGTTCTCGTAGTACCACAATTGCTAGAGTGGAATTAGAACTGTTATGATATTTACTTTGTAGTTGATCTACTTACCTACAGACTTGACCACTCTGATTAGATGCGGAGTTGGATTTTGTGGTTGCCCAACTCTCTTGATGGACTGTATCAAATGGAGAAGGGCTTTTGGAGGTGATTCGCTCAGATCCTTGGATCGAAGGGCTGGGTGCGTCCGAGAAATCGCTCTGACTTTGAGCTGCTGGACTTCTCGAACCAATAGAGGAGGCGTTTTTAATAGACATGGTTTCGGATGGTTGAGCCCCCTCTCTAGAGATGACGGGACGGTTGGGAAGGGCGGTCCTTACGGAGTTTGGTTCCGACATGGCAAGCTTCGTATACGGATAAGGCGCTACTTCCATCATGATCTCCGTCGTCGGATTCTCAAGGAGAGATTTGGCCTGGCCGTGACAACTACAGCGATTGTCGCGTAGGTTCTTTTCCGCGTTCTATAATAGCATGGGGATCTTGGTGAGAACGCACAAAGTGGGAGGTTCTTGAGAAAGGGGGAGGGGGTCGATGAATGCCGATGTTCGATGCAAGAATTGATCGATGTTCAAGATATTGGCGGCTCAATAACACAGACGATTGTGGGTCAGCTGGTAATGCCCGGCCAAGGAATCGTCGTAGGTGCTACAATATGCTGTGATTGCTCGTCCTGCGTATTGGTGTGAATAGTGGCAAGAAGCAGCCTATACAAGGTCTATGTGGCCTTAGACCGGATGGGGTGATAGACGAAGGGAGAAGTCGAAATAAAGTGAACAATAATGGTTCGACTACAATTGACCGTGAAGTCAGGTGGCTAATGACGGGGGATTATGGGGTGCCTCGGAAGCAAGGGGGAAATGTTCCTAGAGGCTCGTGTGGGTTTCTTGTAGGTCCGGAGCAGATAGGTGAAGATGGATTAGGCGCAAGAGGGTGGAGTGATGAAGGGTTGACTTTTGAGGCCTTGAGTTACGGGATATGGCATGCCCGGATCACGAGGACGGGCCCTGTATGTATGTACGGTACGGAGCACTGCAGGAATAGTCTTGTATCTGTACTCTGCATGCGTCACCCTCGCTCTCAAGCACTCGGTACTATCGTATTAGGCTGCCAACTCCGCCACGTCGGGATTGATCTGTGGAGATTAGATCGGAGAAGTGAAAAGGGAAGGCTGTTACAAAAATGGGAGTGTATGACAGCGGGTGGGAAGCGAGGCTCAGTCCGAGGGGAGTCTCGGAGATTCGAGGATGGGTAGATAATCTGATCTGATGAGTTGGTGGATGAAATTGGGAATGCCACATGGAAGGGGGAATAGTGTTACTGGGAGAGTCAGCACACCTGGGGCTGCTGGGCTGGGCGAGTCTGGGCTTGCCAGGTACATAGACCTTACATACCGCAGTAGACCGTACATAGACTGACTTAAGGTTCCCCATAAGGCTAGTGCAAGCTAACGAGCCCTAGCATGAACCGAACATGGATCCGCCCTTTTTCAAAAAGAAGAAAGGGCTCCATCCCGAGCGTCGGCGTGCCGGCTGAATGAAATTCAAGCAGATTATTATTAAATTGTCTCTCATTGGCTCCTTTAGAGATTAGATTTGGTAATATGACAAGAACCAACCAGGGCTTTTGTAATCTTCACCTGACGATTGGCTGATGGTAGCAGCATCTCGGAAGGCGGTCTGGCAATTTCGACATAACGTAATCAATTTCCCATGGATACATGTATCTGCATCGCCCGTCATCTGATTAGGTGATATCTGCGAATCTGATATCAATCCTAATAAAGCAAAACAAAGGTGGTTGGATCCTGCCCTAGAAATTGTACTACATACATGAAGTAGGGTATTGCGCGCAGTAGGTAGTATTCATACTCGCTGTGGCGGCCTAGTTGCGTCCAGTCTTTGCTTTCGCCTCCAGCCACCGGCGCCTCTTCAGCAATTCTCCTCAGCAATTCGAGATTTGACAAGTTAGGTGGCTGCATATTTCGCTTAGGATACAATTCCCATTAGTTCTTAGTGGCATGTTCGCCAAATTGCGTGTTTTGAATTTATTTATAAGACACAAAAGCCGAAGCGAGGGGGGCGCTCAAGCATAACTTCGGAGTACTTCCGATGTTTCAACGCCGAACATTAAACCTTCAAAGTTCCCAAGAGATGAGTTGGTTCCTCTTTTCTTAGTGCCAAGCTTTTTTATCTAGACCCATCTCCATGCATGCTGCAGCCGCAGGCTACCGTGGTACGTACCACTACCTAAAGTTTGGAAGAAGGAGGGGAACTCCGTACGTGTAGATAAGATGCAGCATTATCTCTTATCGAACAGATCCTTCCCTAGCGCATATTCTAATATTTGCTCACCCCTTTTTAGACTTGGAGTAATTTGTAACGAGTTATGAAGCATGGACGCTTCACCTTAATATGATATGTTTTTATGTTAATAGAAATCTCTTTCAACCCTATGTGGACCTATTGAAGAAGAAATATACATATTTTAGGGTAATGGTTGGAAATACAACTTTTTTGATTGGATAACCGGAACTTGGAAACGTGCATTAGGTATGCAAGGTAGCTGGAGCCACTAAGCAATACTACTCTAGTGTACGCATATACCTATATCGTACAGTACGCAGAAAATGATGTCAGTAGCCGATTCGTCGTTTATCTCAACAAAATATAACCCTTTTTAATAGGGTTTTCTGTTGGTGTCCCCTAATCAAAGATACAAGGTCTCACTAAATTCTTGTAATTCGTCAAAACAAATTATGGTAACATATTTTGTTCGATCAATTTGATATCTATGTGCAGTGTAATGTGCCTAGGCTTACACACGTATTCCACAAAGGAAAGCCGTTGACAATCTAAAACTGAAAAGGGGTATCAGGGTATGAAAGGCTGTAATCTCGAAGTAACATGCAGAGAAAAAGACTAAACACACTAAGAAGGAAGACCCTCCTAATCTCAACCCCGTACAAGCATCTCAAACCTCACCCATAAGCTGCTCTCCCTCGTCCAACAATTCCGTCACCTTCTTGAGGTTCTCAATCAAGCTCTTGCCAAGTCCAACCAAAAGTAGTTTCTCTGCGTTAGCAGGCAGACCTAAGTAAGTAGGCGGTTCACGCTCTGGTAGTTTCTGAATCCATCCCATGAACTCTTGTAGTGAAGTACCAGACGGCACCACAAGGCTCGTTTCTTGCCCGTCTTTTTCAGGACCCTCGACAAGTTTGTGTCCAATTTCGAAGGCAGCTGGGGTTAGAGATTGGTTGACCAATTCTGTCAAGCGGTTGAAGTCGCCTTCGTCATCAATTTTGCCGCCGTATGTCTCGCGGACTAGGTAGCGGATCATGTCCCAGGGGATGTTTTGTGGGTTAATATTTGTTCGGTTTTGTGCTACAGATTCTATCCACGTGTCGACAATGAAGGCCGAGCATTCGTACTATAAGAAGGCGGGGTTAGTGAAAATTAGCAATATGGCTCTGGGGGTAACTTACATCGCTGTCATTGAACTCCCAGAAGCCCTTCCATCCTAGATTTGGCGCATATCGTAGACGTTCCTGAACGACAGCATGTAGGAAAGAGAGAAGAAGATATAATCTGGTACGCTCTACAGGGCTCTTAGTGGCCCTGTCCGAAAGCGAAGTCATTGAGTCTTTCATGTTGGCTCGCACACCAGCTGGCTGTTCGTACATAAGCACGCGAGAAGCTCGGAGCAAGTTCACAGGAATCTTGGGGCTGGACTCCATCGACAGGAATAGTCTGAAATCGGAGTGTGGATTGAGGGATTCCATGCGTTTCTCGAGAGATTGTAGCCAAGTAGGGGCGAGATGAACGTTCTTGATGAGGACCCAAGATCCGACCTGCGCTGCATTGGTGATTGCCTTGTCTGCACTTGCCAAACTCTCGTTCGAACCCATAGCGATATTGGTGCATCTGACCCGCATCCTCTCAACCAAATTGTCCACCTTGTAACTGGCATCGAAGCCGGGGCTTGAGACAAGCGAGATAGGACGAGTTGAAGGAACTTGGCTGACAGTTTCTTTGAGATCATCCACGATGTCGAGCAATTCTGCTCCGAACACAGAGGTCACGAAGCGCTCTGCAGCCGGGACAAAACGGTCAAGGCGGAATAGTTTGACAAGGAGCAATGAGAGCAGGCCTTGATCGAACGGCTCAGAATTTGAATCCCAGATCTGGGGAATGAAATTCTCCGCGAACTCTTCTGACAAGAATGTATCCCAGGCAGCGGGTGGTACTTGATCAAGTTTGTCCTTCAGTACACTAAGCCTCTTGGCCCGCGTAAACGTCTCATCCTTGGCGTCAATTTCTGTGGAGAGGTCTTTGCCTTCAATACGATCATCAAGGATAATATCGATCAGGCCCTTGTCCATCTTGTAAGGAGAGGCTTGCGCAAGGAGCATGGCGAGAGTGATCCTATCCTTCTGTAGTAGACCCAATGCAGTTCTCTTGAATGTGGTCACGAACAAGTCCTTAATGATGATATCTCGCCGTTTGTTAAAGTCCCTCTCGCCAGCTAGATTCTTATTACCGTGGAGAACACAGTGGAAGATGTCTAGGAAATACTGTAGTGAGAACTGATAGAAGTGATTAAGGTAATGCAGTTGCTCAAGAACAGCAAAGACGGCACTGCAAGATCGTGCAATGATGTTGTACTGGAGAGTGATTTGCTCGACCTCAGCCATTACACCTTCGGTGTTGCTCATCTTGGCCGTGATTTCGCCAGCTTCAGTCTTGAGAGTTTCGAGGGTCTCGATGACATGATCATCATCAAGAATATTACCACGGGATTCGTTGAGGGCCTGCAGGAGACGCTTCTCGAGCTGTCGAAGATGGACTTTGAATTCGCCTTGAAGTTTAATGAGATTTGATCTTCTCTCATCCACATCGGGTCTCTCAGACTTCAGGACATCATTAAGGGACTGGGTCTGGAGACTGCTCTGTGTAACTGTGAAATTGACAAAGGTCGTTCGACTGCAAATATCCGGTGGGAAAGTAGCAGAAGGATCTCTGGTGGACAAGTAGATCTTGAACGCAGGCGAGAAGTCAATTTCCTGCTTGCCGAGTTGAATGAGCACACGACCACCAGTCTTCTGATATTCCTTATTGAGAACATGGTTAAGGATGGGGTCCAGATGTTCGGCATCTTGAATAAGAATTGGGTTGCCAAATCTGAGAGAACTTTCCAGTTGCTTGGTGAAGGAGTCATCTAAGAAACTCGTTACGGTGAGACGACGGTCTTTACATTCGCGTTGAAGGAACTCAGTGACTCTGCCTGAGGGGTCGATGATGAGTGGGTAGCGGTTGAAGCGCTTGAGAATGATGGCATTTTCTGTGCATAGATCATCGACTGGCAGGGTATTCTCTTGCCAACCAAGCCGCTCATCAGCAGTAGACAAGTATTCAGTAACGGGGTTGTGTGGCTTGAAGTTGATCCCAGAAAGATGTAGTTGATGCAGCCAATCTTCTGTCATCGACTTTCGGAAGGTCTGGTCGTAAAGACCGCTATAAGCTAAGAAGGCCGCAGCAACCAGGACGTCTCCAACCAAAGTGCTGATTTGAGTCTCGAACGACTTGCTTCCTTCCTCCCAGCGGGTACGCTCTGAGGAAAGGCTGTCAAGAAGTCTTACACTTCGGTCGACTTTGAATTGGACACGAGACATCTCGGCCTTGATGGCCTGGGTCTCGCTAATGAGGGCTGCGTATTCAGTCTTGTAGGTCGCGATACTCTGTTCCAGACTGGTGATGGTGTTTTCAACGGCCTTCGCTTCAGCCTTAGTCTGAAGGGCTTGCTCCTCCAATTGGTCTACCTCTTCTCGCAGAGGACCGACTCGGTCAAGTATTTCGGAGTAATTAACCTGGGCTTCCACCCATTGAACTAAGGGGCCGCAGGCTTTACTGGCTCGGTTGACCTTTTCGTAGGTGAAGTCCTTATCGTTCAGGAACTTGGTCCGCATTAGTGTTCGTAAGGGCTTAGTCATCTGTTTCTCGTTATCAAAGTTGACAATGCTGGCAATGAAGTCATCCCGGCGCACTACAGCCTGAACGCTCTTCCAATCGGGAATCTTGTGACCTAACAACGTGCATACGGATTCCATCGCAAGTCGGACACCCTGAGGCGGAGAACCCATAGACCGAACTTCGGTCAAGTGCTGCCGTTTGATGTTGCTGACACTAGCTTTAGCTTCCTCAACGGCGGGTTCGGCCTTTGCCAAGTCATTCAAGACGATCTCCTTGCGTTGGGCGACTTCCGCTTCTTGCTTCTCAAGGGCTGCCTGGATTTCGAGAGAAGTGGCTTTACGTTGTTCAGCTTCCCGCTGATCAGCTACCATGCGCTGCAGCTTCTCGTTGGCCTCGGCGTCCTTTGCTTCGAGCTGAGTCTTCTTCTCGGCTAAACTAGCACGAAGATCACGGACCTTCTCCACTGTGTCTCTGAGCTTGTCAAGACCAACGTTCAGGTGGCGCTGTTGTTCCTCCAGGTCTTCCCGCTTCTCATTGTATAACTTAACATATTGCGCAACAAAGTCGAGGAAGTGACGTGGAGTGAGGAAGGTAACCTTGCCCTGTTGCTTTTGAAGCTTGGTGTTGAAGCGTTGTAGCGAGTAATGGATATAGACCATGGAGTTCACTATCGTTTCCCTATGAGACGGAGGCAAGTTAAGACCCCGATACGCTACGGGAATAGTGTCGGGAGCCACGAAGTTAGGCTTATCGAGGTCAATAGAATGGGTCAACTCATTCGCAACCTGGAAGAGAGCCTGATCGGACCAATCACCAAACCAGTTAAGCACGCAACGGTTAAACAAGGCCGGGCTAGTAGCGGCTTTGGAAGATAATCCGTCTTCAGGCGGGTTCATAGTGAAGACAACATGAAGATTCTTGACAATCTGCTGCGTGAACCACTTGTAGAGCTCTTCTTGAGAATCCAACAGCAGACCTTGACGCTGCGCGCCTTCTTTGCAAGCCGTCATAAGGGAAGCAAAGTCGTCCCCTTCGAAAAGACCGGGGACTTCAGCGTTAGCGAGTAAGGTATTCATCCGCTCCAAGAAACCAGAATCAAGGACGTTAGACTCGTCCATTATGAAGCAAATCTTCTCGCCTTTACAACCGCATCGGCGTAGAACCTCTCGAAGATCTTCATCGAAGTCTTCAGCAGAATACTTTCCATGAACCTTGATCTGGAAAACCTTGAGACCATTCATCCAAGCAACAAATCTCGAAAGTGTCGTCTTTCCACTTCCACTGACACCAATCAAGATCAAGTGACCCTGCGGTTGCCTGAAAACACGATCGATACGAAGGACATGTTCAAGTACATCGTTGAATAGAATGAGGGGAACGTCCACCTCCTCTTCACAGAAGGTCTTAAGACGAGCTTTGACGAAGTCTCGTAATTGCTCTCGGTCAACCGGGACATAATTCTTGGAAAGCCAGTTGGAGAACAAGATTGGACCACCGAGAGCTTTTTGCTCATCGATCGTAGGGAAGAACTCTAGCGCGATTCGTCGGACAGCTTCATCAGTCCACTGTCGTTCATCTTCGGCAACTAATCTGTCCTGGAAAAGTCGCAGAGCCTCGTGTGCCCAGATGCGGATTAGCCCTTCAATAGAAAGAGTCTCCAATGGACGAATAGCTTCGTACACACCACGCACCCACCTAGTCAGTTCACGAGGACTGTAGACATAATGGGGCTGGATCTTAGGCGTAAATCGCTGTTGCGACTCCAAGTAGAAGCGAACCATTGCCTGAGTGAGTGGCTCAGAGTATCCACGCAGCGCAGGAATGATCTTGAGCACAGCAGAGTTGAAAGTGCCATAGATCTGAAGCAGAGACAACTCGCCCGGATAATCCACCATAATAAGCGGAGCATGTCTGAGGAATCTAGCGCCCATGGGTGTACGACCAGCATCTGTGGGAGGATTACAAGCACCGACAAATTGAATTCGATCCAGCGTAACCCAAGATTTGTCAGATGTCCGCCAGAAGCCATTGTGTTCTACCAACTGACGAAGGAATGAGATGGCTCGTTGGGTTCCGTACTTGTCCGGTGCAGGCAGATTGATCTCATCGCAGAAGATCACAAGCCATCGTCCAATCTGGGTTGGTGACAGCATTACACCGTTCAAGGTTTTCTTATACTCACAATACTGCTCAAAAGTCTTGATGAGGAGGTCCGGTGTAGTCGCACTAGAGAAATTGAGACCGACAACCTCCATATTTGGCAGTTTTCGAAGCGCGCTGAACAGTGTCATTGTCTTACCGGAACCGGGAGGACCGCAAAGCAGGAGCGGCTTGTGCTCTGCAAGCCAAGAATAGAGAACATCTTCGTGACGCACAGTGTCCAAAGTGGGAATAACAACATCCGTTTGTGTGATGGAGTGCGTGTTAACCTCGATGGTAGGAACTTGGTTCTGCCATGGCGTCCATTCAGCTCTGGGAAGAATAACGTCAAAGTCGATGAGAGAACTTGAGCCGTCAAGAGGCGGCGATCCAAAGCTTGCAAGAGCACCAACGCTATCTCCGAACGCCTTCCGATCGTTGAGTGGGCAATCGCCTGTCAGTGCCCAGACTAGAGCAAGTAGCAATTTCTTCGCAACATACGCTTCGATTTGCTCCGGATCCAGAGGGAAATCGACATGCGCTGCGTTGTACTCGATCATATCTCGAACAGCCTTGTTTAGTAAAGAGAACAAAGTAGTGAGAACACGAGCGACGGTAAATTCCATGATGTGGTTGTACTCTTCGGCTTGTTTAAGTGCGGTTAGAATGAAATCATCCGTAGTCAAGTAAGCTTCTAATAAATCGGCAACCTGACCCTGAATTTGGAGGGTCTTGGCGGGACTCTGCCCAGCGGCAGCAGTATCCTCGTCCAAATCTTCGAAAGCTACCGTTCTGAGAGTATCAAGATAATTGGTAACCATCATGCTCGGGGTGACGGTGTCCTCGCTAAACCAGACCATACCACAACGACTAACGGTAGCCAAAGTAGCGTACTTCAAGGTCTCGACTTCGAACATAATTCGGACATTTGGTGGTAGATTGAGGCGCTCGCCGTTGGGGAGGGTAAGTAGTTTGTTGTCATCAAGCACACTGTTCAAATTCTCGACCCATTCGGGATCGACATCGCCGTCGAAGACGATCCAGTGACGCTTAGAGTCTTCTCCACGGAGATTATCAACAATCTTGCGTAGTATGCTAGTAAATAGACCATCTGTCCATTCTCTTGTGGTCGAATCCAAATTCCCGTACAAGGCTTCCTTTGACATGACTTTTGAGTCGATAACATGAGAAACACCTTCAACTTTCTCGACTTCCTGAAGTGCGTCAAGAAGGAGCCTCCATGCAGCAGATTTTCCGGATCCCGAATTTCCTACCATCATCACACCGTGGTGGATCTTTTGAATCTGATAAAGCTGAAGAACTTTCGTCATCCAAATATCATTAACCACAAGGTGTCTCTCGGCTGCTAGACGACGAATAGCACCCTCAAGGTCCGCGAGATTAGCAGGAACATACTGAACTCCTGGGAAGCATTCTTGTTCAATCGCCATCATGATTTCGACGTCGGGTCGAATCAGCTTTGGGGCGATTGTTTCACGAACACTCTGCACGATGATCTCGGGTTCCACAACTTCCTCGGCGCCAATGTTACCATCATTGCTTGTAAGTCGGGCACGCTTGAGGCCACCGGAGCTGACGAGCACACTTTTCAGAGCACGGAGACCAAAATCGTAGTGTGCTTGCTTGGATAGCTTTGCGGAACACTGGTCGAAAAACGGAACTGTCTGCTTCGAAAGCTGCTTGGCTTGATTAAAACCTTGAGAGTAAAGCATGACTTCGGCAATAAGTTCTTTGTCCGGTTTCGACATAGCAACACTGCGGAACAGCTTCTTCAGGTTGTCGGGCAAGTTGGAACGACCAGCATATCCAGGGTTCATCGTGATAAAGATGCCCGTGTTAGCATTAACATGAAGCTGACGACCAACCAACTCGATCTGAGCCTTCTCATCCTCTGCACCTTGTTTGAGACCAAGCTGGATGTTCTGAATTTGCTGCGAGACCGCAGACAGGATCCTCTCCTCCAAACGATTGAATTCGTCGAAACAACCCCAAGCTCCAACCTGGCAAATGCCAAGGAAGATACGACCCATCGCTTGGAAATCAAAGGTATCATCACAGCAAAATACAAGAGTAAAGCGACCTAATTGGACACCAAGAGCTTTGACAGACTCTGTCTTTCCGGTACCTGCAGGTCCGTATGGGGAGCCACCAAGCCGCTGGCAAAGAGCTTGGGTAAGGGTTCCAAAACAGCGATCGGTAAGGGGGGTTCGGACTAATCTGTCGGGAACACCTAGATATTCGAAACCGTAGTTGAGTTTCGCGTTTGCCATCCTGATATGGAGACGCTGCAAGTAGTCTCCCTCAGGTACGTATACGTATCGCATTTGCAATAGCCACATATAATGCGTTGGGGTAGTGGCATTGAGCTTCACTAATTTTTCGATCACGTCCCTCTGGTGGACACATTCCGTGATAAGAGCTTCACATTTCTTCCTCTGTATCACCTCCAAGTCACCGAGAACGGTTTCGGCAAGAAGCCTGAGAACCTGTACCTCCCGCTCAAAGAGGGATTGTAGCGTGCTGCCACCGTTATTCAATGACTGCTCAACGGCTGTAGTCCAAACTACTTGGGTAGCAAGCACCACAATCTGACTAGGGAAAGTGTTCATGAAATCGTTCAGAGCGCTCTGGTTAATGTCGTCCGACTCAAATATGGGTGTATACGCCTCCACAGCTTCGGCGAGAAGCTCAGCCAGAGTAGCTTTCATACCACTCTCAAGTAGAGCCAGCCAATCATTGATCTTCGGAACTTTTGCGAGTGAGATCTCTTTCATGAGACGTACAACTTCGCCTTCTTTGGAAGTGAAGCCAGAAATGGTTGATTCGTCGTCCATGACGAGGCCTGTCAGACCTGCGAACATCTTTTTGAAGTGCTTTGCAATACGCAGCGTATCGTTACTATTACCAATCATTTCCAATAAATCCTCATCACCAACGAAATAGAAACGAGGGAACGACACCCTTTCCTTCTCAAGGTATTCGCCGAGCGCCTTCTGTATCTTGTTGAGCAACTCAGCAAGTCGTTCTAAGGACTTCTGGACTCCAGTAATGCCCAAAACGTCCATCACCATCGGCTGCTTATAGACCTTTTTCATCACAGTCATGAACTCGCTGTTGATGTTCTGAAACCTCGACGACTCGATAGGCAAGAGATGTTTAATATCAGCATTCCCGGTGAAGACACCCTCCAAGTATACCCATTGACGCTGGACATCAATCCAGACATCGAACAGTACGTGGACACGATTCAGCTTGTCTTCCCAGGATGACGCCTCCTCTTCGAACTCCTTGTAATACGGCGAATGTTTCATCGCCTGCAGAGAGTTCAAGTTCTCACTACACTTGGCGAAAAGCTCATCCCAGCCACGAATAAGTCGGCACTTGTTCTGATACGGCACAAGATCCAGCTGATAATTGTTCCAGGTCTCCTTCACCTGCTTCAAGAACTCCTCCAATGCCATCTCACCCTGAGCTTGCATGATGATGTCTTTGACAATAACCTCGGTAGCGACGAGATTGAGATCCCAAACATCTCCAAGTGTCATAGACACAGGGGAGTAGCGCCGCCCAGGCTTTATCTCCTTCCATATCTTCGTCCAGTGTCGGTCTCGAATAGCCTCTGATTTCAGGTCGCCTAGTAGGCTATTCACTTTCAAAAGCTGACGGAGGATATTCTGGATATGCTCAAAAGCAGCATACTGTCGCATCCTACTCGGCATTTCCTTCGTCATCTTGATGAGGTTATCAATGCTACTTCGGACCTTTCTAGGTTGGACGCTTCCCCACAATGTCTCCCGAAGATCGTTCAGGCTCTTCCAGATCGTGGACAGAGCAGCCCAGACGGATTTGAAGTCATGGACTTCTTCCAAAATAGTTGATAGAGAAGATTCGGGACTCGCGGGAAGATCAAGCGCCTCCTTGGCCTTAGACACCATGTCGAATTCTTCTTGCAATTTCGTGATGCGAGATTCGAAAGCAGTAAGAGTTGCAGACGCAACGTCAGGAGCAATTGTCCCTGAAACAGGTTTCTCGTCATTCCATTGGGTGGCGGTTTCAGTTATCTTGTCCATTACGACCTTGTCTTCTGCCACTATCTTTGCCTTGAGGGCGTCAGTCTGATCTTGGACAATCTTCGCCTTTCTATTCAAAAGTTCGTTAAGAGCTTCCCACGTCGAGTCGACTTGTTGGACATCCACCCAGTCATGCGGAAAATTGTACCGGTTGCGGACAAGGGTAGATTGACCTTGACGGAAGGTCTCGACCTCAGGAGCCCAAGCTTTCACCTTACGCTTGCAGCTCTGGACAATCGTGATAAATTGAACGGCTTGCGCAGTAGAAGAGGCTTCCAGGCTCTGTCCCTCCAGGTCTCTCCGAGCCTTTTCAATCTCAGCATTGACTTCTCTCATACGAGTACCAAGCCGGCCGGCGAATTTCACCAATATCTCCTGTTGCCATTGATCATATTTAGAATTGACCTTCATTTGTACTTGTTCGTAGTCAATGGTAATATGACCGAACGAACGGCTAACTTCAGTGGTGTCAAAAGTCGTCCGAGACTTGCGAATCTCTTGTAGGAGTTGCAGCCATTTAGAGAGTTCGTCACCTAGAAGTTCGTAGACCTGTTCAGATTGTAGATCCCAAAGAGATTGGAATTGCAACCATTTATCAACGTATTCACCGATGAACTGCAGCTTCTTCTCGATCGAAGAGTAGACTCTGCCAAGTATATCGGTGCAATCGCTAGGGAGGTCATTGAAGCGGGCTTCTTCTTGAACAACGGTGCTCAACGTCAAGCTCATTTGATACCGAGAGGCCTTGATCTTAGGAAGGTTGCAAACAATTCCTATCCAATTATGTAAGTGCAAGAACCAACTAGCTCTTGCGAACTCAAGAGGCGGGTCGAGGTAGATGACCTGATTTCTCATGGTGATTTCGTGGATCAGGTGCTTCATGAGAGGCGCGTCTGATTTGATAGGTTCCCCCGATGGAGCCAACTGTTTTCTTCGATTAATCTCGATTCGATCGATTGGCGTGTCGTCTTCAAACGCCTCGATCCACGCCGAGACCGCATGCTGAAGTCGAGTGAGCAGAGTTAGCTTGATCCGTTCGTTCATCCTCTCCACCCAAAAACCAAGGTTGACATATTGCTCTAAATTCAGTTGATCGACAGCAGCCTGTATAGTCTGCAGGCGCGCCTCGAATTCCGATGCCTCATATGGACAGGTTGCCAATTCCGCCAAAGCCTTTTGGATATTGAGATGTATGTTTGAAAGAGTGGCGGTCTTCGTCTGGAGCAAGGAAGCAGCTGCAGCGAACTCTCGGACGAATAAAACATGTTTAGTCTCGCCGCTGCGGGCGATTGTGTGCTCAAGGTTGCCGTTAGCAAGCGATGGTTTCTGGTATGATTCCCAGGTGTTGACAAATGTTTCCCATTTTAGAGGTATACCCTTGGCGATCAGAACGTGGACATCATTCTGGTAACCACTTAGTAGAATGGCAACTTCGGGCAATTCTGATATCTGCCGAATTGTCTGCGCAAAAGTTCTCACGCTCTCCATCAAACTAACCGCGTACGGGTACACTCTCTTGGCGTCCTTTGCGATATTATTCACCGCATGAGGCACATTGAAGTTCAACCAGCCAAGATTACGGGTTTCCTTGAACAAAGCGATGATTTGAGCATCGAAGTTCACAGAAAGATCAAGCGCGTTATTAGCGGATCTGACCTTGTTGATATTAAATAGCCGGCCAGATATGGAAATCTGTTTCCGCTGCACATCCTCAATCCACGCTTTGTAGATGGTTTGCGTATTGAGTTTCTTCCTGAACAATTCGCTCTCAGTTTGTAGCTTCTGGCCCTCGGTATGCAGAGCCCAGTCAGAACCCAAAATGTCTTCAACTTTCTTCATATAGTTGTCAAGTTGTCGCTCAATCTGACGCGCCCATATGATGGCGCCGGAGACAGGCGGCAGGTCATGAAGTTGGGCCATGGCGTGGGCCTCGGAGTGGCCATACTGTTGCTTAAAGCGTTCGTGAAGTCCTGAGATAGCTTGCTTCACATTGTCAATAAGTTGGTTCTGGTACTCGGCAATGGCACCTCGAATCTTAGGTCGCACAAAGAGGGCATTGAATTGAGAGAAAACACGAAACATTTCGTTTGCGTTCTTTGCGGTCGCAAGGCGATCACGTAGTCTAGCGATGATCGAATTCTCTACCCGAGAGGTGCGTTCATTATAGGTGTTCTCAGCCTTGACCCATCGTTGAGTACCTTCGGGAGACACGTCGAGTAGGTCAACATGCTTCAGCGCTTCCCAGGCCTGTTGAACTTCTTCAACGGCGTCAACATCACCCATCTCTTCAACAAGGGCGACGCCGTTGCTCGTCGCCTCCTCATTGATGCCATTGACAGTAGCCCTTGGGCCGAGGACATTAATGATTGTCCTCTGCAGCTGCTCATGATTGTCCCGGAAGGTATCGATATACTTAAGTCGGGCCTGCAACTCACTATGCTTCGGATTGACCTTGATCGGAATGAACCGCTCTTGCCTTCTACGCGTTGTTTCGCGGGCAATATTGGTGAAATCTTTAATCTGTGCATCCCAAGACTTGAAGATTTCGTCGGCAGTGGTCATAAGGTTTTTAAAATCCTTATAATCGAGGTCAACCAGCTCGGAGCCCGGAAGGAGACGATGCATAACTTCCTCAAGATCTGCTGAAATAGCTTCAACCAAATGCAAAGTTCGTGCTATAGGATAGTTGCTAAACCTCATCTTCTTGTTCATATGGCTGAAAATTTGGCCAATAGCATCTTGGACCTTTGGTAGCGAGGTTGCGGAGAGCAGTTCATCGAGAGGAAAGTCTCGCATAAGTTGATTGTACTTCTGCACCATCTCCATGGCCTCCTTCAACCCAGTGTCAGCGGTAAAACTGACAGTAGCCTGGAAACGTTTCGCATGCTTCAGGATTTCTAAGGTTAACATAACACCCTCACTCCTCAACTGAGCCTCGATCCCTTCCAACGCAGACTCCATAGACAACCAAAAATTTATCTCCTGCGTTGCCGTTCGCGTTACGGGATCTCGAGTGAGCTTCGTGATAGTTTGTATTGATTTAATCCAACTATTTACTGTCGATTGTAAGTTGTTCATGAAAGTGCTGTCTGACAAAAGATCGGCGGGTATCAAGTCAGTACTCGGCGGCACATTACGCGCGGCAGCATCCTCCAATGCCCCTTGAACAACCGGGTGAAACGAGAGAGAAAGTTCGGGAATCTCGACATTCTGCTGAAGGTGAAGCAAGCTCAGTTCAAGCTCCGTCATTCGCTTCTTGGTTACAGGAATACCCGTCTTCGCATCTACATCTGCTCGATTCCTAGCGCCATTCGCGGCTTGCGAGGTCTTGGTGTTGGCATCGAAGTAGGGCGCCAGCGCATTATGAAGAATGGAATGGAGTATTTCGAAAGGAGAGGCAGTAGGTCCTTGTTCACTAACAAGATTAGCAAGAGAGGCGGTGCCGGGCAGAGTCTGGATCTGGATCTGAGATGTTAACGGCAGCGAGGGGTCGATCGCTTGAGGACGTTTGAGAAGTGCGAGATAAGCTATCGTCATCGGCGAAGAAGAGATCTCGGACGTGATTGTGTACGTGTATAAAACTGAAAAAAGGCCATAAATGTTAGTAGAACTATTCAGCCCTTCGCGGGTTATTACGATGGCTCCATACCATTATCGACCGGACCATCTGAGATGTCGTTTGATGGTTTGATATCCTTCTGGACATACAAAGCAACCTGGGTATCGGTCGCAAAGCGGCTACACCTCTGGAGTGTGTCGGCATAGTTCGCCTTCGACAAAAGGTTATCCGGTCTCTCAAGCTCCTCGCGGGTGGCTCCGAGAGCAATAGAGATCACGGAAGCGAGGTAGTCTACGACGACAGCTGGATCGACGGTGGTAAAGGGCGACGGCGACAAGCCATTCGTGCCAGGGCCTTGCAGGCCCAAGGGAGGAGCCACGGCCTCCATCGTGGCGATGAGATTTGAAGGCTTAGGCAGTTTTCACAGGACCGGTAGCATCGCTCGGTACAGTAGGGAACGGTTTCCGATGTCAGGAGAAATACGGCTCCTCACGGAAATTATGAAGATGTCTATGCGGATTAGATAGGTGGTGTAAAAAGGGGCAAAGACGAAAAGAGCGTGTGGACTGTAGAGAAGTCTTTCCCGTGTTGCCCGGCCTGTATCGTGGACCTGTTTATGATGTAGTTGTAATGCAGTACAAAAAGAAAGAATATTTGTTGAAGTTGTTACAACTTAACCAGTCATCGGTCAATTTTACGCGAAGTCGCCAACGGGGTCGCGACTGCTAATGCAGAATATGGGGGATAATTTACATATGTACATATCTAATCACTATAGCTTCTGATTGGATGTCAGGTATTCGCATTGTGGGGCTGATGGCAACATGCCACGACCACTGGCCCCACTTGTCCGTACTTACATAGGTAACCCCTGAAACAGCATCTTGGCTTTTTCTTTTTCATCAACCCTCAGTGCTCATTCTCCAGTGCTGCCCCTGTTTCACCAGTTACAGACATATCGCATTGCATTTTAGGTAATTATCTTCAATCCAATAGCATTCGACACCAGGATTAGAACAAACGTTCTAAATGCGACGTCGTTCCAAACTTTAACTTGTCGGATTCATTGTCTTCAACTGCTCTCCGCTTAAAACGTTGAACCTACGGTAAATATTCATTCAAGTTAGCCCTGCCTTTTCAAGGGGTTGCGTATTTGGAGTACGTACATATCATATCTCCTTCCACGGAAAAGAAGCTCCCAGATCTCGGGTAACGCAAGAAGGTTTCAGGCCTCTCTTTCATCACATAACTTAATCTATCTACTTCTCCTAGGGGATATTAGGAGGAAATGAATGACTTCCACCTAAAATCTCTGATGTACACTTTGACTATGTAGTCCTTCCATTATGTGACAATCCAAGAGACCATATAGTTGGAGATTATTACGGTAATAGGCGCGAGGACAGCAACGACGGTTTTAATACAACCGGTACCATTTAACAAATTTGCCGTCGCCACAGGGAACCTACAAAGTAGAGTCGCGAGTTTCCTCTTGGACTTGATTTTATCCACTCCTTTTTTCTTCTCCGTCGCTCTAATACTCCGTGGGAAGATCAACACCGTGCTATTACGTACACTTTCCACCGTCCGGCATCGTTTTAGCGAACAGCTGTGCGTTGTAAAAGGTGTAGGTTTACATTTAAGATGTAATACGAAGAAGTGCCTTATCCAGACGACCCACATAAACAAGGACGAATAAGGAGACGAAAGAGATATACCGGATAGGCGTTGTTATGTATTAAATCATCTCACCCTAAGGGCCCCCAGCGTATGGTTAACATAGGAGAGAGCGGGAGCAACGTTGGCGATACTAGGATGGAGGAGAGGTTGAAACGAAGGTCCATAAAGGGGATTATGTAGACCATATCGTCGGCCTAAAGCACTGCAGGTGATAATCTAGTCGTCAATAGGGGGTGCTACTAAAGTCCGTTTCTAGACCGCGCCATCGCAGAATGGTTCAATATACCTTCTCGATAATATTGCATACCCCGTCACATCGCTTAGAAAGTGGTCACGAATCGCTTCAAACGGTCCGTCGGATAGGTTTAGTTAGGAACACAGCTTACTGCTACATCAAATGTAAGTCCGGAATCCATAGCTACCGCTCGCCTCGTAGAATGTATTTCATACCAAACCATTACCTCTTCAACCCGTTTTCTTTGGTATATAGGTATCAGCGAGGTCTATGCATGAGTAACTTTAACTTATTTACTCGTACTGCAACGAAAACCTTGGATGGATTTACCAGCAGATTGTATCACCAGCTTCAGTCGTACGCAACCAATTTCCTACCAGACAATGAGGAGATGATTATAGTAGCTAGTCCCGGGCCTTGTCCATGTTATTTTGACCGACATCCTAATTTATCTTGGCCCGTAAATAGACGCCAATGTCACTTTTGGGGGCGATTTTCTCATGTAAGAGTAACAACAGCTGTTTCTAGGTTGTTTATAAATTTAGATTATTTGCTAGCGCCCGAAGCTAAATAAGTACCCGATATCAGCATGTTCTAAATATTTAGGTAACTTCAAAGGTAACTCACGACTAAGGGGAATTATTAAATCTATTTTGTTGGAAGTTTAGCTATTATCTTCATTCAACCTAGTCCTCGAGTAAGAGCGTAAGTAATTAGGTATGGGCTACTATGAATGATCTTCAATATCATCCTTTACCGATTCCATGGTGTAGACTAAAGTACGTGAGTACCGAATTTCAGGAGTATTCTAGGGAAAATGTCATTCCAGTGGCATAGGTCTGATCCCTTCTACCACGGGCGGCGAAAGCTGATAATAGTTGAAGTAGGTCCGAGAGATGGTTTCCTACCTAAGTACCTAGGTTAATACACAAGGAATTGGAAGTTGATGTTTTTCTATTCTTCAAGGCAGATTGCCCTTCTATCATCTTAGCAAGAATATGTAATGTCGTCCCGTGTTCTGCAACTGCAAACCTGTTTAACTTGACGTCTACAACTCTAATGAGTCAGCTGGTACGCATCATAGGTCATGGTGCAGGACAAAGCAGTACGCTTCTCGAAAACATCAGTGAAGCCATGTCAATAAACCCCCAGAAGTCTATATTTTCCATTCCCATACTTTGCAGACCTGGCCGTACTTGATTGTCAGGTGAGATGCGAAGTTGCCATTCCCTTGAATCCCCCCCACAAGCAACCAGCAACCCGCAACCTTGTAAAACTCCAGAACCCCATTGTATGCCACTAGCCCCAGTCGTAACCATCGAGACGCCTATGCTTCCCTCAAAACCAGATCCGATCCTCACGTCTCGTTTTTAGAACCCTTTTAATATGCATCATATACCTCTTTAATTGCTCGGGCCGCTTGCTCCGCCATTGCCCTCGCCAGTATCATTCAGCCTCTCTCTTTGAACCATGACCCGCTGATTGCATATGTCGATGAACATTTCAAACTTTTCAATGATTTTATCTTTTTCACGCAACTTCTCTCTCAAATCTTCTACTTCCTTTTGCCTTTCCTCTTTAACCTTGGCTAGTTCTTCCTTAGCTCTAGCAAGCTCACGCCTAAGGTCGGATCGTATACGTTCCTCAGCGGATGGGGCAGGTTTGCTGTATATTGCTGGCCGCTGCTCGGCTATACCGGCCTCTACCTTTTGTGGGTTTCGATTTATAGCAGCACGTGCGTTATAGATATCCCTAGGGAGAAGAGGGACATGAGGGTTTTGCTGCTGCAAAATCTCTAAAGTTTGGGTGACTCCAATACCTAGAATTGTCAACATGATGACTCACCACGGTTTGTGGCCAGACTTACCCGACTCTTTGAGGTTTTTAACGGCCGCAACCATTTCACTATCCAGCTTCCTCGCGGCTGGGTGTAGAAGCGGGCTCTCGCTAGGACCGTGGTTGTGATGGAGATGGGCTTGGTCAGGGCGGTAGCGAATTGTCCATTGTGTCCTCTGTTCGATAGCAAAGAACCCGAATTGACAATTACACTTGCGAGAAGACGTCTTCCGTTTCCTGTGCTCAGGACTAACCCGGCTTGGGGGTTTGCCAGCTCGATCACAGACGAAGAGAACTTTCTTGAGACCTGGTACGGTTTTCTTCGATCGTCCGATAACTACGGCATATCCAACCGACGTGCAGTATGCGAGCACGTGCTTGTGAACAGCGTCGAGACTAGGAAAGCTACCGCCTTCAGGCGGAGCGGACATCATGGCACCCATTGGTGTTCTTGGCACGAAGGGAGTGCCTTCAATGAGCTTAGGTGAAATATGACTATCTCCCTCTCCGGAATCTGCCTGGCTATCCATATCCATGTCATCATGGTGCTGTGTCTCCTGCGGCGTGACACTCGGTTCAGCTCGAGGAGCCGGCGGAGGTTGGCTTTGCGGCTGCGGCGGAGGCTGAGGCTGCAAAGGTGGCGGGGGTTGCTGGTGAACTTGAGGGAGAGTTTGAGGATGTGGTTGCTGATGCGTCTGCTGGTGAGCCTGCGGGTGAGCTTGTGGGTGAGGTTGGAGATGCGGAGGGTTGGGTGAGATCAAGTTACTATCATTCGGCTGGACAGGTTGGGGAGGCGGGACTTGTTGAACAGGCTGCGACTGGATAGGCTGGACCTGTTGCGGCATGGACTGAGTGTGAGGTATCTGCTGAACCGGCTGGGAGACCGGCTGCGGAACCTGCTGGACGGGCTGGTTCATAGCCTGTTGGAGATACGCCATGGAGGAAGAAGGGCCCGGTTGAGGCTGCATCTGACGCTGCTGACTACTCCGTTGGTGCTGGGTATGCGGATGCGGATGCGTGTGTTGATGCTGGTGCTGGCGAACGGCCTGCACGGCAGCTTGGGCATGCTGGGCAGCCTGAGCCGGGGTGTGTCTGGAGTTGCCATTTGAGAGGTTCGGTACGCTGGCGACGTTGGGTACCGGAGACGGAGTAGTGCTCTGGAAGAGATGTTGCGGATAGGCGGCCTGTGGGGGTTGCTGAGGAGTATAGGGCGCGGCCTGGTATGGCGACTGGTGTTGTTGTGGCGTCGGAGAAGGTTTAGGCGGCGTGGACGAGTGCGAAGATGGATATCCGCGTCTGAGTCCGTTGACCTGAGGAAAGGTCAGGCCCGGATGGGTATGAGAACTGGACCCGGCCTGGCCCAAGGCGGACATGTCGGAGGGAAGGAAGGAGGCGGGAACAAAAGACTACAAACGCTATCGACTAAAAACAACAAAAGGCGAAAGGAAGATTTGGAGGACCCAGAATACAACGACAGTGAGCCTAGCACTAACGAGCTAGGATGGGCACGATGTGATGTCAACCCTGGGCTGTATGGCAGATAACAATATGTAAGGTAAGGTATGGGAAAATGTGGCGGGTGTGGAAATATCACGACACGATCAACATGATAAGGCTCACCAGGGGGGGACACGGGTGTGGTTGAAGAGAACCGATGGTGGAATTCGGGTCTCATCAGTGTGGGAGAAACTTGGTGCGAGTGGGCAAAAGATCCGATCTACCTGTTCTTGTCGAAGCGCACTAGTCTGAACCGAGTTAAGCAGGAAAGGAAATCGAGGAAACGACGGAGGGGGGGGAGGGTGAGAAATGCAACAAAATGCAACCGCCATCTGCCAAGAAAGACAGCACAACTTTGTAGCGCACACAGGAGCCACCGTCTAGCGGGTCCGAGGCCCCGACATGACAGCCTGTTCATCCAGCTGCCCAGCTGGTAGGAAATAACACTCATTATTTGTACCTTAAATTACCTAGTGCGTGCACACGTAAGGTTCGGACCCGATACGTGAACTTCACTGGCAGGTATTTTTAAACAGCGGGTACTAAAAATCAATGGTTTGAAATACGTACCCGGGGACTAGACTTTTTTTTTCCTTCTGCATATTAATGAACGCGAAGCCCGGGCTGCACCAATCAGAATTACAGACATAAAACAGTTTTGTTTTCCTGCGGGGATCATCCTCCAGCACTTGAGCTATTAGTTTTAGGTACAGATACATAATAGTGTACATCCATACGGATACATAAAACATTTCTTACCAATATACTTTTTATCTTATTATGTACTTTATACGTGTTTATTGCTTATACCTAGCGAAGACCTTCATCGCTCTCGCCAACTCATAAGATCCTTTTTAGCTTCTCTGTCCATGTTAATTATCAACACTTTTATTATATCCACCATCCAGCTGTATATCTAGGACTGGGTAATCGATGTGTTTCGTGTCTCCCTCTACAGCCCTGTTTGCTATTTGGTTAATACACTTTGACGCCATTGGCCATAACTGGTTTATTAACCCAGTTTAAGTGTAACACCAAGCGATACGCATCACTATATTTCAGGACGTGTGCAGTAGCCCTTATGTAGGTAGTAAAAAAACGACTTGTCAATATCTTACGGACATGCCTAATCACGGCCATACATCTGTCCTGTGCATACCCGCATGCTCTATGGGGAATAAGGCAATAAACAATTCCAGAAGAGGTAATTGTTATAGGTCCCCTTTTTCTCTTCATCTCTCTTTTTTATGAACTGCATGTGCAGCGTGATGTGGAGTTGGATCCTCCAGGTTAACCGACCTCGAGGAATGAGCTTCGACTATGCAGAAAGGCTTACAATGCCTAGAATATGCATCTTAAACTCCAAATTACTTGAATTTCTACCTTGAGTCATTAGCATTGACCTCTTGCCTCGAGTCTTGACTTCCCGCAGCTTGATATTATTTTAAACCGGACCGAGTTTTGGGCATTTACCCAGCAAGGCAACCCCCAAATAGGCAAACTTTAAAAAGAAATAAACAAAAAAAGATACTGTGCGTTTGTACCTTGGTGGCTTGAGGTGAGGCTTGCCTTCCTGAACCGCGTCGGGTCCAACCTCAGCGGCACTCACCATTGGATGTCAATTTCACTCAACAGTCAACATTAATACTTCTCATCCTATATTTAGGAACATATAGTGTGATGGGTCAGGTACTGCCATTGTTGATTGCAAGGGGCCTGGTAACCTCATTCGGTTTTTACTGTGATATGGTATGGTTGTCGTAGCCTGACGCCGATCTCGTCACTCGTTCACCCAAACATGGCGGGGCTGGAGAGCCGCAAGAAACTGGCTGATTGGAGGGTTATGCAACATCGTGGTCGTAACAAGGTCTTGAAAGCATCCAAGGACCCTGTCGCTAGAGCCAGATTCCTTGCCGAGATCCCGTCTACGAGGTCCGTGATACTCCACATTTCAGAGTCAGATCGAATTTCGGCCTTGGCTTCCCTTCCGGCCTTTCTCTTTCACGGCCCCGCAACGGATCCCGGTCGAGCCAGAAAGTCTCGTCAACGCCGCTATTCGTTTCTTACAACCCTTCCACCCGAAATCCGCAACATAATATATCACTATGCAATTAACTATCCAACATGCCGAAGCCTGTACGACTACTACTACGACCAGAAGGAGAAGGCCATAGCCAAGATCGAACTGCGACCTCGTTCTATCAACACCAGGGTGGCACGCCACTCTAAGGTCGCTCTCCGGACACCTACCATTTTACTACTCTGTAAGCAGATTACCCGAGAAGCGCTGAGTATCTTGTATCTCCAGCCCTTCGTCATTGACCGCATCCCACCCTGGATCATGGGGAACCCGTCACCCCTCTCCTTGATCGATTTCATCAGTAGGCCAACGTTTCAAAATCTTCGATTCGTCCAGATCAAAATTCCGCTTGGTGAAAATAACGAGTTCAGAAGCGGACAGGTCTGGCTTCAACTACTAGATGACGTTCTGGATGCCTGGTCAGAACGTAACTCTCTCCTTCGCCTCCAGATCATGTTCAAGCTTTCTAACGTCACGAGACCCAACATGTGGTTTTATGAACTAGAAGACTACGAGAAGCTCGTCGAGAAGGTAAGTTGTTCCAGACATCTTGTCACGATAGTAGCTTACGATTTCTTAGCTTAGTTACTTCGAATTCAAACACGGGTTAAAACCAGGCTTGATCCGTTGGGAACACTGGGTCCTCGACTTCGAATACGCCTACAGAGTCGGATTCCGGAGTAAGTCGCCAAAAATAGAAAACCTCTACGGGTTTCTAGGGACTAACGACATAGACCCCGTGATTCGAGTGCATCCCGATCCGTATATTTGGCAAGGGAGCGTCATTGAATGGCTCTAATTAGGGCATATGAGTGTAGCCGACGCTGAGATTGGCGAATGCAAGACATGTCTCGCCAAGCTGGATGAGAATAGAAACAGATGAAATTTCCTGAGACCTACAGAATCACTTGGCGTTCGGAGGATATATACCCCATGGTTGACATTTTCGGTCTTTGCAGCGAGCTTCTTACCCCGGTATCTTTAACTAGTGGGTTTAAACGAATACCAGTTCATGACAGCAGAAGTTACATGACGAAAATACCCGCGTGCTACTTGCAGAATGTACCTCAGCTATGATATTAAAGCCGGCACGATATCTCTGTAAGACACTCGGCTCAAGTGGCATCACAGCACAATGCAGACAGGCACAGAAGGAACTAAAGTTATCTGCGAACGCCCATTCGCAAATCTATAAACAGGTAGGCCAGAATTAGTTAGCTCGATGCATAACGCTGGCATCACCAGCAGGCCTCCGGCTTCTATAATCTTCCACGAAGAGACCCCCTCCCCTCCCCTTCGAGAACCCATTATGACGCGAGACCCATGCCCGTCTCGTAAGCCCATCGAACCAATCCCCCGCAGCATCTAGTAAGAGGTGTTGTCATTAATTAGTAATAAGCCAGTCGTAGGGCTGGAGGCCCGATCCGATCAGATTACTTACATATTAGCGTAAGTGCGAGGTAGGATCGCGAGCGAGGATGCGATTCCTTCAGGAATCCACTCTTCCGTAAGGCTGACCGGAGATAAATTGATTACGGTTACCCAGTGGAGAATGACAAGGGGGCTTACGTACGCGGAACGTCTTCCTGAAGGATGCGGAAAGTTTTTTTTCGTCCTCTCCATGTGGAACAACGCCCGTAAAATGTTTTAATGTTTCATGTTACATGTTCCCTCCTACGGCGTTGTCCGGATGCTCCCAACAGCATAGCGCCAAGCAAGGTGCCTCGCCTAGTTGATGCTGGTATCGCTGTTCTTAGTGGTTGACCGTCTAATGAACTGCAATATGTGCTCTTCCCAATCTGTGTTCCATCCTGTATTCCTATTCTGGCATGGATCGACGACAGGGCCTCCAATGCTCTTCAGCTCGGGGACTATTCCGGGTAACATGGTACCTAGGAAGTAGAGTCGCTATTCTTCGCGTCTTTGAGCATTGCAGGAGAAACGATATGACCTGTTTACTGTTCAGGCATCTGGGTGCGTCTAGCTAGAAAGAGGGAGGCAATAGAACAATAATCAGCTATCGTATATATCCAGACTAGATGTAGATTGCTATAAAACTAAGTAGTCCAAATTGCCACCGGTTTCAATTCTATCTCTAGTATATTCGTAGTGGTATCTCTAGTCATTTCATCCCAAACTCCTAGTTAATGACGGAAAACACGTAACTAAGAAACGCTTTTGGTGAAGAGAAAGAGTAGAAGGCCCCCCAAATCAGTATCAATCCTAAACACCGAAGCTAATGCAAATATTCATGTAATAAGTATATCGTCGTCTCCTAGATAGTCTTTTCTCATATCATCAGCATGTCTAAGCTGAAGGTGACGTTTTCTTCCTCTTGCTGGGTCTTCGGTTGGCCTCGTCCCCGACGAAGTGATTCTTCTCAATTTGGTGTTGGCGTAGGTTATCTTGGCGGTTCTTGTACTGGCTGCTACATCCGGGATAGGGGCATTTGTAGATGACTGGCGGTCCCGCTGAATGCTGCATCTTCTTGTGCTTTGCCATACTACCCTTAAACCATTGCGGATCACCTTTCGGGCGATACCCGCAGATCTCGCATGCATCGTTGGCTTCTACTTTCTGGCTAGTGGGCTGTGGGCTTGCTCCAGCGCCACCTGGCGTTTGAGGTTTCGGTGGAGATGGGACAAGGGTTGGTCGTGAGGCGGTAGGTGAGCCTATGAAACGCTCGCTCGGCGTTCCAGTGTGAGAGGAGTTTGTGGTAAAGGATTTAGGGGCGGTAGGCGGTTGCTGAGCGTTAGAGTTAATGCCTCGAAGAGCTATGGCGCCAACTGGCGAATCAAAATTTGAGACGACTGCAAGTTCTGTTTGGTTTTGTTGGGAAGCACTCGTGCCCAGATTTGCTAGGAAATCATCAGGGTCAGCGAAGGTCTCATGCAGATTCTCCAGAAACTCGCCATATGGAAATGTGGCTGGTTCCTGCGTGTGTTGTGATTCGGCTGCAATCGCTTCGACTAGAGTCTCTACCAACGATACTCCTAGAGTTTGGTATCTTGTTCTTGAAGCAAACCCCTGCTCCAAGTAAATTGGATCGCAGAGTCTCCTAACTTGTGGTATGAATTCGTCGAAGAGGTCGGTAGATTCCAAAGAATTCTATCAGTTGAAATGTCAGTCCCTATATAGAATAAATACTGTCTTCGACAGCGGAATAACCAAGGCTTCTGCTTTGGGCTGTCTTGTTTATGACTGGATATAGATCCGTAAGAATCTTTGGCGGCTTACCTTGCCTGCTTGTAGTATCGCAAGTTCAAGTTTGCGAACGGTTGTGATATACCCAACATGAACACTTTGTCCGATTTCTCTGAGTCTCGATACCAGCATTTGGGCATCGTGGAATTTCGAACTTAGTACCTGAATAATATAATCGACCGTTATTGTAAAAGGATTGTTATGCACGGTTTCTGGCTGGAAGTCTATAAGGTGTGTGGACCACAGCTCAGATGTATGTACTTCACTGGGCTTCTGCGAGTCACTAGCTATGACGGAGTTTTCTAGGTCTTCTACTATTAATGTAATTGCAAATATAAGATCGAAAGCGGTAGCTTACCGTCAAGAAAGTTCTGTCCCACCGCAACAAGAGGATCCGTTTCTGCATTGATCATCAAGTCTCTCCCATAATCAGGCTCCTTGCCCTTGGGATTCGATGATCCACCCACGGGGACTCCTCTTCGTGTTCGGGACTGGGTATTCGTGGTCGGTTGCCAGATGGTTGTTACAATCTGCGCGTAATCTTCGATATTGGCTGCGTCGAGGTGGCGTTGATAAGCCAAAGCTTGTTGGTATAGCAAATTGGAACGAGTTGCAAGTTCATTTTCGTGGATTATGAGCGAGAAAGCATAGATCAGATGAACGAAGCAGATATAGTCCAACGGATCCGTAGGGTCATTACCCTGTAAGATATTCTTTAAGCACGAAAGACCAGTCAGTGCTACAGCTTTAGGTGATTGCGTTCGAAGTCGTTGGGCCAATGGACTGCCTTCGATGTGCGTCAATTTCAATAAGGAGGAGGACACATGTTCTTGTAAGGCATCCCAGGCTGATTCAACAAGCGTTTTGGTTTCGGGACCGCGATCTGATGGCTCGAGGAACCCAGATGGCATACTCGCGGGCTTAGAATCAGGATCCGTGAACATCATATTGACCGAGGTTGCAAGCGATAGCTCTGTATTCACAGATTGCATCCATGAATAGTTATCCTTGAGATCAAACGAGAAGAACAACGGGTCGGATAATCCGCGTGGTATGGAAAGCAAGTCGTCGCCGGGTAGTTCAGACATGTTGTCAACCATATAATTGCAAGTGTCATCTGGGCATGCGGTTGCGGCCTTCGCTGCTGATAAAACATTTTCCAGCTGAGTTGCCGGCGTCGGATCATTCGGGCTCACGGGAGTTATTGGTGATGCCATCGCGGTATCGACGGTAGATCCCATAGTCCAAGTTCCAGATGCACTGGAACTTGCACTCCATGGGGTAATTGGTGATATGTTTTGCGAGCTCCTTGTTGATCGAAGGGATGAGCTTGGAGAAAGGTGTTTCGTACGAGGGACGCTCCTGTAACGGTCCAAGTGAGTATCTAGGGCCAATGACGGTCGAGTGCCGGTCGAGCTTGAAGGTATTGAATTAGGCGGAGGCATAGAATCACCCTTGTCGAGATATCGTGGTAGGGGACCCTCCTGCCGAGAGGGCATATTTATCTGCGGGCATGCCTGAACACCGGGTCCTGCGTTATGCCGATCTAAAGCAGCGGGAATACCTACAGGTTGCCTGTCATAATTAATGGAATCCAGTTCGGCTGTCGGTAGCATTTGTCTTGAGTCTAACTCGTGTATCTCTACACCGTTTAGCTCTAGTTGCGGCTGAGGCTGGGATTGCTGCGGTTGCTCTTGTTGTTGTTCGTGCTGTTGTCGTTGTCGCTGTTGGCTCTGCTCTTCGAGGTCGATCACGAGAGAATCGTAGCTAGGCGGAGGTGAGGCAACATCTTCCCCGAAGTTAGGCTGAGGTACCCCTCTTCGTGATCTATGGCCAATATTCGAGAAGAAATTCTTCGCCAGATTGATAATGCGTCTTCGTTTAGTCCGATGGCCTACACAACACCGGCACTTGCTATCGTTGAATTTTTCGACTTTCATGCAGTCGTAGCATAGGTATTCACCAGTCTCGAGATGTTGGCATTTGGTCAGATGCCTTAGCATTGTTTCATGGTCGTTGAATCGTTCCCCACACAAAAGAAGAGGGCATCTTAGACGGTCGCTCGGTACCATTCGAACTGACTTGTTTCGCTTGACGGCAGTCCATACTATGAACCTCTGGAGTGCACAACTTTCCTCCGGAATCTCTCGAGTCCTTGACAAGTCAGTATGCTCAGAGCCATCTTAAGATCTGGGTGCTACTCACGCGCAAGATGAAGGTGCTTGCGTGTTGGATTCCGATCGTGCACTCGACTGTGACCGCCGTTCTGGGTGGAGAGAAGAAGAAGCCTGATGAGCTCTCACGCGCCGCCCGACCGGCGGGTCCAAATCAAACAAGGTAGCATCACCATCATCAGGGGCTGATTCAGTGGTGGCAAAGCTCTTTTTCGGTTCCATTGCGGTAACAGAGGTCGGGACTATAGACTACTGCTTGAACGGAATGAGAGAGGTCGGGGCCAAGTGGATCGCCACCGATCCATGACTTTATTTTGAAAGATCTAGAAAATAATCTGCTACCCTGAATATGACGATGTAGGACTTTTGCATTGATGCAGGTGCAGGAGTACTTGTACCCTAGGACCAGCGGTAACGACCGCCGACTAATAAGAACAGATCCAGCCATTGGTGACCACTGAACAGGCTCCCTCCAGCATCCCCTTGTAATAATTATCGGCAGTGCGTTTAACTTACCGTTCGCGGCGGCTCACAGGGCTGCATAAGAGAGCAAGCGATGGAGTTGGGGTCCAAAATCCGACTCGGTGAAGTACGCAGGCAACAAGGCAGAAAGGACCCCAAATTACGCCTTGTCCGCATATGCAAAAGCCAGCTGAGTGGGAATTGCTTGCTGACTGCAGGACTCGGGCGTTACCCAATCAAAAGCACAGCATGAAAGGGGACAATAGTGAAGGGATAAAGCTAGAGCTTGACGCTATTCGATTTTCCAAACTTCGAATGCTAGTCCCTTTGCGAAATTGCTCGGTTTTGGACGTATAGCTGCTTTTGAAGAACTCGGCCATCCCATATCGACTGTTACCTTGGACGGGAAGAGTTCGAAAAGTGAGGTTAAGAGCACGACATAGTAATATTATACCTAGGTACCGAGGACTATTTTGTGATGGTCCGCATTTGTGATATGCACTTTGGTTCAATATTAGCTCTGGGGTGCTTCGGCGATTCCTTGAGGAGACCAGCAGGGAACAGTAACACCCGCTTGAATAAACGGTCTTCGCCTCTGCATGATGCCGTAGATACCGCTAGATAGATATGAAAATGGTAATCCGATCAGGTCCATCTTCGCATTGCCATATCATATTTTGCTCAACAAACATGAACGGATGCTGTGCTAGTGTGGCTTATTGGTGCCGTGAAGTCTATCTGTCGCCTTGTAGGGCTGGGAAAGATGACATGACCGACATGGGGTTGTCGGGATAAAGATCAAATTTGGGAATTGTCTTAGAGCTTAGGCCATCTAGCGGTCAAAGGTCCTATCCTTGTGGCTAGGGGTGGCTAGCCCCGGTGGCTGTGGATGACTAGTAGATGGCGCGAGCTTTTCTGGGCAGGCCTGGGATAAGGGAAATTAGGGCCAGAAATAACAATCATGTGCTTATGATTACATAAGTAGGACTTTCAATTTGACAATTCCTAGATCGCGCTTCTTTTATAGCATAATGATGGACAATCGCATAAACACCCTTTATGGAGAACTTGGGACATAGGACGAGCAGGACGGGGGTCAAACGAGGGAAATCACAAGCGACTCTAAATTGCCGGCAAGAAATTCCTCAATGAAACCTACATGTATTCTCATACACCCATACCCACCTGTGTATATGTAACTTGTATTAAAGCACCGTTTCTCAAGCCGTTTATCGCACGACAATACTGGAAGCTTATAAGAACAACATCTATTTCACATTGATATACGAGAAACCTTAGGTCACCCATTTGTAACTCCCTTCTTACACGAATTGAAATGGATGATCTTGCGGAAATGATTGTGGAAGTCTTCGACGTGCCGTTCCCTTAATATATTTACCGAGCCCTAATCCAGTGTAGCTTTCGTTGCGTCACCGAGGGGTCAAGCAAAGTCCCTTAAGTGTCCTTCAATGTTGCATTCATTCGACGTAGCAGCACATACAGCAAGAACCGAGTGCATATATGTAATGCAGCGGATCCCGTCTCTTGTCTACTACCCAAGTAGTATTCCCGTCGATGATTTCGCAACGCCAATTGCGCAATTTTTCTTCAATATAGTGCGGCTTATTGATCAATGACGCACGGGGGCTCCTACGGGGAAAAGCGTTATGTTGGCTTCGAGTCAATTCGTTCCCAAACATTACGCGTTCAATGTTTCAAGAGACGCAAGCCTGACTTTGTCCACCTGGGCACCCCGCGCTTGTGCTGGGGTTAGACCGTTTCTTATCAACCTCTGAGCTCTCTGGATCGCGTCTTGGCACGATGGGATGGGGATTCAACTAGTCCACCCCACGAACTAGAGTGCTCCCTGACAGCCTGACAGCTCTCGTCGGCTTCAATTGAACGTCGGAAACGCCCATTGATCTACATGATCTACAAAAATCCCCCTCCATGATCGAGAGCACGATCGACAAGATGTCGATACTCGAGACAGATGGGCCCTAGGTAACTCGCTAGGGGGACTGTGTGGACATGGTATACGACACCTGCCACACACGAACTATTTTAAAACCTAGCTAGGGATGGTCTGGCCCCCTCTAGTCTCGACGGCTTCGTCTCAAAACAGCTGTATAACATGAGAAAACCTCTCACCACCCATGGCTCTGGTATGCTCTGGTGTACTCTATCTCACGAGGACAGCCATCCAACACGACGATAGTGCCGCATCCTGGATTTGGGATTGCGACAAGCGAGTAGTGGCGCTTTCTGTAGCTCCTTTCCGACGATTTCATTCGCCTATACACCCTCTTATCAGATAACCACCGGGTGATCGACTGGTAACGAGCGTTCCCCGCGGGACGATGTCATCAGTGCAGCGGTGCTTATAGGGAAACGGAAACGGCTCTTGGTTTATCTGCGATCTATCTTGGAGCAACCCATATAAGCATTCCGGCCAAGACCACACCCTTCGTCAATCATATTTCTGGCGTATTGTCCCATCCTCTCCTTACCCGTCCTTTATCGTTCCCTCCCATCCCATCTTTTCCATATTAACCTATTTATTTCTTGGAGCTTGTTGTCACCAATATAACCGAAACAATACCATCCTTCAAAAGCTGTTGCTTAGAGCTTGGGGTAAAAGTATCTGCCTACCCAAAGCAAGCTCCTCACCTTATTAATTTTTTTTTCACCGGGGTCCAGAAGCATCTAAGACCCTGGGGTCCCAAGCAGCCGGTAAAAATTACGACATTTTTAATTACAGTGCAAGACACTTATACTTCACACAGAATCCAGCCGGAAAAAAAAAATTTATTGCCCACCACAGAGCTGGCTGTCCACACACAACGTCGAGATGGCGCACGTGGCACGAGAGCTGGACTTGAATGCCTACTACGGACCTGGTACCGTCATGGACAAAATGAATGCGGTGCCGGGCTTGAAGACTAGTGCTGGTAAGTAAAGGATAGTATTTTCCTTTATTAACAGTTCTTCGTGGTCGTGTTACCTCATCGTTTCTTTTTTTCCCGTCTCGAATTGAAAGTTCAATCCCTAGTTCGCCGTCTCATTCCATGTTTTCATGAGTGACATGGTGTAACTCTCACCTCGCAACTTCATATCTCAAAATAAATTGCATGAGCTGGAACGAGGTGAGAAGAAAATAAGTAAAACTTGGGGATTCGATTCGGACATAAGGACGAGGAGAATTCATTGGCTTCGACAGAGCTGATCAACGCCCCTCGCGAACAGCATTCTTCCTCTTCTTACGGGCGAACCTCGTCGTAAACCCGTCCGCCATGTCGACGCCAGATATGGAGCCCTCGCCCTCACACCAGCTCCCGCCACCTTCGCCGTCGCCGCTCGTGACAATTGATCCGCCAAGCAACCCTGTTCCAGATGACTTACCTCCACTATCCGTCGGCATCCTGGGTACCGAGTCCGATAAGGTGGACGCCCTGAACTTGGTAACGGACTCGATAGCCCAGCAGCGGCAGTCAGCCTCGTACCACTTAGTCTTTCACCCGTACCTACTATCCCTCCTTGCCATGGGGCTCGCTATCGCGCACCAGTACTCGTGGCGCATAAAACGCGACCTCGGCACAGCGCTGATGCTGCATTCCGGCGTGGTCATGATCTACCTCCTCACGATCCGCTATTTCACGGGCCAGTACATCCAGGTAGCCGAGAACACGAAGTGGAGCTGGATGGTGTCGGACGACGGCGAGGAGGATACTGTTATCGGCGTGCGATTCGGGAGGGATCTCATTGGCGCACTCGTATTACGACTCGAGCCGAATCCGAACTTGGTGGGAAAGAAGCGGAGCCGGAATTCGGCGCTGAGAGGCGGCAAGGGCGTGATCCGGGCGTGGACGGTCAAGCTGAAGTACCGTCATAAGGGCGTCGGCGTCGATATGCTACACGAGGCCGTTAAGGTGACGAGGGAGAAGTGCGGCAAGGACGCTGCGATCGGGTTTGCGAAAGAGCATGCCAACAGCACCATGGTGCTACCGGAGGTTTTCAACGGACCGTTTAGAAAAGACGAGCAAAGAGCGGCAAAGACTCTAGAAAAGGTTTTGAGCGAATGGGAGGGTAGCAAGAGGAGACGGAAACATTAGAAAATCGGTAAGAAGACTAGTGGTCAACAGCATCAGTCGGTGGGCGTTTTGCGGTTGCTTTGTTTACAGTGCTTAATCTATACCCCCGTTCGTTCAGAGTGTTTCAGTCTGGATAGACAATATATCATTTCTTCATGAAGGCATGTCTGGGTAATCCGCCTCAATCGAGAGCTAGTTCTGTGTGTACTTGAAGCATCTGGGTATCGTTATATCTCTGCAAATCATCGCCGCCAACATTGTTGCCCACATTGCAACCGCATTTGATAAACATCATCCATGCCAGAAAACCGCCGTTTGAACGCCGAGCAATATACCGGTATAGCCACTATCATAATTCCCGTGTCATCGTCTCTTAGATCATTTCGAATATCGGTTCGAACGTTGCCTACTTGTACGTCATTCTCTTGGAGTTACTTCTTCTTTTTGGCTGGACCGCCGGTTACATCGTCGAAACCGTAAATGGGTCGGCCGATTTGTTTTAGAGAGTGCAGAACCTAGAAATACGGTCATAATTAGTATCGCATTAAGCAGGCCACCGGAGTTATTATGCGGCCTTAACTCACATCGCCGATTGTGACCGTCTTTCTTTTACGGTACTCGGTGTACATGACACAATACCCTATGACCTGTGCCGGGTAACACTTTAGCACAATGAATGCATAGAAATAATGATCGTGTTGTGCGACTTAATTCGTACCTGTTGGAGTCGCGCTTTGAGAGCTTCGCGGACTTCGGGGTAAATCTGGGCGGAGATTCGCTTGACGCCACCGCGGCGAGCTAGTCGTCTACATGGAGAATTAGGCCTATAGAAACGATAGTGAAGGGATGGCGTAGGTGCAATAGCGCGCGAGGCTAGCGTGGATTGGAGTTGAGTTGCGGAAATGGTCTAAGTGGGAAGGAAGTACCTGATGTCAGGTTTGGCTGGAAATCGCATTGCAACGTTAGCGGCCACGCCGTGAACTTTGGGTCATACAAGAAGGAACATTGAAATAAACTACTATATGTATGTACGTACTGATGCCCTGGATGTTGTCGCGAAGAATCTTGCTACACGCCGGTTAGTAACTACGTGCTGCTATGGCTTATTCGGTGTGTTGTGCTGTGTACCGGTGGCGCTTGATCCCCTGTGTAAGTGGAACGAGTTAGCGAACATATGTGGGCGAATATGAGACATCTAAGACCAGAGAATTGATAGTTGCATACTCCTTTGCCGCCGAGACCTTTCCCACCCTTTCCGCCTCGAGGAATAGCTTTTCCTGGCATCTTTGCCCAGTGGAGCTTGGACGGTCAGGGTAGGGTGACGGCGTAAAAAAGAAAAAGAAACGAGGATGCTTAATTGTCACGACAACCGAGACGGCTAGGTGAGTGCGGCGCATGCAGGCATACGATGGTTAATGCGGAGTGAAGGTGCAGGTGGATGATGTGGGGGAGGCAGCCACAAGATATTCTGAGACACGTATAGTTCCATCTACTCACCACACCGATAAGATAAGAGGTGGAACATCACATCGTTCGAGGAAGTGACGGCACATACATATATGTTAGGAAGGTATAGGTAGGTACGTTAGGTAAGTATGTACTTATGATCTATGAAGTGGCTTATCGGGATGCATCATTTTGAATTACCTACCTAGGTATCAACGTTGGAGGCCTTCATAGGTAGATACGTATTATATTATATCTGGGCGCATACATGTAACCTATTCCAGTCTATTTCTAGTACATATCCATGGATATGTATGTAGATAACGATATGAAATGTAACGTAAAGCATGTACGTACCTCATATCATTCTGCTACGTACTGCTTCAGGAATAACGATTGTATTTATATAACCTTGGTGATGCAATCTAAAAAAAACTGTGCAAGGTTTCGAAGAGCGGGATCTGATTATGCTCTCATCCATTTGGATCTCAACGAGTGATCTGTACCTCTATGAACTCTAGTGTCCCTATGTCATACGGGTGCTATATCCTAACTGCATGCAAGCTGAAGGCAAGAGTAATTAGAGCGTAGTCAACGCCCTACGAGGAAATGCGCGCTCCAACGAAGCGTCCGCAATCTAAATGTAATGCTCGTTGCTGCTGTGCCTTATTTGTCTCAGCCACTATTAGTGCTTGGAGTCTATACTATGGCTCGTCCCGAATCTTGACAAATTATTCTGTTGCCGATATGAAGGTCGCTTCACTAAACACGCGTCCCTGTTCAGTGATCTCTTGGTCTCCGATTTTCAGCTTGAGCTCGGTGGGGATGTTGTGAGGGTAGAACTAGTCGCATTGTTAAAAGCCAATGTACCTCAAATCGATAATCTTTCCACTTACTTGGTAGATGTATGGTTTGGTTCCTGCCGCTGCGGCAACAATGTTCTTGACGAAACCGGGGACTTCCGCCATGACGTCGATCCTATCGATCCTATCTCCTAATGAGCAATCGAGGCTGGCTTCAACGGCCTTCCCATCCTTTGTGCTGCCAGACCACGTGAATCTAATCTCTGTAGGCTCAGGCCAGTCATTTTCGGAGTCTTGCTTCGTCTTAAGGTGCGTAGCACTGCAGTTGCATCCAGCAGTGATTATCTCGTCATCTTTAGCAAGCCCGCCAACAGTCACTACGGTAGTACCGTATGACGGAGGCGTAGTAAACTCCATCAAGATTGCGGAATAAGTCGGGCCCTGGAAATTGATAAAGTTCCACCGGGCTGCCGCGTGGTGAGGCTTCATGCCTTGCAGGGCATGTGAGAAGAACCCTTTCCCTTTGAAGTCGATAGGGCCATCTTTCGTCATGATACTTCCTTCAGTAACGCATCTTGGCCAAAAGGCGTGTCGCATGCTGCCCCACGGGTTAGACAGATCTGTACCGAACAAGGTCTTGCCGTCTTTGCCGGCGACAAAGCCCGGAGCCACCCTTGTTATTTTGAGATTGACAATAGCGTGAGGGTCGTTCATCGACTTGATCGTGTACGTCTTCCCGTCTTCCGATAGCTCTAAAGCGCAATCTTTGGCATAGAAGTTGCTCTTGTCTTCGCTGAATTCGGGATGGCTCAAGGGCGTTGAGCTCCACAGAGGTTTGGAGCCATCGGTATAGAAAACCTTGGAATTGAACTGGCAAGTGGTACGAATGCCGCTTCACAGAAGGTCAGCTAGATCGAGACGTAAAAGAGCGGTTGACAAGTCCATACGCCACGTTACTATAGATGACCTGGGCAAAAGCTAGATGGCCACTGTCTGCCATGAAATAGAAGGTCTGGGTCTCGACACAGGTCGAGTCCATGGCCGCCCATTTGAGATCATCCCTCGTCAACTCAGTATACGGCGTCTTCTTGGCATCTTCGGCAACGGATTTTATGGCCGAAGGGCCATAGATCGGTTCTTCCGTGCCCACGACATTAGCCAAACTAGGCACCCAGTTAGCCGAAGTCACCAGGCAAAGAGGTCAGGGGCGGTTAGCTGCTGACGTTTGCTTTGCCCAGTTGAACATGATAGAGAGAGATGAGGTCTTTTAGGTGTTAAGTATGAGCAGGTAAGATAATATCGATAAGGTGAGATGATAGAACAGGGTTCAATAGGGGTTGCTAGAGAAGAAAAAGAGCGGTGATAATTGTAGTCGCGGATAGGAGTCTTGATTAGTGGGAGAAGTCGGGTAGCTCAAGCTTTCGAGGTTTTGGCGGGGTCCTCGAATCACGTTTCAATATGCCCATGTCGTACCCCTGTATCTTGGTTATCTTAGGGTCCAGTGACCTCACACTTGTGGCTTATCAGGTGGTACGTGTGGTACGTTATGGTGTGTACTTGATTGTGGCTGGTGCAAACTTCTTTGGTCGCATCTCGAAAAAAAAAAAAAGGATCGGGATTATTTGACTACTGGGAACATCGACGGCCAACTCGTAAATCCTCTCCATCGATCCACGCGCAATAGTCACAAGATGTCTAAAGCGCGCTCGGCTGCCGCTGGCGCCGATCAGATCGTGAAGCTCATTGTAGGGGCGGGTAAGGCTACTCCAAGTCCGCCTGTTGGTCCTGCGCTTGGAAGCAAAGGTGTGAAGTCTATGGATTTCTGCAAAGTAAGATTAACTCGGTCACTAGAAATGATGCGCTAAGATTATTAACGATGCATGCATAGGAATTCAACGCACGAACGGCCCATATCATCCCAGGAACACCCATGCCAACCCGAGTGACAGTACGAGCAGACCGATCATTTCACTTCGATGTCCGAACACCACAGACTTCTTGGCTCCTTCGGAACGCAGCTGACCTACCAGTCACCAAGAAGGGGAAGAGGAAAGCTGCAAGCAAGCCGGGCCATGAAATAGTAGGCACGGTTACTCTAAAACACGTCTACGAAATTGCAAAGATAAAACAATCCGAACTTCGGCTGTCCGGCCTCTCACTAGAAGGTCTTTGCAAGTCTGTCATCTACCAAGCCAAGTCCATGGGCATTGCTGTCGTTGCGTAGGTGCTAGGCGAAGCGGGCTTGGCCGGCCTTGTGCATTGTTGGGCGTTGGAGCAATACGGTATGAAGATGATTATTCATTTCAGAGCTTCTTCCAAGCGTGTACAAACAATAGCATGTATCACCACACCTATATGATATACGGATCAATTGCCGTTGCATCAACATGTCACGCGTTGATGCTTCTTATGTAGCGGAAATGGTGAAAATCGCCTAGCTATATTTGATGATAATGATATCTGATACCTTCACGTGTAAATAGGGGTTCTGATACATAACTTCGGGATAAGTACCTGCATTTCGCCCCTGGAACTCGTGAAATTCTACGATAATATCAATCGATCTTACCCGGTACCGATGGTTCGTATATATGGCGTTGTGGTTGTATTGCCTCCTGTCTTGGCATATAGGGATATGTACATGTAAAAGGCACTAATTGAGTTATCTACATACACGAGGGTAGTATTTGTGCTTCAAGACAGTTGTTTCTGTGCTACCTGAGGTTGAAGAGGCTTTGGTCCAGAGTGACATTGGCGTAGGGACAAGACTGCATGGTAAGGCTTGGAGGTGTCTCACCGAATCGGTTGATGCTAATCGTTGAAGCATTGGTGCTTATTATCAGGCGTGCAAGTATTGGCAGCACAGAATATCAAAAAGATTTATAAATTTGTACATCCAAGACGCACTTGACCGACTGAGTACCGGGTTCTAAGATTCTAAACGGATTCTAGAATGCCGGGTCTAGAATTTGCGTGGGTCGTGACCCAGCATTTTACCCATGTGAATAATAAGAGTAAACACAAGTGCCAGGGTAGTACAACTTCGCGCAACACGTCTAGTTGTACTGAGTATAGCAAATTCCGTATTCGTACGAATATTGAGACCTGACCAAACTCGTATTTCCCGAGTTCAATGGCCAAGATTTGTGCCGCTGTTAAAGGGGAAAGTATGCGAAATGGATAATGTCGTTGATTTATGGAACTTGGGACGATGAATAAGGTCAAATGTTTCTGAGACAGCTGTCTTGAATGGATTCGTCCCCAAATTTCAAGTTCTGATAGACGATAGAAAGTGTATTGGCCAAGATCTGGAGCTATGGGTATGCTGTACAAGCGATTGGTGGAAGCTTGGTTGGAAAGACAAAATCTCGGCCCTGATAATGCATGGCAGATCACAGGTCCGCTCGCAGACAACCTGCTGCAAGCTAATCAATTTCAGGCACACTTTTGGAACTTGGATATTGTTATTGGGTACTTGTAATGCAGGTCAGTGTTGAATCCGGTACATAGTGTAGTGTATCCACGGCGGAAGTAGGAAGAAAAAAAAAAGCATCCAAGGATGCATGTGTCTTTCCATTCGGATTCAATTCCAGTCATGAATTGGATTGCTCGATTTGGTCAACCGGCTTAATCGGGTACGGGATTAACAGGAAGGAGAACTTATTAGTGACTCTTTAACGTTGCCTTTTATTTAGCTAAAGAGAAAAAAAAATTGATATGCTCGGGATGTCGATGTTTGTCAGCCAATTACCCCCGCCGTTTAGTGTTTAGTGAGGGTTGAAAGTATCAAGTACTTCATTTAACGTTACAAAAGACGCAAACGGCTTGCAAATCTTGGGTCCCCACCAACAGGGCAGCCAGGGCCGCAAAGGTGACCCACATGACCCACGCCCAAGCCTCTGAGTGACTCTTCAATTCTTTCAAACCAACTCGGAACTGGCTCTGGTGCACTCCGGGTAAACCGCCGAGGTAAGAACTGTAGGAACATTGAAGTACTGTACCTCAAATTCGTCACCAAACGGCCGGATTAGTGTAAATAGTCATCCCGTCAACTGGGTATTCTCTGCACCTCAGCCTGGCCGATACAGTCGTCTATCCTATACTTGTACAGTACATCAATAATTCCAATATTTCCAATAGAACATGAACATTGATCAAATTCTGTCGTACAAGTCCCTGTCACATCCTATCTCTTAGGTAAAAAATCAGAAGGCATTGCGGGCAACGGAAAGAGCTACCTACATCCTACTTAGAGAGCCCCACCAAGATGGACATAAGTCAGGACTCGCACAAGTTTTGAGATCTTTTAGACATTTACCAAGTCTGGCACATCATATCATCATCACTTCTCTTTTTTTCCTCCTTTTTTTTCTTCTATTACCATCCAATTTCTTGGGGGCCTTCCCTCGGCCCAGACTTGTGACTTTTCAATCTTCGTACTGTAGCAGTTGCATTCTACCCTTATCTAGCTCTCAGTGCCGAGATTGCCATGACAACCCCGATCGACATTGATGACCGCAAACTGGAGCAGCCGCAAGGTATTTCTGCGATCTATTCTTTGTTGAGCACCCACCCGGTCTCAGCTCTACTATGTCTCTGGTTCATGTTAATTTTCTTTGCATTGATGGCTAACAGTTTCCGTTTTCGATGTTACAGGCAGCTCCAGCGATATTCCCGAACGTACCGATGCCACTGCAAAACTCTCTGAGCGTGCGCCTGCTGTACGCTTCTCATCGATAGTCGACGAGATTGAACCTCCAATTGCATCTTCATCGTCGTTTGGTAGCCCAGAATTTCGAAGAGACAGTTCTGCCAACCCCGATTTAATAAAGGCGTTAACCAATACGCTCCACGGCGCCCAGCTTCAAGAGCAGCGTTTGCAGAATTATTCTTTCGATCCAGTCTCACTTCCGCCTTCTAGGGTATGCCGTTCCTTCTAGCTTATTCGTCTATAAAAGAAAAACTGCTTCTTCTAGGTGGTTGTAAGAGGCAAACAATAGATGATCCACTGGCGTTTGCTCCTTTGTCCCGATTTACTCTTTTAGGCCAAAGAAGGAGTGGCGCTTGTATTGATAATTTCACATGTCTCAAGCCCTGAGAATCGAGCGAGAGTTCAGATATACTAACAATAAGTTTCTTTAGGTGGCGTCTAACGAGACTACACCCGGCGCAACTCCGCAGCATAGCCATAGCCCCATGAGCCATCCGTCCCCCAGATTGAGCCCTAAAGCCCTCGAGTTGGCATCGCCACCCTTGACACCAGCCGGGACTTCTGCAGCAGACTCTAGTGGAAAGAGCGCAAGGTCCGTCCGAATATCAGGTTCCGATGGGGGGTTCGATTCCCAGGCGATAACGCCGCAAGCCTCTGGGCAAGATTCGAGACCCGTTTCCCCTCGAGTTGGTCTACCACATCGACCTGCTTCCACGGACAATATATCACAGCGGTCGACTGCTGTGGACGAAAATGAGGGTGGTGTACGTTCACACCGAAAAGGCATTTTTAGTATCGGGCCTGGTGGTCAATCTTTACCTGTGTCTAGGGAATCTAGTCCGTCTAGGAATGCCGCGTCTCAGTATTACTCACGGCCGTTTACTCCCCAAGGGGATATCAATGATCCATACGCCGCAAGCAAACGGCCGGCGCAAAACAAAACTGGTGGCAATATCGATCAAAGATTCGTATTTTCCAGAAAGAAGAAACATGCTTCTCCCTCATCCTCCTCGACCAATCTGACAAAACAAGAAAAGAGGCATTCTGGCTTCTTCTCCAACAAGAATAAATCTAGCGATCTCCATCCAACAGGCACCGGGTCTACGACGCATAGTGCTCACGGATCTATGTCTGATCTAAAGAGATTCTTCAAGGTCGGAGTCAACCATAAGCCTAAAAAATCGGTAACACCGTCTCCCCTAGGATCCAAACAAGCTCACCAAGTTCCATTCGCTGATGATCATGGCCTGACATCCAAGTATGGGAAGCTTGGTCGAGTACTCGGATCTGGCGCCGGTGGCTCTGTAAAGCTCATGAAAAGGACGGAGGACGGTACCGTTTTTGCCGTGAAGGAATTCCGACCTCGACATTCATATGAGACTGAAAAGGAGTACGTGAAGAAACTAACGGCTGAGTTCTGTATTGGGTCTGCGCTGCACCATGGCAACATCATTGAGACACTTGACATCGTTCAAGAGAAGGGGAAGTGGTATGAAGTGATGGAATATGCCCCCTACGACCTGTTCGCAATTGTGATGACAGGAAAGATGACGAAACCTGAGATTACCTGCTGTTTCCTCCAAATACTAAGCGGGGTGACCTACCTTCACAGTTCCGGTCTCGCTCATCGGGATCTTAAACTGGATAACGTTGTCGTCAGCGAGCACGGAATAATGAAGATTATCGACTTTGGCAGCGCCCATGTTTTTAGATATCCTTTCGAGACCGAGATAGTGCTCGCATCTGGTAAGTTTGATTTCTGGTACACAGGTGAATTTTATGCGTGGACCTAACAAAGTCATCAGGCGTTGTCGGCTCAGACCCCTACCTTGCTCCAGAAGTGTACGACGAGCGCAAGTATGATCCTCAAGCTGTGGATATCTGGTCTCTTGCAATAATATTCTGCTGCATGTCTCTACGGAGATTCCCTTGGAAGGTCCCACGCTTATCAGACAATTCGTATAAGCTTTTTGCGGCAGAGCCATCCCCTGGCCATGATCCTAAGAAGTTAATTCTGCCTTCGAGGTCAACCAACGATCTCTCCAACATTCCACAGCGTGACATCTTCGAAGAAGATACGAAGCAGCTGAGGCCTACGAATATTGATTCACCTTCTACTGCAGCTAACAGCGAGGATAAGAGCCAGGATAAGAACCAGGAGAAGAAAGAGGTCATTAGAGGCCCGTGGCGTCTGTTACGACTACTTCCGAGGGAAAGCCGGCATATTATTGGGCGGATGCTAACGATCGATCCAAAGAAGCGGGCTCAGATGCCCGAGATCCTCGATGAACCGTGGGTGTCTAACACGGTGATTTGTAGACAGGTTGGCCATGGACAGGTCATCCATGCACAGGATCATACCCACGTCCTCGAGCCCCCTGCACCGCCTCCCACTAAGTAAGGGAGGTTGGTAGTGAGTGGAAAGAGGGCTTGAACATTGTATTTGGACATAGGAGGAAAGGTACAAGTTCCTCGGCGTTTATGGAGTTAGATATCTCATCATTTTCGTCGGCGCGCAGCGGAAGGGGGCAAAGCGGGAGGGTCCAAACCGCGCAGGTTCATAGCGGTATAGACTAGAGTATATGCGATTGTGTATAGAGATTCATTCAGGTAGATTATTGCCCCTTTTACGGCTGCACCGTCGGGATTCTGCGGTCTGTCTACTAATGCGACGTATTTTCGATTCTTATTCATCGGTATGCATAGGCTTGATATTAACTTTAAGAAAATTCATAGCACTGCTGCTACCATGTAAACTCGAGTCGTTGTACAGTTCGAATCGGCTTACTCGATGCAGGTTGTAACGGCAGGGATCCGGAAGCCCCGGACGAGCGGGGCATACTCTAGGCGAGACCCAACCCCGGTAGTCGGAAAAACCTTGGAATAAAAAATTTTGGGTCCAACAAGCCACTTGAATCTTCCAAAGCTTTCCAAAGACCCATCTCTCGCGATAGCTTCAAATTTAAACATTCAAGCTCCCAATTCGTCTGTGTTGATCTAAAAATCTCTTGCCTACGAATTACGACCTTTCCTATATTCACTTCACAATGGTATGTGTGATTTCCAAGCGATTGTTACCTTGAGCATCGAGCGACGACTCTTGGTTTCTAATCTTTTTTTTCTCTTCACAAGCTCATTACACTCAAAATCTTCATACTAACTTGGGGGATGTATAGGCTACCGCTATCCGATCAGTCAAATCCCTCGTCCCTCTTCTGGACCGTGTGTTGATCCAGCGGATCAAGGCTGAAGCCAAGACCGCCAGCGGCATCTTCCTGCCCGAGTCGAGCGTGAAGGAACTTAACGAAGGCAGAGTTCTGGCTGTTGGCCCCGGTGCGCTGAGCAAGGACGGCCAACGTGTGCCCATGGGTGTCCAGACGGGAGACAGAGTGCTGATTCCTCAGGTAAGTTTTGACAATCCCCAGTACCTGGATCCTTTCCACATATCAAGTGCACTTGCGGAATTTTGGAATTTTGTCTGACTCGTATGTCTAGTACGGAGGCTCTCCTGTCAAGGTTGGCGAGGAAGAGTACCACCTCTTCCGCGACAGCGAGTAAGTTGCTTCCTCTCATGACCTGTCAAATTGGTGCACTCATACTTACAACCCGTTTCCCAGAATCCTGGCCAAGATCAACGAGTAATTATAAAACGATACCCACGATTTATGACACCGGTGTACCATACCATGTACAACATAAGGCATATAAAAAGAGCACGGGTCACGCTTTGCATAGAGCAACGTAATTCATGACGGCTGGAGGGGGAAAAGGCGTCTTTAGTTGGCTGTAGGGGGTAGTCTTTAGATATCACCTTATGGCCTTGAGGTGCAATTAATCTCCACTCCAAAAAAATGAAAGTCATTTAAGAATTCATTGGCCATTCCCGAGATATCCTTAGTGAGCCAGTGTTCATCGTTCGAGATCTTCCAGGTCCCACGTACATAAATCTGATCTTTTCGGGTCTCCGTTCCGAAATTCAGATATGACTACCTAAACTACCCAATCATAGAAGGCTTTTGAGAAAATCTTTGGAAAGTATCGAATTTTCAAAAACTAGGAAATTACAGGTACTGAGACGCAGTCAATCTATTAGGTTAAGAGTACCTAGTCAATTCTTGAGTATGAATACTTGATGATAATCGAGTAAATTGCCGAGGTCTTCTGTGACGAGAATATATTCCAAAGCTGAAGCTTGCGCCACTTTGGTGACCTAGCCACATATGCAGATCATCACTGCTGATGTGGCTAGTGTATGGTCAAATCTCTTGGTCCTGTCCTTGGGCTTGATTTGCTGTCACATTTACTGTCCTCTGTGGTATATAATGTGGGAACCTAATAATTAATCTCTATCTCCAAAGGACGTAGAGCTAAGTATCATTGTCTAATTATAGACCAACGAGCATCAGGCGTATTCCCGACACGATATTATTCTCATCCCTCGATCTTGCGAGTCTAGCCGAGAACCTAGATGCAACCACGATGTAGCGTAGGCGCCCCCCAGGAGACCGCATCTAACGATAGGGGCGTTGTTGCCTTCACACTCTCCAGTCACATGAAATTTCTACGGCTCAGATTGATTCGAGGTAAATAGCTAAAGATGGAACGAACTTGTTTCAACTTCATTCGGCAACCCTTGGTTGATTGGCTACATGATATATTAATGCAGCCACCCGCAGCGGCCCTGTCCCTTACATCGTCATAGATCTCTTATGAGGTACATAGGTAGTCGACCATTTCCCCAGATTTTCACCAATCTCATTGCACGTGTTACCGTCGCACTCTATCCGCGGCCGGGATATCAAAGCGCCCTATCCCAAGGATATACCCCTGAGGAAACAAAGATGAGTCTCGAAACATCATCTTGGTCTGGCAAACACATTTGGTGGGGTAAGACCACACCGAACCCAAGGTGAGGGTAGCAAATGGAGCTCAGACCTCAAGCATGTGTTTGAAGATTTTAACTGAAGGGAGGAAATTCAATTAGTCCTCAAATTAAGTCCGTCAGGCTTACATAGTCGGCAATGTGAGCTATCAAGTCACAGCAGAATCTTCTTTCTTTGCCTTCACTCGGTTATACTATAAAATGGTCAAACCCCGTTCCGATTAATTCATAGTGCCCTGGCCATTTGAATCTTTCACTTCTCTCCATTCACTCGTTTTTTTTCTTGTTGCCCTTGAGGCGTTTCGTTCATTCACTTTCTAAGCTGGACTGGGTCTTCTTCTCCTTGAAGTAGAACCCCCATTACTTGATATTCCGAGTACATATTACGAGATCGCATTGGCCTAGAGCCCCAAACTACTTACATTCATTTTGAAGCATCGCGAGCCCTTCTCGAAATCGTCCTACGAGATGAAGCATTTCCCTCGTTACCTTGTGGGCATAGCCGCTGCTTTGGCTACCATAGGCGACGCACACACTGCATTCACTACACTCTTTATCGACGATGTCTCCCAAGGGGATGGGACTTGTGTCCGGATGAGCATGAACCCTCAGACATGTACCTACCCGATTGCTGATATAAACAGTAATGATATGGCTTGTGGTAGGTTGTCAAATTCTTACCTAACATGATATTCGTTTGTTAACTCCTGACAAGGTGCTGGCGGTAACCAACCTGTCGCCTTCACCTGTCCCGCGTCGACCGGTCAGAGACTCACCTTCGAGTGGAGATCATGGCCGGATGCAGAACAGCCTGGGTCCATAGATATTTCCCACAAGGTATGGCATGTTACGAACGTTTGTAGAGAAGTTTGATCCTAATCTTCGAAACCCAGGGACCTTGTGCTGTGTACGCCAAGCAAGTCCAGGACATGACAGCGGATTCCGCAGCTGGTCCAGGTTGGATCAAACTCGTAAGCGCTTTCATAAAATAGGATGATATTAGGACTCCGGTGTCTCGTTCTTTCTCATACAGAGAACCACTAACTTCCGTATCTGTAGTGGGATGAGGGCTATGACGACTCAAGTGGCAAATGGTGCACAGAGAAGTTGATCGACAACAATGGCTTGTTGTCCTTTGACATCCCGAAGTTCCTGCCGAGCGGATACTGGCTCTTCCGACCTGAACTCCTGGCTCTCCATGATGCCGATAAGGGCGACCCACAGTTCTATACAGGATGTGCTCAGATCTACATCGAAGGCGACAACACTGCAGCGCTCGATATGCCGGCAGGATACAGCGTCAGCATCCCGGGCTATGTCCAGGCTAGTGAGCCAGGACTAAACTTCAATATATATGCGCCAAAATTTCCGTACCCGATGCCTGGACCGAGGGTCTACGCGTCTACAGGATCGGCAAGTACGTCGTCGAAAGAGGCTCAGAAACAGCCTAAAGGCTTGGTCCCCTCAAACTATCTCATAAAAAATGCAAATTGGGTGGGCGTTGAAGTAGCTGAGTACTCAACCGAGGCAGGCTGTTGGGAGTCGTCCAGCGCATGCTATGACCAGGCCCAAAAGTGCTACGATTCGGCGCCACCGAGTGGCGGTATCAACTGCCACGTCTGGGAGGACAAGTGCGACGGTATCAATGCCGCCTGTAGCGCAGGGAATTTCGAGGGGCCTCCGAACAAAGGACAGAAACTTCAGAGTAAGGAGCCGGCGCCGCCGTCAAGCTTTCCAGATGCTGTCAATGTTGGTAACTCCAAGAAACTGCGAATGCGACGTGCTAGGGCGAAAGCTTCATGGTTCTCCTGACATAGGAGTCTATTCTAGAATAAATTGCGCTCCCGCAAATCAGAGCCCCCAGGCTGGACTTGGGAAACATCAGATATGCAGGCCTGCTGTATGTATAAATTGGCAGAGCTAGATAGGCTATACGGTATAGCCTGCATGTACTGGACAAGCCGGGAAGAATCCGAGTTTGATTGCTTCAACTGCATTAGGGAGATACTTGGATGACTTTGACTCGCCCTCGGCATTTGCTTGTATTTGAATTGGCCTGTAACCCCGATATCTCCATACTTTCAGCGTGTTTCTGGAACGATTCCCCGGGTTTGCAGTCGCAGTGTAAGTGGGCTCGCAGAGCTGAAAGCATGATGCATTGATAAGCCGGCTGTCGGTTTGTGATGAAGGGTTGTGCGCCAATCGAATCAGCTCAGCTTGCGCTGTTATTACGTACCAGCGGTAGGTTGAGGTAATTGATACACGAACTGATGAAAGGAGGCATTTTCGGGAAGCACGTTATATGGTGTAATGAATGATGTACTAAACATAGACATGTCAGACGAAGAAATGGAAAAGAAGGGTCTGATGTCTCCATAAAAAGGAGTATAATGGATTGTTCCAAATAGAATGGTTAAAACAATAGTTATACAATAGGTGAGTCATCTCGACACAAATGCACTTGCCAATCTGAATCTCATTGAGGTTGGCAAAACAGTAACAAGAGTACCAAGAGTTCGTAACGGGTACAAACGGTTTTGCGGCACTCGGATGCATGCAGCCCCCACTTAGTAGGACCCGAGCCGGGGTGGATCTCCTCATCCCGTCCACAAATGACGAATATCGGACTTTGGTAATCAATGATGACAAACACTTGATCCAACCAAGAAATTCCATGTCGTTGTTCCATCATTGTTTCCATTTTGTTCACCGCAACACATGCGCGATAATATCCTTGGCTGGCCCGAGATATTCATTTCCTTATAAGTCGCTGCTGCCCAACAATTGGTGATTTAGGGATTCCACTCGTTCTTCAACTCGACCCCGCCGTTACCACACTTTAAATAAAAATAGACAAGACCCCACCATCCGTTCGTTCACTAAGCAGCTAGGGTATCACCTATTCGGGCAAGCTCATCACCTCGACTTCTTCGCGTGAAAAAAAATTCTAGGGCTTGACATCTTGGTAAAGAACATATATTTTGGTTATACCGTTCGAGGGCACCTAGAGAAATCACCAACCTATCTACCATAACCAATTGAGGCAGTCCTCGCAACCATGACGGTCCCTATCGATCACGCGCTCGAGACCCCTCCACGCGCCCCATCCCCTGTCCACGGCTTCGGGACCCTTGCTGTCCACGCTGGAGCACCCCACGATCCTACCACCGGCGCCGTTATCGAACCAATCTCTCTCTCAACCACTTTCGAACAGACAGCCGCTGGAAAGCCTATCGGCGCGTATGAGTACTCGCGCAGTTCCAACCCCAATCGCGACAATTTCGAGAAGGCCGTCGCGGCACTAGAGCATGCGAAGTATGCGCTTGCGTTTGGCAGTGGAAGCGCCGCCACCGCTACCATCCTCCAGAGCCTGGCTCAAGGTTCCCACGTCATCAGCGTCAGCGACGTCTATGGCGGTACACATCGATACTTCACCCGTGTAGCTAAGGCACATGGTGTCACTGTTACCTTCACCCCGCAGATCGAAGTCGACATTGCCGAGCACATTCGAGACAACACTAAGCTGGTATGGATCGAATCGCCCAGCAATCCCACCCTGCGACTCGTCGACATCCGAGCCGTTGCCTCAGCGGCTCACGCACGAGGTGTTATGGTGGTTGTTGACAACACCTTCCTCAGCCCCTACATCCAAAACCCTTTAGACCACGGTGCCGACATTGTCGTTCACAGTGTCACCAAGTACATCAATGGTCACAGTGACGTGGTCATGGGATTGGCGGCATTCAACTCGGATGAATTGCGCGAGCGTTTGTCCTTCCTTCAGAACGCTTGCGGTGCTGTCCCATCTCCTTTCGACTCATGGCTCGCCCATCGGGGTGTCAAGACACTACACCTACGAGTAAAGCAGTCGAGTTCCAACGCCACAGCCGTTGCAACGGCTCTGGAAGCCAGCCCCCATGTCATTGCCGTCAACTACCCTGGTTTGGATTCCCACCCACATCGACACATTGCTCTTAAGCAACATCGAAATGGTATGGGTGGTGGCATGCTTTCATTCCGCATTCAAGGAGGCCGTCATGCCGCTGAGCGATTCTGCCAGCTGACCAAGATCTTCACCCTGGCCGAGAGTCTGGGTGGTATCGAGAGCTTGGTTGAGCTACCTAGTGCCATGACCCACGCTGGTATCCCTCGAGATCAGCGAGAAGCTGTAGGCGTCTTCGACGATCTCGTTCGCGTCAGCTGCGGTATCGAGGAGCCAGAGGATCTGGTCCGCGATATCGAGCAGGCATTAGAGAAGGCGGTTCTTGAGACCACACATGCGAACAACGGCGTTAATGGCGTCGCCAACGGACATTAGGTCAAAAATTAGACATGAGACACGGATTCTGATACAGAGGTCTGAGCAATTGGACACTGACACGGCATCATGACAGTTTTGATTTCTGCGAGGTTAATTGGTAGGCGTTGTGTTCATACTAGGCAGCATTCGATGTGTTCCGGCCCCATAGAGGATTCGGGCCACGCGTTCATAGGCGGTAGCATAAAGAGTATTGACTTCTATAGAAGTGTCCTAAAATACACACAATGAAAATATTGCATTTCCATGGTAGAACTTATCGTCACGTTTACATATGCAATGGTCTAAATATGCGGTCCGCGACTAATAGGTAACTGACCATTACAGATTGAAGAATTCAAAGCTGATGAATTTAAATTGGAGCCAGATACATAATCCTCCTGTTGGTGGGCGTAAATAATGAGCTCTTCTCTCCTTTCTATGAGTATGTTGATTACAGTTCTATCGTGACGTGCTACCACTCGCTGGAGATACGTAGGTGCCAAGCCCAACGTTGACTCGTTCGGGGAATATTGTTTGATTACACTTTACGAACCTGTAGCATTCATCTCATCTATCGAGTCGATCTTTATTGGAAGCAATGCTTAAGATTAGTTTCCCTCTGGCAATTAATCTGCAATGAAGTGGCGTGGGGGCTTAGCTCCGCTGTGGTGAAATTGACAGAGCAAAGGAGCCCCTGCCTATCCTCATATACTCGAAATAAGCGACATAGACGCCTCAATATAGCGAAGACACCATTGAACCAATCTTATACTTATGTGGTCTAGTCTCGCCGTCCAACCGGGGGATCTGTGTTCGCTTACCCCTTTTATTCCGATAGGACGAAACTACGACGTATCACGCAGAAGGACTTATCACCCTACATGGATTTGGCGGAGGAGCGAACATGATGAGTAGGTAAACAAAAATTAGCCGCAGAAAGATAATTGTTATTCGCACTTGGGTAACATGGGACCCTAGCTAATCACCGAAAGGATTCTGATAAAGCCGTCAACCAGGGTTAAGTAAGAGAGATTTTAGTTTATAATTTGAGGATAATATTTAGGTTTTAGAGACATATCAGACGAGCTAGGGCAGACGGTATATCGGACGCCGACGGCGATAGCGGAACGCGGCAAGCCGTTTCCCGTGCAAGGCTGGATGATGACGACAGCCGTTACACAAACCCTCCAATATATAGAGTTTAGCGGCTCAACGGCACTGGGACACAGCTTGTAACAAATTCTTGGTTTCCACTTCCCGGAGATTCGGGGAACAAGATTTGGAATTATCCCCGTAAGATTTCGTAAGGCTCGAGTAGACTGCGCGAGATGACTTCAGCACTAACCCACGAAGTAAGAGGGACCTTATTCAGCAAATCAGGAAAGAGGATCATCAAGGCTGGCCTGTTTGGTATGTTGGGGGGATGCGAGGCTAAGGTTTCAATATTGATATCCGTTCATGCGTGTCGATTATTAAGAATGTGATGTGATGGTGATGTTGGTGACCCGCCTTACCGCAGCGGCGCAGAACAGTCACCCAGAGCATCATGCCTTCACCGCCGCATCATCTCTGGGCACGTCATCATGATAACTTGTCAATAGAGGTCGTAGAACCGTGCTCTGATGAGATGTATTTGGAATTCAGGAGTGTGTCCATCTTGGTGTATGGGCTCCGTGACGGTATAAGATAGACTCGACGCCTGCGCCGTCGAAATAAGTAAAGTCCAGCTCTCACAGATAGCTGTAGGCTCAATAAAGGTAGAAAAGGAGAGACCACTACAAGATGGTCCAGTCAACTCTACATACCCTTTTATTAGCAAGCCTCACGGCTATAGCTGCGGCCCGAAAGTGCCAGAACCTAACAGTCCCCATCTCGATATCGGCGCGCAACACGAACTTCTCGCTCCAAGCGCCATCTACCAACGTTGACGTCACGGACTTCGTCCTGAATTTCTCGCAACCAGGCGTGAACTTCACCAAGCAAGCACTAGGTCCCAACGGAGCACCCAACAGCACCGATGGCGAGGTTAGTGTTACGATTATCCTTTCCCACTACCCCCCCTGCCCCCTTTTACCCCTGAGCTTAACATCCAACGCATATATATCGACAACCCACCCGAAATGTTCACTAACAGCCCCAGTTCGCAACCATAACCGGCACTTACACCATCGGCGCCACCTACTGCGAGCCGGACTCGGGCCCAGGCTCCGCGCTGCAAATCCTAACGCACGGCGTCGCCTTCGACCGCTCGTACTGGGACTTCGCGGCGCAGGACTACAACTACAGCTACGTGAACGCGGCGCTAGCGCGCAACTACAGCACCTTCGCGTACGACCGGCTCGGTCTGGGCGCGTCCTCGCGCGGCGAGCCCGTGAACGAGATCCAGACGGGTCTCGAGGTCGCCGCGCTGCACGCGCTGACGACCCAGCTGCGGCAGACCGCCGTCCCAGGTATCGAAGCTTCGTACGACAAGGTGCTGCACGTGGGGCACTCGTACGGCTCCGTGCAGACGTGGGCTCTGACGGCGATGTACGAGGGCATTTCAGACGGCATCGTGCTCACGGGGTTCAGCGAGGCGGGGGATTTCGTGCCGTATTTCATGCTCGGGGGGAACTACGTCCTGGCGCACGACGCCTCTCCCGCGTTAGCTAGCTACCCGCCGGGATACCTCGCGTCGGCTGACATGACGGCCGTCCAGATAGGTTTCTTCGCGCCGGGGAATTTCGACCCGGCGATCCTAGCCGCGACTTACCGCGCGGGACAGCCCGTGACGATTGGCGAGCTGATGACGCTTGGCGGCGTGACGACGGGAAATAACACGTTCGGAGGACCGGTACTAATAGTCACTGGAGGTAAGTCACATACACATATCACTGGTCATCTGAATATATCAACGAGGAGGAGTCTTGAGAAGCTGATGTGCCTTTCGTTCTAGAACGGGATATTCCATTTTGTGGAGGGAACTGTGATGTGTCTAACCCACCCATCCCTGCCCAGGCGAATCAGTCCTTTACCAATACGAGCTACTTTGACGCGATTATAGTTCCTGGTGCAGGGCACGGTCTTAACTTGGTGAATACCTATTTCTCATTGTGATAGCCTCACGATTGATGCTAACTACAAATAGGAGTATTCGGCGCAGGCAACATATGCCTCCATCCTCGATTTCTTTGATCAGCATACCTAGAGCTGATCTTCAGCTATCTCCAAGGAGCTATCGTACACGCAACAATAATAGAAATGTCAACTTTGCGTGAGGTTAGCCGCATATTGTTGTCACTTCTGTGACGTGAGGCTGTTGCGCCGTTTGGGTAGTAGTGCAAGTCTTTTTTAGATTCCAAAATCCTTGACTAGAGAGAGCATCCAGTAAAGTAGGGCAAATAACGTCTCAAAGTTTCTCGCCAAATGCTGAAGCACATATAAGGATACGGTCCACCTCGAGAATATCTTCTGTAATCTGTAATGAACCCTATGATGGAGACTGCCAGGCCATTGCTAACGGCAGCTCTACCAGCCTAGGCTATATCTGAATTACCTTGTCACTCGAAATCTTTGAAAAGTAGAATTAGTAACGACATAATTCCGCAATATAGACGTATGAAAGAAAAGAAAAAAAAAGAGAGAAAGGGGGGGTGAGGGGGAAAGTATTACCGTCTGAGTCCGATCCTGAGTCACACTCAAGCCACAACCTATCCACTCCGCGCCAATCAATGAACATCGATCTAATGAAATCGCGTGAATTACGTTTCCCTGCAGGGCGCTAGATTAGTTGTGTACTTGCACGGTCGGAATAGCTTCATAAAGTGGGAAGTAGGTATGGAGACGTAGATATATACATACAATCGGTGCCGGTCCATTCTTTGGTAGGGCACTTTGCCGTGGTCGAACTCTGATCTGGGTCTCTAAATTCCACTGGATATTTTGAGGTACCGAACACCTGGCTCGGGAAGGAGAGATGTATGGCGGTGAGGGTGAAACCATGCTCCGTAATCTGACGAAGGAACCTAGGCCAGAGGTTGACAGGACCCACGGTATCGGTATCCGGTGGACTGTAAAGAGAAACTTTGTGCAGAGAGAATTTACGTAGGCTCGCTGTGTATCTCTTGAAGATGTTGAGTAGTAGAGGCAATTCAACGTTGAACATTCCGAGATCTAGCTGTGCCAGGTGCGGAAATTCGGGTGTTTGTGGTAACTTGGGGAAACGTCTTTGTACACTATCCGCGTCTGCATCGGAGTTGGTAGGGAATTGGAGGATGTGCGACTTGGGCACGTGAGCAAGCCACTGGAGAATATCGGTTGCTTCGTGCGCCCTGCAACCTCGGAAATTAAGTCTCAAGTGCTCCAAGGAATGCGTCTTCGAAAGGAACCCGGCCAGAAGAAAGGCGGAATTACTTTGGTAGTCTCCCTCATCAGTGGTGACTAGACTCTGGTATGTGTGCCGTCCTAAGTCGAGATACAGGGCCTTAAGATTCTCAAGCGCTGGCAAAATCGTAGGCTCGAGATAGCGAGGTATCTTGAAGGCGTTATTCGGAAGATGACTTTGTCTCAAGATGACCTCAAATCGAGAGGAACTGTGCATTTCCTTCGTCTTTCCCAGGGCTTGTAGCATTATCCAGAATATATGACACATAAATGGTGTGGGATCAACAGCCACATTGTCACCTATGGGATGAAAGAAATCGGGTTGGACGAATTTGCGGCCCGTCTGTTTCAAGAATGTCGGGGCGCCGTAAGCATCCCAAAGACCCTCTCCTCCGTCACGGTGTCTGCCATCGCGGGAGAAGTCTCGCAGACCGACTGTCTCAAGTGCGGGTAGGTTGTGGAGAGCTTGTGTGAGTAGCTCCAGGTCTTGACCCGTACTGATCAGTGCCTGGTGGCTAAGGCATTCCTCATAGAAAATGTGATACTTGAGGGCCTCGCCCGGGGTCGGAAAAGAGCCGGGATGGATATTCGGATCACTATATCTTGGTGTTGGTCGCTCCAGACTAATGATGAGATGCTTCAGAAAAGGTCCGAGTCGAGATTTCGAAATATCTACGAGCGCTTGAAGACTGAACTCGCTAATCATGAACTGACGCTTGATAAAGAATTCCTTGGCGAATGGATCGAAAAGGTCATTCTCAATGCGGCGACAAACAAGGCGAAGCGCTCCATATTCACTGGTTGTGAGGTAAGAAGCTATGTACATCAACACTTCTACTGGGACGCGTAGTAGAGAGCTCTTAGGCATCCCTACCAGGGAAGATTGGGAATTCATGGCTTAAGAAGCGCGGTGGCGGTACCTTCAAACCAGAGACGAGGGTTGATTGTTGGGGTCAAATGATTGACAGGGTAGTTGATAATTGGGAAACGATCGAGAGGTGAAGAGACACCTTGGGTTGTATGGAAAGTCGCACGACTGTCGTGCGAATAGAAAGTATCGGGAGGTGAGAGTAGATGAAAAGAATTGAGGGATGGATGATGAAAAATGGGAGAAATTGTTTGGGGGTTGAGTTGCACAAGGTTATTTAAATATATTTCCACTCGAGAGTCGGAAAATTGAGGCTGCAACTGAAATAGGTATCCGTTACTGAGGTAAAGGAGTGTGGGACCTCAACATGAGTTCAGAGAGAAGAATTGAGGCATCACAGTACCTGCCATCTGCTTGTCTTTGAAGGTGGGGGGCTACATAAGGGTAGGTGCATACCGCGGGCAGATAGTCCTGTCATTTGATTGGATCAAAATGTCGATTTTAAGTTGAAAAAGGAAAACTGTACACAGGTACGTGGTTCGCACCCTGATCCGTGCAATGCGGTAGGACAGACGTAACTGTGTACCTTCAAGCTCCCTTCCACTCATACATGTAGTATTTATGTGTATTTCAGCGAAAAATAAATATCTAAAATGACAAAGAAACATTGAAGCTCGGAGCAAATACGTATCACAATCAGATTAAGTGTAAATGAACATAATATCCTCTATAAACTAAGTTTTTTTTATTACTAGGCTTTATCTTTATCATGTATATCCAGGTCATACTTGACGAATACCCAAGGTTAAGCTTCCAAAATCCCAGCTATGCAATAGATATATATGTGATCGTCATGACAATCAAACCACCCCCTTATTATTATACAGGTTTCCGGTGATCCTTATCGTTCTTGTCGTACTTGGTACCCAGAATCGCCTCTTCGTCGAACTCTTCCTGCTGACTACTTTGGTCGTAAGCCAGTCTAACTTCCTCAATCTGATCACCCACTTCCATCCACGTGTCGCTGCAAGCCGGGATTGGGAATAGCTTGCACAAGGCCCAATACATCCCTGCGGAGATGATGAATCCGCAGAAGAAATTGAAGTTGTAAATGTACGTCGCTCCTATGGGAACGTTGCCGCCGTTCACGGCCCCAGCGAAACCAACCACGTTGATGAGGATGCCACTGATGTATGCCGCGTAAGCTCTCCAGTGGAATCCGAATGTGAAATAATACGGTCCCGTCTTGCGAGCATCGTAGAGCTCCCTAATTTCGAGATAGCCTTTGCGGACCAAGTAATAGTCGCTACACATGACGCCCGCAATCGAGCTAAGAAAGACTGAATAAGACGAGAGGTACGTTGTGAACTGGTTAGCCGATGTAAGCAGAGTGTAGGGACACATGGCGAGGCCGACGGCAGCACAGACATAGCCGCCACGGCGAATATTGATAAATCGCGGTAGCAATGCCGTCATATCGGTACCTGCCGAAACCGAGTTCGCTGCAATGTTTGTTCCCAGTTGAGCTAGCGCGAAGGCGAGGGCAATGACAAAGACGCCAAAACGTTGACCGGAACCACCATCGTCGATGAATCTCTCCAACAGGTCAAGGGGATCCCAGATTGGTTCGCTCCCAGGATAAATGATGACCGAGCTGGATGAGACTAATATGCCGATTAAGGAGGTGACGGCGAAACCGATAGGAATTGTGAAGAGCTGTGACCAAAGTGCGTCACGCGGCTTGCCGGCGAAGCGAGAGAAATCGGGATCGTTTACAATGAGAGTCGCAAAGTTAGCAATCGAACTCATGATACCTTTGATGAACTGCCAGGCAAGATCGCTACCCTCTATCGTCGCTCCTTGCCTAACAATAGGGCCCGGACCGCCTGCACGAACCAGGGCCCAGATCAAATAGGCGACACCAGCACAAGGGACGAAGTAGGCCTTGACGGTAAAGAGGTGTCGGACTTTGTGCACCGGAAACCAAATGGCCGGTAGCGACAGGAGCCAGAAGAGGAAGAAAGAGACATAATCAGCGGTAGTAGTCCCAGAGTCGGCAGAGAATGTGTTTGGAATAGTGTTGCGATCCTGCTCTTGTTAATATACCAATGTTTCCTGTACGCATTTGGCCCAGCCAAACTTACCCAACTGAGCCAGATGGATCGAATCATTAGGTAGACGCAGTGTCCACCAATGTATGACTGTACGCCGTACCAAATGCACGCCATGGCTGCGCGATTAAACACAGGCCAAAGACAGCCCCATATTCCGAAGCTCGACCGGTTCACGATTGGGAAGCCGATATGGTACACGGCACCAATGCGACCAGTCATACAGATGAAGCAGCCAGCAATCGCATATCCAACCCATACGCAAATCCAAGACTGCCACCACGAGAGTCCGTTCACAATCATTGACGAGCTAATCATCCACGTATTGATATTGAAGGAATCGGCAATCCAAAAGCCAACGAAGTTCCATGCTCCCCATTGGCGACGCTCGGGTTCGACGGGTTTAAGGTCGTTGTTTGTCAACTAGCATCGGTCAGTCTCGCGATGGCTTCAATTGGTTACTCTTTGTGTAACCTATATCACCCCCAACGAAGATGGGGTACGGGTTCAGCCTTACCATCAGCTGAGCAGTTGTGAGCCCCTCTTCATTGTCTACAGCGACCTTATCGACCCACGCAGTCAGCTTCGAATCATGTAACCTCTCCATTGCGACAGTGAAGCCAGTGGACCCTGGACGAATCGTCGAATAGGTGTCGTCGTGTTAGGTAATTTTCGAGTAATAGCAACCTGAAGCACGTGGGACGGTTTCACTCATGTACGACGCTCCAGCCCGTCGGGCAGAGGAAATACCTAGGCAAATGGTGGGATATTTAAGTTTGTATTTTGTATGTGAAGCATCATACGTCGAACTCTAGATTATCGAACCATGAAAAATTTGCTCGATATTAGGAAGTTTATATATAGCAGGGGGGACGAGAGAGATATATAAATGTTCCAAGATAATAAGATAACAAGATAAAAAGGAAAAGAAAGAAAATAAAAGATATTACATGCTTCAGCTGACAAAAATTAATCCTTACCACTGCGATCTTTAATAAACCTGCGCCCACGACATAGATACGTAGCTTGCCGTTGTACCGCTCAAGACTCGACAGGACCCCCCCACACTATAACCTCATTCCCTGACCGCGTGCATGTGGCCAAACTTGGCTTAAGACATACTCACAACATTCCTAGAGGCAACGAATCCTCTACCTCGGTGTCGCCGCTAATATAGATAAGGTAGTGAAAGATAAGCTGTTGATTGGCCGACTGCTACGAAACGTAGCGTTAATTGTGTATCTGATCGCAAATGTTATCGTCGTTTCGGGCTTAGCGGCTACCAGCCTCAGGGGTGTCCCCCAGGGCTCCAACGATCATCGGTCCCGCTAATACCCTGCTGATACCCTGCAGCCCCGCAAGTTATGACGCTAACGCTATCAGCTATCTGCAAATTATGTCATCTCATCGAGCAATTCTTTTAAAAATTCTTTGCTCTAGCCTCTCCAAAAGGTTCCTTATCAGGGTAGGGCTCTTCCTCACGTGACAACTCCACCCGCCGCAGTATCGTCAGTGAATACAGGTATAGTATAATATATCTTAGTCATCGTTCGGACAACGAACTACCTGCCTAGACTTATACTGCCCTCACTCGACCCTCATACTATCTAAGGGTGCGTAAAGCTAATTCATCATTAGCTGATATCTTGAAAATAACGGCAATATCGCATGCTATTGCTGCAAGCTTCTTTAAAGAGTTCCGGACAGTGTCTAGATCGGGACTAGTTCAGTAGCGAGTGGCAATGAAGTTTGTAGGAACCCGCTATCTCTCATGCAAATTTATAGCCAATATGCATATGCTTGTGTTATTCAGATGAGCCCGAGTTCGTTTACAGTGGCTCAATAAATCCTCTCTTCTCTAACGGAGAGTAAACAGTGCCTCTTCCACAAAAACGACTCTCGACTGAACATATATAGCTATAGGAAACATGTCGAAAACAACCGCATTATACTCCGCTGACTATCATGTCTAGGGACGGAGAGGGCAGTCTGGATAGGTATATATTCCCTGCAATGTTGGCTTTTTTGTCGATTCTATTTTTATCCGCAATAGCTAAACAGCAAATTAATCATTCTACATCTCCAAAGAACTACGCAACTCATCACAATAAATCTTAACTTATTATTTATCACATATTAGTTTCATCCTTTCTTAGCGAGAACAATGGGCTCATGGTTAATGAGAGGCCGGCTGGAGTGTAAGCTCCACGGCGTGAGAACTTGTAATATATGCCTGCACTGCATCACCGAGGCTGCAGACGGTTCCATTCCGGACCCAATCGACGACCCCCGAATTCCCTACCCCGAGTCAAAGCATAGCATCAAGCCCCGATTTGAATTCCTTGGCGACGTACCCATGGCAACCTTGTCCAATGAACAAACTAATCCTGACGAGCTCCGTGAATTCGCTTGCGAGCAATGTGAGCTTAGATACTGGGGCGGTGACGGTATGGGGACGTACGCCGTCCATCCCTCGCATATCTGTGCAAATGGACTGCGATTCATTCCAGTTTGGGTCCACCCAATAATGTTTTCTCGCAATTCGGAGAGGGTCGAATGCTCTGCATTCTTTATCTTCGACACTAAATCCAAGATGAACGCTACTTACAAGTGTATGTCAAAGTCCGATTATGGGAGTGCTGATTGGAATCTCGAAAACTCGGAAATCGCAGCTCTAACACAGTTGCTGACTTATGTAGAGGAGAAACTAATTCCATACCGGAAACTACTTACCAACGATTACCTTTACACGAACAGCGAATACTTTGCCGCTCGAGCATGGCGCTTTCATCTTATAGTAGTCACCTCTCTCAACCCGGCCGTTCTAAGTTTATTGCTTCGAGCACATAAATTGAAGTACAGTTCAAGGCGAAAGGCTTTCGTCGAGAGGAATGTTTTAGGAATGGTAACAAGCAAGATCCCTACGACGGAGGAACGATGGTACCAGATGGTGAGTTTCGTTCAGAAGGTTAAAGATCTGGCTGCATTAGGCATACAAGTATATTGGGACACTATGGAGCACGACAAGTGTTACGAAACCGCGAGGGCGAAATTCGTGGATCAACCATCCCAATTACCGGTACCTCAGAGGGAAGTCCTCGAGGACGATGCCGATTTCGAGGAAGAGGACCTAGTAGTAGATAATTCTTTCGAATATCTCCCAATTCACGAAGGTTTCGAGGCCGTTGAAAGTGAAGATCCAGAGGGAAGCCCAGAGATGCTTGCAACGTTGTTTCCCAAGAGCTCCAGAGGAGGCTTCCCGTACCTGCAGTAGTTACCAGGTATGTAAGTAAATTGAGAAACTGCCTACCTAGGTAGGTAGTTAAACGAGCCAATAATAAATATATAATTGCACTTTATTGAATTTTTAATAAAACAAATCATTGAATGTAACGTGCTTGACGTGCCCTTGATTCAACGAAATAGCCAATTAATAGCTTAATATTTGTCTATCAATTCTTTGTTCTATCTGATGTCTTCTTTACCAGTGTCGTGTAAATACTATCAAGTAGTGAGGAGAATTGAAACATACTGCTTATCTTAACTTTTTTATAGAAATACCAGCTAACATACCTCCTACCTACCTAGGTACCTAGCTATAACCATCCATTCGGGGATTCCGGACTAGACCGGCTTGACGCGGATCGAGGTACGGCAAACGGCATAACGAGGTCCACATAGTCGAGAACTCCGCACCCTAGGGGTCCGCAAGCGGGGGCTAGGTCTCCCCGTACTCCTCCTTTCCCTCCACCTTATAGGGCGACCCCGCAGTTTTTCTCTGCTGTCCGAGGGATACTTAGGCACTATTTACCCCGATGTCTACGCATGGACTTAAGCCGAGGAGGCTTCACCTATTAGTTTAAGAGATTGGGGATCTGCGCCCGTCGGGACAGATCCTTGAACAAGTTATTCTCATATTGATAACGAACAATTTTCTTCAAAAATAAATAAATAAATGAAGAAACCATGGCGCCGATCCCTAAGAACATCATCATCACCGGAGCCGGGGGGTTCATCGGGCCCCTCCTCGCAGCCCGTCTTCTCAACGACCCGGGCTACCGAGTGATCCTAACCGATTTAGCTGACCCGGTCGTTCCAGAAGGGATCAAGTATCCGCAGAACGTAACGACGCTCAAAGGCGACATCTGCGACCCGACATTCGTGTCGTCGCTGCTAGCCGCCGCGGCGCCCCTCTCCGCCATCTTCATCTTCCACGGTATCATGTCGGCGGGGTCGGAAGCCAACTGGGACCTATCATTGCGAGTCAACGTGAATAGCGTGCGGGACTTGCTTGTCGCGCTCAAGAACACGTACCCCGGCGTGCGGGTGATCTACTCGAGCTCGCAGGCCGTGTACGGACAGCCGCTGCCCGCGGGCAAGGTGACGGACGACGTGATGCCGACGCCCGAGGGCACGTACGGCGCGCACAAGCTGTTGACCGAGATCTTCATCAACGACATGCATCGCAGGGGCTTCATCGACGCCTTCAGCCTGCGATTCCCGACGGTCTCGGTGCGCCCGGGCAGGCCTACCAACGCCGCGTCTTCTTTCCTGTCGGGCATGATCCGCGAGCCGATGAAGGGCGAGGAGTGCGTGGTGCCGCTCAAGGACCGATCGTTCCGGTCGTTTCTGTGCTCGCCGGACAGCCTCCAGGAGAACCTTATTAGGGTCTTGAACATGGACAGCTCGAAGCTGCCGAAGCATATCCGCCACATCAATATGCCGGGAATCTCAGTCTCCATCCAGGAGTTATTGGATGCGTTAGCTAAGTACGGAGGGGAGAACAAGTTGAAGTACATCAAGGAGGAGACAGACCCAGATCTCGAACGCATAATACGAAGTTGGGCTCCGGAAATTGATACCACTACGCCGCTTAAGCTGGGACTGATTAAGGATGAGAGTGCAGATAGTCTTGTCAAGCAGTATATTGATTCTTTGAAGTCATAATGCTTGCTTCGGGTAGGAAAAATGATACAGGTAATTGATAGTAATTAATCCATTCTTCCAATTTCCCAGAGTATGTTTAACCAAACACGTCATATAATGTACTGGTATCAAGCATCTTCGATGTATGAACCTCCTGAGGCGCCGAGAGTGGCGTAATAGAGGTCATCCTCTGCTAAGATAACCATGCGCCCGTCGCCAGCGAAATTGAAATTGGCAGAAGTTTTGCCAAGGAATATTTTCCCAATGAGTTTGCCCGATGGGTTGAATACCTGGACACCGTCGCTAGTGCCCGTGTAGACATTTCCGTTGCTATCACAATGGACACCTACGCAATAGAACGATCTTGGTCAATTTTATGGTCCACCAGAGAAAAGGGGTTGGGGTATATTTGCATTACACTACTTACCATCTGGGACTCCGGAATCAACATAAGTAAAGAGCTTGCGGTTGTCGAACGTGCCGTCTTCTTGGACATCGAAGCGATAACTACAAATTGGTCAGAAGACGCCTCCAAGTGTTTGCCGGATCCTGGTTGCATACATGCTCGCTGGGCTACTGAAATTCCAACCCCAAACGCCGCCAAAGACTCCGGTATCGGTAACATATGCATGCGAGCCATTGGGAGAGAATGTTATTCCTGGTTAAACGGATACGTTAGAAAGCGTAAATCTCGACTTTAAAGGGGAAAGAAGTAAAGGTGCGGTACCGTTCGGAAGAGTAAACCCATCAGCCACTGCAGCGACAGCACCAGTCTCATCATTATATCTATATACTTGATTCCGGAGTCCCGGCACAGGCCGGAAATCTTGTAGGTATCCGTAAAGAGTGTCAGTGAAATACAACTCCTTATTACGAGGATTGACAACTATATCGTTTAAGGAGTTGAACTGGCGTCCGAAGTAGTTGTTGAGAAGTACTTTTCATGAACGTCAGCCGAAATCTACATGGACTGAGGCTCCTTAATACTGACTAGTTGTGTTATACGGTTCTCTTGGGTTCAGTACGACCAACTGTGACGTTGCGTTATCGCCTTGTCCTTCCGCCGTATATACAATCTGGCCTCTATAATTTGTCGCACCTAGAGCATACTTGTAAGATGACTAATGAGTTTCCTTAGGGGCTGGTAATAGGTAATACCATTCGAATTGAGAATTGAAGGTGCGTCAACTGTATGGACGTTAACAGATCCTGTTGCGTTGCGAATATCCGACACCGCTGCAGCTTCGCTGAGTGCAATTTTGAGAATGACATTAGACTTATTTAGACCCGTGCCTGCTGCTGCTGCCCCTGCATTTTGTACAAAAAACATCTCATCCGTAGGTGGATACCTAGCATCGATTATGTCAGGCTTGCTAGAATGATAGACATATTTGTTTCCTCTACATACCAAACAGCAGCCTCGTGGAACATCGGGTTTGTTCCAGAGTTGGCAATGAGCGTCAACGTAGGGTTAGGGCCGATCACATCGTAGAATTCATCATCGTAGATATGGAAAGGTTTATTCGTTAGGGATTCCAAGTCATGTCCCGGCGGTATGAAGAAGAACTAGTCTGAGATTAGCTTTCCCGGTGGTTCATATGTCAAAATATGGGTTCGACATGGGAAATTATTAGAATTTACCGCGGAACCGTTAGCTAGTGTAGGAGGGAGGACGGTTGGCAGAACATTGAACGATTTCCAGTCAATTACTTGGGCTTGATCTGGAACCTGGCGATTGGATTGCCGCTCGAAATTACCTGTCCAGGAACTCCTAAACGCTTGAACGAAGACACCCGCTACGAGAACAACTAAAGCCAGCGAAAGAGTTATCATTTTGGAATTCCTATCATCAGTTCCGAAGTTCCTCTGTCCAGCGCCTTTGGCAGACGTCAGCGGCATGGGACCGGGCATTTTATAACCTCCCGAGTTAGCCGAGAATAACCATGTAGTATTAGGGATGACAAAGGAATAACCTAGGTACTAAATAACAATATGCCTAGGTTATGTCTTAGAGAGGTTGTATTTCTTTGATTGAGACGAGATTGACCGTGTGGGGGAAAAGCCCCTTGCGCTGGCAACCCTGGAACTTCCCGTTACTTACGGCATATTATATGCGCCTTCTATGCACCTTCTCCGCTATAGCGCTCATTTCAGTCGAGCGCTTCCCAAGAACTTGCTTATTGGTTGTTACATCGGGGGATGGAGACAGGAACCCCGGACTCTAGCAGCTCGGCTACAATGCGGAGATCGGAGCGGGGAAGTGGAGAAGCGGGGGAGTTTATTAGTACGTCATTGAAGATGGATTACATAATAAGTTTGACTTTCTTTTTGTTGGCTCCCCGCGAAAAGTCTTCCGTTTGCATGCCTACGGTACCCTTCAGTAGAAATATGCCGTTCCGTCATGTACGATAAAGCTTATTGGATTTAGAGAATACTATCCAATTGATCGATAATTACCTAGATATAGCGGGACAGAGCCTCACTAGCGTTAGTAACTGCTTTAGGATAGCTCCTTTCATCTTTCATTGGACTTCCGGTTACCACTCTAAGCCTACGCCCACATCCTATAGTCCATAGTATAAGGCACATATCTTGTGCTCCTCCTAGGTTTAGGTAATTTATATTTAATATCTTTCTGCCATCCGTCGAGATGTGAACTAGTTCTACGATAGTAAGAAAATCCGGTGGAGATTATCGACATGAAGGAATAAGCGTAGCTCTCGCCTTGAAAGTGTAGATCATAACACTTTGTTCACTATAGACATTGTGGATAGGAATTGCGCTTAATATAATGTTCATCAAACCCTCCTTCTACTTTTGAACCCCATTTTTGAATGAAGGCACTTTTTTCTATACCGTCGAGTCCGAGCGATTAGGCACCTAGGTACCTTATTACAATTCTCAAAGAGCGGGGGAAAGAAAACCCGATTGTACCTATCAACAATTCATAGGTACCTATGAAGGCAAATCAGATACATGATCTTTCAATCACTACATTGGATGTGATTGAGACCGAAAAAAATAACAAAGGTCTTTATCCATCTCTAATAAGAAAGTTGTTTATATACTAACAATGTATTCTTCTCGTATATTCCTAACTGACGCGAATAAGTACAAATCTAGCTCCTCCCACCGGGTACTTAGAAGTCACTAAGCTGATCTCGTAGCATCTCAATAAACCTAGGAAGAACAAATCCCTTAGTTTAAGTGCTTACCTACCCAAGAGACTTGAGCGCAAGCACTTGCAATGTCTGATACTACTTCCCAAGGGGGAAATCCTACTGATACTACTGCCCAAGAAGGTAGTCCTACTGGTAGTAAGAGCCCGGTCGCTCGTAGCCCGGATACGGAGTGCACCATTCAGCTCGGTGCTGGTCTACTTCCTGCGAGTATTGGAGGTACAAAGAAATGCAAATGCATTATAGTCGAAACTCCAGAGGAGTTAGAACGCTTGGTCGTAAGCATTAATAAAGCTGTTAAAATGGGTATTCTAAATCTTCACAAGCCTAGCACAGCCTTCGCTGTGCTTATTTTGGGAGGTCATCTTGATTATCCCAAGAAAGACGAATGAGGAACAACGCTGGGGAATATTGCAGGACACAGATAGGCCCAAGAAACTCGTAGGTTAGCCACGTTGTCACATGGCCACTCTCCTTATTAAGGAACCCTTAAGGTTTCCCTATAACAATGAAGAAAATCTATATCATGTATAAGATTATTTAAATACTGTCCCATACGTCAAGGTAGTGAGCCCCAATGGTGCTGGTAACTACTATATCTACATCCTTGTGCCTTTCACTAAAATAATCTCCAGGGGCCGAAGAGGATAAGGTCGTGTACAAGTAAAATTGGAATATGGAAGAGGGGGCTATGGGCATTATCTAAGGTGAAAATTTACCTGAAATTGGGGAATATGTCTAAATCTATAAGTAGATGGGGAAGTTTAGCCTTCGTTCAGCAAGAATCCGATAAACAGACTAGGTCACATTGGGGAACTAAGAAACCATGGCCATGTCAGGGGTCTACTTGTGCCGAGTTGGCCGCTGCCAGGGATTGCCGCCAGTATGTGTAACAGTTTGTTAAGAATGTCCCATTTGTCACGAGAATCATAGAGCGATTAAACCTCGTGGGCGATAGTTATTTATGTGCAAGTCACTCAATGTTTCAAATATGAACGTAGATAGGCAGGAAGTATCGTGTTAATACGGGCCAACTTCTCGCGTTACGATAAGCTTGTCTGTCCTATCTACATATTTGGTCCAGAAAGCTCTGATGATCATCATAAGGACAGATCATGCCATGCTGCCTAAAGGGAACGGAGATCCCCCGTGCTCCTGCGTCCGTGTTGCTACTTCCTTCAGCAGTGTTCCCTAATCCCCCCTTCATTTTGTTTGTTGTTGTTTTTTTAAGTTTGATGGCCCTTTGGAGACCCTCGAAAACGCGACGCAAAAACATTGACAACCCGCCATAGCCACCGAATATATCACTCCACGGGTGTTCGTAGTATGATCTGCAGAACGACTCCAGGTTCTCCGGAGTCATTAGCCGTGCCATTATTCTTGGAGTTGGCTGAGCTAGGTGGTGATGGTTCGCCGTCTCTAAAGCCTCCAGACTCTGTAAACGTCGGTCTAACGTCACTCTCGGTGTCGCTATCATTATTTTCTGGCTCTTGTCTCACATCAACAGTGATAGACAGCCGCTTTGAGTTTCTTTTCCCGGAGAAAGCCGACTTGGGGACCTTGACGGTAATCTTATAGTGACTTTCGGGTAGTTGTATGGCCCGGATAGTAGCTTTCGTTGACGTCTCAAAGTAATTGTGCTTCTCCTCGCCAGCGCTTAAGATGTCATATTCGTCACAGGCTGCGTTGGAATGTTCTGTAACCATAGTATCAGGGGGAGCGGCAGTCATGGGCGTAAGCTCGGAGTTAACGGGTTTGGCCGAGATTTCGCTGCCGTCGTACTCTTGAATACCTGTAATAGTCTCTGTTGCGCTCGATAAGACGGTGTTGTCTTCCCCAAATTTGCAAGTATTCGTGAGATTGCTATCATCAGAATCCTCTTTGGTACTAACATCGAGGGCCTCGTCACAAGTAGACATTGTTTCGTGCTCTAGGATGTCTTCTGATGCGTAAGTGTCCTGATTTCCCGAGCAATTGAGGATGGTCTCACCTTCGGTATCATCGACATCAATAACCGCCTGTCCGGACTCCGAGTTTGTTGAGTCATCTGAATCTTGGGCAAATAGTGATTTCCATTCTTCTATCGTCGCGTGAATTTTTTTGATATCCTCTTCTCTGTGGAAAATCAAGGTGCTGAACTGGAGAAGCTCTCTAGCGTAGTCGTACCGACGATCATTCGCTTCCGATACCCAGTTCTCTCCCATGGCGTCCTCGAAGACTTTCTTGATCTCGGCATTCTCAGGTGAGTCTGGCTCATTCATTTTCGGATCTAAAGGATCTTCACGAAGATCGCTGGAATCAGACTCGCCTTCATCCCAGGGTACCCATAGCCATCGCGGTGAGATACGACCGGCGAATCGTGGTACGAATACGGCATCATCCCAGTCTATAATTCCTGTGATGGTGATATCCGGAGAAAAGTCGACCATGATATTGCGGGGAAAGAGATCAGAGTGGTGCAAACATATGATGTCGTTCGGTGGCTCGAAGAGCTCCATGTCCGCCATTTGTTCCACAATGTCTAGACATGGATCGAAAATCTCGTAAAGTGAGCTGAAAGGGGCCTCACGATTCTCTGCCTGGTATATGCGCCGCTTGAAGATGGCTAACATGATGTCGTCTGTAGACAAACCTGGTGGGTCGTGTTGTAATCGCTCCAAGGGTAGCAGACCATTACCGGAGTTGCACCAATTGATTGGATTCTCAGGTAGTTCCAAGACTTCTGTTCCGAACGGCTGAACAAAGAGATGATTGCTCACTTCATCACCAGGATGAAAGTTTTTCTTGTGGACATTCATATGTCCAGCGATTGGGTGCGTGATGGACTCAATCTGAAGGTAGAGATGTGCCAACTCTTTGGCTAGACGTAGCTTTTGGTGGTGGGTAAGATCATCCCAAACGTCCTGAAGGCACTTTCCGGGCACACGCGACATGATGATGTAGCTATTCTCCAAGGGGTTGTTTTCGGTGGCGTCCCACGTAATCACCTCAGGAACCTTCAGGTCAGTGTACTTGGCCAGATACTCCAAAATGGCAGCTGTATGAACGACGTCGGAGTAACCTCGAGTAATCAGTGGAATGCGAAGGACATATTCGGCTGATTGGCCATCCGTTTTCGTCATCGAGAAGCTAAAGGCCGCATTAAACGACCCGCGGGAAAGGTATTGAACAGAATGGACGCCGTGCTGGGCAGAGGGCCATAAGTATTCGCAGAGTTGAGTGGCTTTCGATAGCCACCTATCAGACAGCGTCTTCTCATCGGGCTCACACTGGCACGTTCCATTGTTGTCGTCGTTGCCGTCGCTATTTCCGTTGCCGTTGCCCCCATCATCACCGCCGTCGTTGTCGTCATTGTCACGGTTGTTGCAGTCGTCGCAGTCGCCACAGTGACATTCTGGTGGGAACGGATTGAAGGCGGTTTCTATGCTACAGCGCAGGGATGGCCTCAGAGATTTCGGTAAAGGCGTAGATAAATGAGGGGCTGAAGTAGGCAGCACCGGTAGAATAGTGAATGGAAGTGTTGTGGTGGGATCAAGTAGGACCTCGGTCGCCATGTTGATCAAGTGAATGAATGAATAGATGGATGAATGGATGGAATTCAGTGAGACTTGATAACTGGAGGTGTTGAGGTGAAAAAGAAATCGATGAAGAGAGTTTAAAAGGAAGTAGTAGGTGGTTGTGAGAAGAAAAAAAGATAAAGGAATGGTGGATTGGCCTTAGGCTGTGACTGCCTCTAAAATCCACCTCCTAGTCAGGCAGGTATGTTTGCCCTGTAAAATCAAGTTAGCTTGCGGTTGATTAGGTAATTGAGTACCTGAGGAGGTACCTTGTTTTTCAGTTGCCCTGATCAATGAGGTCGAATGGTACAGGTATTGCTAAACCTCTTTTCCATTCTGTTGATATAACACGAAGGAACAAAACCATGAAGAAATGAATAAGCGTAAAAGAAAAAAAGGGAAGAGGGGGGAGGGACGGGGAGTTCGAACTTGTGTTATCTCTATAAGAAATCAACTCGTGATAAAACTTACTAATTCTTCTTGTGTTGCTTCTTCTTCTTATCTGATCGAGCGTTTCTCGCTGCTTCTCGTTCCACTCTCTGTCTCTCTGTCTCTTTCTTCTTCTCCTCCTCCTTCGCCTGAAATTCCCTGAGACACTTGTAACACGGTTTACTCTTCAGTGTGGGTAGGTTGTGCTGGCTGCAAAGTATCTTTGATGGATATTAGTAATGTTTCTTATAACTTCTTTTCGTGGGGTATGTACCTCGTGTTCCGAGCAGATGGTTTGGCCGTCCACGCGAGCTAGTCTGCAGTTTTTGCCCGGATCGTTCCTCTTTGGGCAATGATGCTTCACCCCACCCGCCATGCTTGGATGACAGGTGGCTGGATGAGATTAAGTGGTAGACGACAGCGTGGCCGGCGATTGTGTGGACTTAGATCTTGATTCTTCGACCTTCGGTCTTGGATGAAAGGTCGAATGTGCTTGTGGATGTCGAAGTTGGGTAAGATTTGGACCCGGTTGAAAAACTGGAATCAATCGAGATTTTTGTGTTGAGAGAGGATTAAGCAGTGCTCTTGGAGGGGGGAATTCGTAGTGTTATATATCTTGTGGCCATAGCCAGTTGCTGGAGTGAAGCCATACCTAGGATACAGTCTGCTGCTATGAGAGCCAATGAGATGGTCATACTGTGAGGAAGGGCCAAGTGTACAGTACATAGCATTAGGGTAAAGAATTGAATAGAGTCATAGGGCCCCGCGTATTGCTGTGAGTACTGTGCTTATGTGGTCTAAGCTACACCTTGATGGATATTAGTGAGTGTTTGGTAAGTGTTATTTCTTCTGTTGGGTGGGTACGGGCCAGGCGGACGAGGCAAGAGCTCGAAGTACACATCACACATTTTCTTTATTCCCCTAAAGTCTGGTGGGCCTTAACACGTAGATTCGCTGTAATTCGCTAAATATATAGTACCTAGGTAGGTACTGTGTTGATAATGGGAATTAATGTGCTCAATACTAAGTACCTTGACCATTTAATTCCTAAACTGCCTAGAGTACCTAAGGTAGGTAACCCCTAATGTGAATATAGACGAAGGCTATTAATAAGGTTCTTGAGAATGAATATTGTGAAAGACTGTATTACACTTGACAGAAGCTTAAGCTAGCGTATATATAAGATAGTAACACCGGCTTGTCAAATCGACGTTAATGCTCGTCATCCTGATGTGCTTTTCTCGAGTCTGCATAAATCAGGAAGTCTGGGATTTTTTATATTCCCAATTCTAATTATGTATGTAGCCTTGCTGTGGGCTGCGCACCCAAGGTATTATCCTTGAGGCGCTACTCGTGATACCATGCTCGTAGTAACATTAGCTACGCTTCATCTTCTTTTGTCGACCACTAAGAGTTATCTACCGTTTCGCCCGAGTTATAACGGAGAGAGCAGGAACACGGACACTTTCACGACAACCGGAGGTGGTGGGAAGGTGGTATCATATATCGGCTTTATCCCAACAGCCCAGCTACAGCTTATTGGCTTTGGTTGTTTCACAGTGAGCCACCATTACCTTGCTAATCTACAATATATTCATCTTATCTGCAGAGTAACTATCGTAGATCCCATTTACTGACAACTGGCCAGATCTACGATGGAACCCTTGCCCATGCGCACCCCGAACCTACAGCTGTACAGTTGTATTAGTTAGTGGTTACTATATTGAGGAAGATAGATAGAAGGAGGCCGTGGGGTAGAATCCTTTAGAGGTTCTTAACTTGCTGTGATTGAATTGTTCGCCAAGTTTAAGCCTTCCAATACGTTACTTACCATCTCCAAATATAGGTTATCGAAACACGAGGTCTCTGTTCTGGCTTGGCATTCTTACTGCCTTATGTATGCTTTCTCGTAGTAGACGATGATCTAGCTATAGCGAAGTAGCTAGTCGCCGCTGAGTCTGCGAATAGTAGCGTAATGAACTACGTAAACTGCGCAGGTGAAAATTTGGTATACTTAAAAAATCTTACGGATGGAGGTATAAGATGCCGAGTTGATGGCTTGTAAATGATCGGGTTGAGTCTGGGAGAGGCCTGCTTTATGTTTAAATAAACCTCAATCTGTATACAGACTACCTGGCAAGTCATATAATAGTTTGAGTACTAAGTTTGGGAAAACATATAACGTTGATCTTTAGACCTACATTGACTAGAGGAAACATTTTTGCTCCTATTCAAAGAGGTATGAAGGGTACCGTGCTAATCCCTGTCACGAATCAATATATAGACCAATCATAATCATGGGTAGGCTAAAAGGGGTAAGTATATTGGGAGCTACCTAGCCAATCATGTTGACTACCGTAGTCTGACGTTTCCACAGTTTGCTGGGGATTAGTTTTGATAATATATTCGATCGACTCTCGTAGGCTGTATATGTAGAGTGCGGAATCAGAACGTATACGACCTGAAAAAGTCAACTGCAGCGACTAGCGGTAGCCCATAACCCTATCATGAAGTCTAGGTACTTTATCGGAGCTATAGAAATCGCAACCACCCTCAGTTTTGTAGCTCACGTTAAGCTTGAGTCACGAGCGAATCACATATGCAATCCACATTCCTCGTAAAGATCTCTCAAGTAATCGCGAGCGCAATCGAAGCGTGTCGCGAGACTCGCTTGTCTTTTCTCTGACACTGGAGATTCTAACTTTCTGCCTTGTCGCACTGGGAGAAGACTTGCGAAGTCTTCTATGTCGACAAATCAAGGCTGAAGAATAGGTATGTTCGCCAACTCGCGAAACACTGGGTAACAATCTTCGCTTTCAAATCTCAGCGGTTCATCCTATCACGTATTATTGCCTTCAGACGCTGTAGGTATTAGTGTCTTATCTAGATCGTAGATCTTCAGATCGCAGAGAGCCTAGGTTTTCTAAGCTAAACTCCCCATGCTGACAGTATACAGTATTCGAACCGACATATATCACCCGGTAGATTCCTTCATATCTTCCAACATAACTTCGGATTCTTTCGCAACCTGTCTTTCGAAAAAGTCAAAAAACCACTGGTAGGTCTCCTCCCATGAGAGGCAGTAATCCAGCAACAGGTGCGCAACCTCGGCTGGTGGGACTAGGCTCATGGGTCCGTAGAGGCGGTCGCGGGGGTCCATAACCCTCTTGTGGTGCATGGGGCGTACTATATCCAAGAAAGAGGGCGGCTGAACTGTGTTGCTGCGTATTGCGTCCGTGGCAAGGCTCTTTTCGAGTAGTTCGCACTACGGTCGGCAGTCGACATCGTCGCGTAACTCCTCGGAATCCTGCCACGACAGCGAGAGCTCGGCCATTTTGATCCGGGTGAGAAATTTCCGCGTTGGCTGCCCGCGTTCCCATTCAAGCAGCAGCTGGCCTACCTGCATTATGACTCGCGGCGCGAGGGCCATTTCCTGCACAACCTAGAGACGATGGAAGTATGGTCTTGTGAGTATATCTTGGAGTGCGGCCTTGCTCCGACTGGGGCCGCAGGGGACCCACGGTGCGCCATCTCTATCGATCTGGATGCTACTGTTAATGATGTATGAGAGGATTTCCATGCCTAAGGCCGAGTGCGTTGTTGGCATGCCCAGCCAGACTAGGATCGAGTTGCACCATCTGTATATGTCGAACATCAATATAAACTGTTGTGCCCTTTCGTCGATGTCGTGTTGGTTGACGCATAAGGCGTCAACCCACAATATTCGCTGGTGCCCCTCATGTCGGAGTTGGTATAAGGCTTCTGTCAGATTGCGCGTGAGCGGAAGGTAACATCCTTCACCGAGGTCCATCATGCAACTACTCGACGGTTCTCCCCAGACGAACGAGATTGCTTCATACTGGCCGGAAACTGAGTCTAGGGCGGCTTCGCGGAGTACTCCACGAAAGGCTCTTTGCCAGATCCCGGATGTAGCTCGAGTAAACGCAAGGAGCTCCTATCTGGGAGAGATTGGTGTTGATACCTGCTTCCACTATGATTCTGTAGATCACAGGAAGTATTAGATGGGATTCAACTTAAGTGAACGTCCATATCAGATTGATACTTGCCGTCTCTTCCCTTGGCACTGGGATCACAGCGTCCTTGGTCCATCGAATCCAGAATCCGGCTGATAGTCGAAAGCCAAAAATACGAACCGGTACAGAGAATGAGTGCGTAATGAGCTTCCAGAAGTAGATGACTCTGTTTGCCATGGTTAAGTCTCGACGGTTATAATTTAAACTAAGTTCGGATTGGCCTAACCTACTATCTTTATTAACATGTTCACGTTGAGTCACTGCCGCTACATAATTTCAACTACGGCAAGCCACTGGCGCCCGAATGATTTGCCGTTGCGAAACTTCCTCACGAGCCAATCATCATGTAAACTAATGTTATCGAATGGTGGCTGGACGGCGACATCAGCTGCCTGGAGAGAGTCCGTGATGCAGTGCGTGGTTAACACGGGGTATTATTAGATTTATGTGGATAAATATAACGACAACTCGAGGTACAGAGGCTATTTAGCTAATTAAAATAATCTGATTGGCATTCCTGGCCTATTCTTATCCGTTGAGGCTGTCTATGAATTGCTTCCTCTAACGCCGGGGTCTATGGGACATAATCGAGCCCACTTAGATGATAATTATGCACTCAAGGCAAGACATGCGTCAACCGCAAGGCCGACCCTGCCAAACGAAGATGTTAGCTAGTTGAAGATACCTGGAATATGATGAACGAACTAACCTTCCTTCTTTCTGGTAGACAACATCACTAATAATATCTCGATCCAGATCTGGGAACATCCCTGCAAGAGTTTCTACGATATTGTTGTGCTCCGCTCGGTGTATTCTCTGAGCCTCAGCAACTTCGGCACTTGCCTGCCTTGCTGCAGCTTCTTCGGCTGATAGTCGCTGGCGCACATCCATAGAGGGACGCCCGTCCATGCTGGGTCGTGGACTAAGACGTGATGGAGAGTCTGACTGTAAGCGGGCGGGTGAACTAGGACCGGCAACGCCCGAATCCTCCGAGAATATACGGCCGATGGATGAGAGAGGCCTCTGAATTGAACGAAGCAAACCGGAAATCGCGGGTCCCTCTTCGCCAGAGTCGCCATCATTGGATGACGTAGACCGACGCGGTGTGCTCGAGCCATCTAGTTCGAGCGATGGACGTGTCGAAGATGTGCCTGGCGGGTACAGTCCAGACTTTTCGGACTGTTGGGGAGGGGGTGAAGCAGGTGGCTCCTCCGCCCGATGCTTTTCGGCAATGGCCGATACGGCTGCCTCCACGTTCCTATCAAATTCTTCATCCGAGATCGTCAGAGTTGTACGGTCCATGTTCTCGATGAACTGTATAGCACCCATCTGTTACAATTAGTAGACGAGCTTGATTATATCAAGATTAATACGGCTTACCAGAGATGAAAGATAGTATCCAGCTTCTCCTGCTAGCTTTTCCTGATTCCGGAATCGCAAGATGTAGTGAACATTAGAGACTAGGTGGTCTGGATTCGACCGCAACACGACGTATATCAGAAGTGGCATGAAGGAGTCGGCGGAAGAATCCGACTTATTATGTTTGAGAAGCCCTAACACGCCGATTAGTGATTTGCTAAGTCAAGAAGGTAGCGTTCATACCAAATATGACTTTGCAGCAGTTGAGAACACAGATGATCTTGTCTCGAGGGGCCCGATATGATTTAATTTTAAGGAGTTCTAGTATTGTCAGTAATGAGTCGTGTATTTACGACGTTTGGAAACGCACCCTGCTGAGCTAAAGTGAGAAATCTCTTGCCGCTTTCACTAGTAGGTGGAATATCCAAATGCTCTTCCCTGACCCAGCTGTAAATATTGATCTTTTGTGCTAGGATTTCATCCCTCTCTACATCTTCTTGGTGTTGCCCCCGTCGCCCTGGTCCCATGGGTCGATCACCACCCCGGCGCTTTGGTTTTGCGCCAGGGATAGGCTGAGGAGGAGGTATTGCAGGCGAAAATGTCTGGGTATAGAGTCTATTCATGACGAGTTTCTCCATGCCTTCTCGGGCATTGTCAAATTCTGCATCTGAGACATTACTCCATACCTCACACTGGGCCATTTTATTGGCTATGAACGCAAGAAAATCGCCGATGATCTTAACTTGTTCATGGACCATCCATTGGCGCTTTGCGAATTCAGATAAGAAAGATTTGAGATACCTCGCTACGGGATCGGCTTTTTTATGCTTTAGTTGTTCCAAGAATCGATGGAAATCAAATGGAAGAGCCGGTTCGGGTTCTGGTTCGGGGGGTGGAGGTCGGTGTAACGGTGCCGCGGACGAGGCCTGAGAATCTGCGTTAGGGATTCTCTCATCAGATGGACCATCCTTTGGAGGAACTGGCGGGCCTTGGTCATCAGACTCTTTTAGCTTCTCCTTTGATCGCGTACTTGTTGGCGATGTGTTTGAAAGCCTTAGGCCTTGCAATTCCTGTATTTGCTGGGCGATACTCGGTGCGAGGGGCTCAAGACTAGACTTTCTCGGGGGATGTTGCATCGGTGGACTACCTAGAAGCGGTGAAGTGATCTCAAGCCGCGGACTCATCACTTCCTCTTCTCCTGGGCCACCCCCTTCCTCGGGGAACTGCTCCATGATACTCTGTATTTCGGAACGAGAGGTACCCTCTTGTTCGTCTTCGCTCGGATAACGCCTCTCATCATACCCGGCGTCGGATCGAGTTGGCGATGGTTCGGGACCGTGTCCCTTGGGTCGATAGGCGGAGTTGGTTCGCGAGGGTGGTTGAGACCCTTCTGGAGTCGGTGGCGTGGGGTCGACGTATGGGGTAGTTGTGATTGTCAGGTATTGTGGCTTCGTGGGTTTGAGAGTTGCGACAGAGGACTCTAGAGGGTCGACTGGAGTGTTAGACGTAGCCTGTTTCTCAGCCTTGCCAACTGATACGCTTTCAGTTGTTGTACTCTGCCCCTCGTCGGAAGTCTGATCTGTTGAGGCACTGTCTTCGGCAAGATCTATCAAGATGTCCTGAGCCTGGTTCTGAACAGCCTCGCCGCCCAGGGCCACCGGTGTGCCTTCTTTGGTCCCGTCATCCTTATCCTTGCTCCGAGTCTCGATCCGTTCTGACTCTGATGGGATGACTGTGACGGCCGCTGATGTAGTATTTGGCGGATCCACAGGCTTTTGCTCACTCATGGCGGGGTCATGATCGGGCGTGACAGCAGCCTCTGGTCGAACAAGAGGGCTTGCAGACTCTGGTAGGAGCTGTTCAGGAGGAGGCATGCATGAAAGCTCGAGTCGGTCGAGATACGATTTAGGAGACGGTGAGCAGGTCGTTGGTGGAGATAGGAGGTTCTGAGGGTAAGTTAGATGGATACTAGGTAGCTTAGATACGGTGAAATGTATCTGCTAGGATGATTAGTTTATCGCTATCGCTTTCCTCGAAACGCGTGAAACCCGAGTATTTTAATCAAGCACAATGCACATGCATAAGGTTGCTCCAATTAATGTGCGGCCGAAGTTTAGAGTTATTGCCGACCAGTCTTACGTAGGTGCATGTGGGTAAGAAGGTACCTTGTACTTTTTTTGTCCTGTACGTGCCCAGGTGCCACAGATCGTGCATCTTTTAGAGTCATGGGGAAGCCCGTCACGGCATGACAGTTTACTTTATCAAACCACAAACCACATAAAGAGAAATTATTCTAAGCTTAATCAAATCGACTAAGGACAATGCTAGAGTTTGATTCTATCTACATCGCATTATATCTTATCTCCATAGGTAAACAGTCTCTAATACGACTTCATGTCTACCTAATGTAGATACTTGCTCTTGTTTTACTCCTTTATCAGTCATGTAATTGGTAAGCGACTCTCCTTCGTTTTACGTGACCGTAACGTACTAGGAAGCAAACGTACTATCATGTGTGCTGGTTTTCTAGCTTGTTTTCCTGAAGATGTCATCTACATGTATTCAGGACTCGATGTCTAACGTGTCAAACAGAGATCTCGAGGACGCTTGTTGTTTCAACCAATGGCACATTTACAATTGCCGATGTCGATCTAGTTATAGATTAGGTAAAGGTTGAAAACTCCATACTAAACTAAGCCCTACACGTGTATAGACACAACAATCTTACATAAACTTATACCTACGTACATCTGAGGTATGAAATGTTAGCGTGTATAAATGTGAGGTCTCACCACGACTTCCTAGGAAGTTCGTCGTGGGCAAGTGAGTGAATAGGATTGGGCAGATATCATTCCATGCCTGTCCATGGTTATGCAAGGCCTTTTGTTAGGCAATCTTATATGCACTTTAATTTTCTTGGCGTCTTGGGTACATGACAAGGTAAGTACCCAACCCCATGAAACATGACGAATAATACCTATGATCGGTGCCAAGACACCGTTACGGAAGCCACGGCCGCTAATACGGGTTCGTCCGGCATTGTAAACAGGGAATGTACAATGGCGCATCGTGAGGTACGGACTGGCAATTGTAAATCTAATCTTGAAAAACTCACAGTTAAATTGGCTTCATTAGGTGGTTGAGGTCTCCTTTGATTTAGAGGGCTGGAACCGGTCGCTTCACGATTTGTCATTCGTTTCATCTCGTCCACGCGCTCGTTTCTATACCTTGTGTCTTGGTAGCCGCGTCTCTCGCTATCGCAGGCCAAAGTTTTTTTTTTCATGAGAGGAATCTCGTAAGAAGTCCCCCTCCTATTAATGCTCGCAGACGGCTTTGCGATGCGGCCACATTCGTTCAGACTCGCGCATAATGCCTCGAATGGCCATCCATGTAGAATTTGATGTTGGAAAGAAGCAAGACATATACACGATCCCGACTGTCGCATGGCAGACTCGGAAACGATTGGAAAGAGTTGGGGAAGTTGTGCAAAGATGTATCGAGGAATGGTACAAGAGATATATTTTAGAGATAATACTAAGGCAGAAGCCTTTGAAGCCTTCCAAAGATGGACGGCATGTTCCATTACGAGTCGAGGACGAAGACGACCTAATCGATGAGCGACGCGGTCATCCTTACATATCGAATACGATTCGAACCTCGCGATACACACTGATTGATTTTCTGCCAAAACAATTGATATTCCAGTTCACGCGGCTGGCGAACTTCTACTTCCTCTGTGTTGGCATCCCGCAAGCAATCCCGGGGTTAAGTACGACCGGAAGTTACACAACAATTCTACCTCTGCTATTTTTTGTTCTTCTTACGATCGCCAAGGAGGGTTACGACGATTATAAACGCCATCGGCTAGATAATCTAGAGAACGCTAACGCCGCGAGAGTTCTGAGACGAAAACGTTTAGATTTCAATACAGCTTTGCCAGCTCGAAGATGGTTTGCGGGTAGACAAAAGACCGTAGAGACAGACAGTGAACCCTGGGGCGATGAGACCGACTCCGAGTATGGATGGAGGCAGGTCAAATGGCAGGATGTAAAGGTCGGCGACGTTGTTAAACTAGTCCGCGATGAGGCAGTGCCTGCGGACATAGTTCTTTTGCATGCCACAGGGGAAAATGGCCTTGCGTATATCGATACGATGGATCTAGACGGCGAGACCAATCTTAAAACTAGAGAATCCCTCCCCGACTTTAAAGATTGTCACACTATCGCCGGCCTTCGCAACTGCCGGGCTGAGTTTGTTGTCGAAGATCCGAATCCCGATCTGTATCGCTTTGATGGGCGTGTCACAATTCACGGTCGGACGCTTCCCTTGACGTCAAATGAAGTCATTTATCGAGGTAGTACACTCCGGAATACCGGCTGTGCTATCGGCATTGTGATTAACACGGGAGAGGAGTGCAAGATTCGTATGAATGCGAATCAACATCCTCATGCTAAGAAACCAGCATTAGAAACCATTGCCAACAAAATTGTCATTACTCTCGCACTCTATGTCATTATTCTGACGGTCGGGTGTTCAATGGGATATATTATATGGCGGCGATCTACCGAGCGAATCTCTTGGTATGTTTCTATGGCTACCGTCGAGTTCAAACAGATTATCATCGGCTATGCGATTATGTTTAATAACGTCATACCTCTGGCGCTCTACGTTACCCTCGAGATAACGAGAATCGGCCAGATGGTCATGTTAAACAACGACGTGGAGATGTACGATGAGGCGACCGATACTCCGGCTCGGTGTAACACTAATACCATTCTGGAGAACCTTGGTCAAGTCAGCTATATCTTCTCCGATAAAACTGGTACTCTAACGGAAAATGTCATGAAATTTCGCAAGATGAGTATTGCCGGGACCTCATGGTTACACGAGCCAGATATTCAATCCGAAGAAGTTGCGGCAGTGAGCAATAACAGTCTCGGCGTTGGTACATCATTTGCTATGCCACGGAAATCCAGGGAGGTTGCTAGCGTGATTCATGAGGATATCGAACTCTATCCCCTATCCTCGCCATCGTCAGTTTTTACGCCTCGGTCCGAGAGGAGATCATCGTCACAATGGAGGTCATCTGGTCGCCCAGACCATCCCCAGCCTGAAGTCACAACGGCAGATCTATTGGAATATATTAAATTAAGACCGGCATCAACTTTTGCAAGACAAGCGAAAGATTACATTCTAAGCATGGCTCTCTGCCACACATGCTTACCTGAGGTCCAAGATGGGAAGGTCGACTTTCAAGCCTCATCACCTGATGAATTGGCGCTTGTCCGTGCTGCTCATGAACTCGGATATTTAGTCGCCCATCGGTCTTCTCAGGCAGTGACTTTACGGATTGACCTAGGGGATGGCAACCCGAGAACTGAAATCTATCAGATTCTGGACGTCATCGAGTTCAGTAGTAAGAGGAAACGAATGTCGATCATTGTACGTTATCCTGACGGCAGGATATGTATCATCTGCAAGGGTGCCGATTCGATGATTTTACCCAGGCTCAAGTTAGCCCACGTAGCAATGCAAAAGGCAACAGAGGTCCGTAAAAGCGTCGAAATGGAACGTGAACTCCTTCGAAAGAGCGAACAGCTGGATGTGAGAAATAGCTTTGGCGGTCGTCCGAGCCTAACTTTACGACGGAACATCGCAGGAAACCGGAATAGCATTACAATCGCAGAGCCTACCGCCCCGGTCAAAACGCCAGCAATAGTGAGGAGTAGATCCGTGGAAGGAAGCAGAATACGGGGCTCTGAAGACAAATCCCGTCCACCGCTAGGTATACGAACGACATCCCTCGATGTGACAAGGACGTTATCGAGGTTAAGCCCGTCCACACCCAAGCCTCTACCCGAGAAATTCAATTTTCTGGATGATCCCTCCATATATGACGAATCAACGACGTTCAGTCGATGTTTCAAGCACCTGGATGACTTTGCCACCGAAGGTCTGCGAACCCTTTTATTCGCGCGAAAATTCATACCCGAAAGCGAATATGCCGCATGGAAGAAGACGTACGATGAGGCGACGACAAGCTTAGTTAATCGTCAGGATATGATCGAAGCAGCAGGTGAGCTAATCGAGCAGTCGTTCGATCTTGTCGGGGCGACAGCAATAGAGGATAAACTTCAAGTCGGCGTGCCCGAAACCATCGACAAGCTCCGCCGTGCCAACATTAAGATCTGGATGTTGACAGGAGACAAGCGTGAAACTGCTATCAATATTGCTCATTCGGCACGAATCTGTCGCCCAGGGTCCGACATATTCATTCTCGACTCCACGAAGGGTTCACTGGAGGTGCAGATCAATGATATATCCGAAGACATTCGTGCAGAATGCACCCACAGTGTCGTCGTCATAGATGGTCAAACCTTGACGGTTATTGAGCAGTCAGCACTACTTACAGATCTCTTCTACACCCTCATCCCGTTGATCGACTCTGTTATATGCTGCCGTGCATCGCCCGCTCAGAAATCTGCAATCGTCAAAGGTATTCGACAGCGAGTACCAACTGCTCTAACCCTCGCTATAGGCGATGGTGCAAACGACCTAGCAATGATCTCTGCCTCTCATGTCGGGGTTGGAATTTCAGGCAAGGAAGGACTCCAGGCTGCCCGTGTAGCTGACTACGCTATTGCGCAATTCCGCTTCCTACAGCGCCTACTTCTCGTTCACGGCCGTTGGAACTACGTCCGGACGGCAAAGTTCATTCTTACAACTTTTTGGAAGGAGATGTATTTCTACATGCCCACTGCCATGTATCAGCGCTATAATGGATACACAGGGACTAGTCTCTACGAGAATTGGAGTCTGACTGTATTCAATACACTGTTTACAAGTCTGTGCGTTATATGTCTGGGTATTTGGGAGCAGGATCTTAGCGCAGAGACGCTCCTCGCCGTCCCCGAGCTATACGTACATGGACAGAGAAACAGGGAATTAAACATACCAAGATTCGTCCGTTGGATGGCTGGTGCTGCCACAGAAGGCGTGCTCGTGTGGCTTGGGGTGTGGGCCGCCTACAGCGTGTTTGGGCTGGCTCGCGATGATGCGCTCTTTGCTTTAGGTGACTTAGTGTTCACAATTGGGGTAATATGGATTAATTGGAAGATTTTGTAAGTTCACCGAGTCTGCGAGGTTTGACATCCTACTTACGAGACTTGTAGTATCATGGAGACGCACCATAAGACGGCAATTGTTATGGGAGCCTTCGGTATCACCATGCTAGGATGGTGGGCTTGGCAGGGTTTTCTCGACGGGGTTTACCCCACGCAACCAAGCCCCTATCCAGCCAGAGGCGCATTTTCATATACATTTGGCAAAGATCCCCTTTGGTGGCTGACACTGATCGTCGTCGTACTTGTGCTCATTTCGATCGAGCTTGTCTACAAAGCGGTCAAGCGCAACTTAGTCATCGCCGGCGCATGGAAATGGCCGCCGTGGAAGCCGAGGAGTGCAGACGATAGTTTGGAGGAGTGGGGGCTAGAGGTTTGGCAGGAATTGGAACAGGACCCGGTTATACGAGAGCGATTACGAAGAGCCTCTATGGAGGAAGAGGAGGCCGACGATGAGGAACAGGATAACATTGACCCGGAAGACGTAATTAAAGTCGTATGAGAGGAGCATTATCGGCGTTTTGGATCTACATATTGGTATATATACCCTAGCCTGTCTTCACCTAGAGGTAGTGGTTCGGATGAAGTTTCGGTTGGTAGGGATTTCTTTAGGGCATTTCTGGGACTAGACAGATATCCTCTACGCTGTTACGATGCATATATACCTAAGTTAGCTAGAGTACCTAGTATATATGGATATCGTACATATTATGTTACATTCGTCACTTCTAAGAGTCGCTTTTCTTATTTCTTAGATCTAGGACAACGAAGCAGTAAAGGGGGGGCTCTTCTCAATGGTAGTGTAGAGAGGTAGTTATTGAGTACCTAACATATGCATGTCCTAATAGGACCTCGGTAGTAGTCTGCGTATTGGGGTATGATTCATAAGTTGCTATTCTAATCAGCGAGTGAGGTGATCTATCCGTTGCCGCTCAACAATCCCTCCAGTCTCCCGATGCCTGCTCGGGAAGTTCAGCAGAAAACCCGCAATTCAACCCTGCTTAAGCAATCCAGCAAACGAAAATTGCACATAGCTTAGCTTCGCTCAACAGTGGTGTTAGTCACATGGACCATCTCGATGCCCTTAAGCCCCTCAAGACCGCGGACCATCGGGATGATCTTCTCGAACTCGGGGTTCTCGCGCGTCTTCTTCATATGCGCCTCGACGCTCGTCCACCCGATCACCGTGACCAGCGCGCGGCTCGGCTCGCCCTTGTAATCCACATCGGTCTCGACGCTCCAGCCCACGGCCGTCTGGCCCGTGAACCCCTCGGCAAAACTCGCCATCTTGGCCAGGAACTCCCGCATCGTCTTCACCGCTGCCTCGCGCGCCGCGTCCCCCACGTCGCTCGCAAAGTACGCCGTCAGGATCTCCGACACGGGGCCCTTGCCCCCCGCCGCGCCGCCGCCGTTGAGCGCCAGGGGCGGGAACGGCGAGAATTCGACGTGGTAGGGGGCCTTGCGGGGGCCGCCCGCGGACGCGTCGATGATGGGGCCCATCCGCTGCAGGAACGGCCCGTACTCGTCGGGCTTGGCGGCGAAGGCGCGGTGCGCGGCGAGGGATTCCCAGTCCGCGAAGAGCCGCAGCTTATTCGGGTCCTCGTGCACGCGCGAGGAGCGCACGCGTTGGCATCCTGGCTGCGCGAGGAGCGTCGCGACGTTGGCGTCTAGGATGGAGGACACGGTGGCGTCCGGGGTGTCTGGCTTGATGGGGAGGATGACGAGTTCTGTGACGGGGGGCATGGTTGCTTGGGTTTAACTTAATTAAGTACAGGCGGGTAAGGAGTAACTTAGGTATCAAGTTTAGATTGAGAACCTTAGGGTAAGGATTTTGAGTTGTAGGTGTAGGTGTGGATATGAGGGTATCGTGGATGGATGCGAGGTGATGTAGAAGCAAGTGCCGTGGGGCGGCAACTCTAGCTGGTGGGAGTATTTAAATCCTAGTGGTGCGTTGTAGGAAGGTGAGGGGTGCCAATCCCACACCCGGATGTCCGGTGAGTTGACGCAACGTGATAATAAGTCCGAGACTCCCTTCGGTCAGGTAGGACCTTTTGGTGTTTTAAAAATGCTCATACACACGGCAGTCTTCGGACCCGGCCGGAAAATGCCCGAATAAGCTGGCCAATGGCGGCGGTTGTGTAAGACGATGGCTGCTTAAAGCTCATTATATGTAGCCATGAGGATTCCGAGTAACTGATTGTCCGAACGAGGATATATAAATCAATGACTTAAACTGTCTAACCTAGTCGATTGAGCTATAATTAGTTTGACATGATTCTAAAACTGGGTACATGATCTCTGCCTATGAGAATTAATCGGAAATTTTAATCTACAGAAGCGCTACATACAGGTTGTCTTGGAACTTTACACATAAATAACAACTAATTACTTTCTAAATAAAAAAAACATCCACTCTCGAGCTCATACTGGTTGATTTGGGAGATATCAATTTGCAACAAGCCAACCTCTAATACCAATCGAAATTCAGAGCTCGTCTAGCCAGTCTAATAGGGGGTTTACGTAATCTGTAGAAAGTAAGGGGCCTAATGTGACCCCATTCTCCTTCGCAAGCGGGTATAGATCTGAAGGGTCCTGCATAAACTCCATATAGTACATGAGAACGTACTTGAGTCGCGGTAAAACGTTATGCTTCTCGGTTATTAAGAATCGGATAAGCTGATAGTCTCGCGGCATCAGTGTTAATTCGAGAGTGTAACCTGGGGGCGGATAGCCAGGGAACACTACGCCTCGTTCGTTCATGACTCTAATGGAGCGAGGCACGATGTTCTCTAGGAGGAGCATCTTGAGGTTCGGAGGAAATCGAGTACGGATGAGTTCCGGTAGCGCCATATCATCCATATAGGCACTACCAAGAAGAAAAACCGGCGGTACTCGCAAGAAGTGAAGGTTCGGAAAACGAGTGAAATCCATCCCTTGATCGTCGAGCGGAACCTTCCACCGCCACGTAAGGTCCAATATCCGCAGACTCTCCTGAGCCGGCGTCATTACGCTAGGATAAAGTTTCTCCGAGAACGGTAGTTGACCGTTATGGCTAATTTGAAGATTTTGTAGTGCGCTCATTGAGGACATGAGTCGACTCAACGCCTCATGAGTATACCAGCATAATTCGATAAAGAGGATCCTCAAGTCAGAATGCTGAAAATAGTCCGCATCCAAGTTGCTGAATGCGGAGAAGTCAATGAAAGACATGCGTATGCGTCGAAGCTTTTTATGGCGGAAGAGAATGGCGTCATCCTCATCGAGTTTGACAGCAGAGAAGTCGTCCCGCTCCACCGAAAAAGTCACTGTGCTGTTTAAGCAGCCGTTCTACTCCCTTGCAGGATGAAAAAAATAACAATAAAAAATACTTACGGTTCGTTAATTTGGGCTGTTCTTTAACGAACTGGTTTAGAGAAAGTTTCTTCTCATCACTAATCCTGAGAAGTTCTCCATCATGTTGCATAATAACGCTCTCGAGGTTTGGGAATTCGAAAGCCATCAGTTGCCGGTAGGCGACTGGATGAAACTCGTCTAAAACGAAAGCGTGCACAAAGTTTGCCACGTGAGGTCTCCTACGCAGAAAGTCGACTAGCCCAGAAGTGTCATTATACGTGCCGACTTTGGTGTATACTCTGTGGTAAAGTAGCGGCTCTACGATTTCCCGAGCTTCGCGACATATCTGCAAGAAAGAGGCCTGGTCACGAGGACCAAGATATCGAAGTGTCCACCACTGAATTTCCAGTGGAAGCTTAAAGAAGTAAGCATGGCTGTCGGCTGAAGCCATGATGGGGATTTATATGAGCAATTCTGTCATGAAGATGAGTTTATACGAAGAAGTATATGAAGAAGTATACGAAAAATGTACTGTCTTTGGACTATGGTGGTTTGGAAGTAGGATTAAAAGGACAACCGGGTTGCCCCCGCAGGACCTTAGTGAGAGCACGTATGCAACGAGCGGGGCGTGGACCAGATGCTCCGGGTTGGCGATATTTATGTAAACGTCGCTAGAGCCGGAAAAGTTTGCATTAGACCACTCTCGGGAGCTACCGACGGGACGGTAATCCGCTACAAATATAAATTTAACATCTGATGATGATAGGTATCGAGACTTTTTTTTTTTAGAGGTTTACTTACAACAGGTGATAATATAGCATTAGCCCCTACAGCCCACTATAGCCCCTAAAAGCTGTGGTGGAACTGAAGCGAAAACAATGGGGACATCTAGCTTCATGGGGACATTTCTCGAATGCACGAGCCTCAATGACGTCACCATCGCCGATAGTATTGCGATCGCGACCTTGCAATAGGACTAGGTCTAGAACCTGCCAATGCGACTGTCCTGGAGGAACCTGATTGGCGAGTCATGCATGTATAGTAAAACCTAACAAAGTAAACAACTGCCTTACCGGTCTACTGGTTTTCTATATGAATTGTAGAGATACAAAGTTGTAGAGGACCCGTCATTATGGAACATCGAAAAGTGCACTATAGCAGTTGTAGGTACATCCATTTTACTATCACTCGAAATATAGTCACGGTCTCTTTCGAACGGTAACACAGGCATAGGTACTAAAGCTTCGTTAATGAATATATATATACTACGAAGTACGCAATATTCTAATACACTAGCAGTCACGTTCCGCAAATCTGTGGAATGACAGGTGCTACTAAGAACTAGCCGCCCCTTCATGCTAGTTTAGGCCGCTTCCGCAGTCTCTTCCTTGTCAGGTCCGGCGACTGTCTTCGGAGCTCTCGGCTTCTTCTTGCGCTTGCTACTTCCGGTGCCGGAACTCGTGGGAGCCTCGCGTATCCACCTGGCGACGGCCTCCGCACGCTCAGTAAGAATGGGATACTCCCTACCATCATCTACAGCCCAACGTTTCGGACCGGCGTTGGGACTCGGAATGCCACCGATAGAAGAACTAGCAAGGTCTGCCTCGGCCCTTCGCTGGCGAGCAAGGATCGCAGCTTTAAAGCTTGCCTCGTCGTTAACACGCTCGTCTTCCAACGCCTCAATTATAGCTTGTTGTCGCATGCGCTCCTTTCGCTGCTCCTCTGACTCGATGGGGCTTGTGCCTCCCGTTATGGACAGCGCGTTTACACTAGCAGTAGCTGCAGGCACTCCGGTTGCTGACATGGGAGTGGGTAACGGGGCGGGAGCACAAAGTGCCTCCCAACTCGACGATAATTCGATCCAGTTCTCCGCTCTACGGAGAACTTCGATCCAATCTGCTCGAGCGGGTGATCTACTAGCTTGAAAGACTGGGTAACCATCGGCGAGACGAGCAAGTCGAGCAACCATATGCGCGTGGCGCTGCAACTCCTTAGCAGACGTCTGGATGAGAGTGTGACACAACAATAGCGAGTGCAACGCGTCAGTGAGTAATGGATGGTAAGTGACAACTTCGGTGGTTGTCTGGATCGACTCTGCCGCAGCAGAGCCTGGCGTTACGAGTTCCGTCGAGGGATAAGGTGGTAGATCAGCCGGAGGCGTGGCTGTGAAGAGCGATGCTAGCTCATACACCTTATGGCCAGCCGAGGTACCTGTAGGACTACTTGGATCTTGGGATGCATAACGAGACTGACCATAATATCTCTTGTTACGATGGGTCGCCTGGTTTACTTGACGGCTAAAGTCATCTGATACTTCGATAGGTAGGTCGGGCGAGTAGTGAAAGTGCTTGAAATACTCCATGTAATCTCTCAAGGCTCGCTTCGCATACACTCTCACTATCTTGCGCATTTCGAGTTGCCTTTTAGTTGGCCCCTTATCTTCCAAGTCTCCTCCGGCTTCCTGTGACGCCAAGTTGCCATTAGCGGTGCCATTACTGGGGCCATTCATACCATTCTGAGAGTTCCCATTTTGTTCAGCTGGCGAATCAGGCAGCGCTAGTGGAACGTGGTCACAAGCAAGGGTAAGGTAACAACCGGCTCGTTGAAACAGAAGCTGTACTTCTGTACTGCTCGGTTGATCTCTCTCGTCGAGAGGGGGTTGATCTCGCCGCCGTCGGGTTTTCTGTTCTAGTTGCATCGTCTCATCGGCTGCGGGCTTCTTATGCCGTGGTTGTTGAAGACGGTACACGCCAAGAGCAGAGGTGAGGTCCTGGACGGCACCCTCAAAGTCCTCCTTAAACATTCGAACGATAGCGCGAGTTCTCAAGGGTTCGCAATCTGAGGGTCGCTGTCCAATTATGAGATCCAATGCACGGAAGTCCGTACATTCAGCGAGTTGCCTGGACGGAATCTTTTCGTGAAAGAAATGAACGTAATTGGCATCAGGGTCACTGGGCGATCTCTGTAAGACAAGCCCCGCAACATTCTCTAAAGTCGAGGTAGATTGCATTGTAGCAACGCTCGAAGCTATCTCGTCCAGATGGTATGCGCGCGACAACTTTTGGGTGGCCTGCTCTCGCATTCGAAATCTTCGTTCAGGACTCAGCTTTGCGCCAGCGTTATTCCCAAATCCAAGTCCCAATGCTTGCATATGATGCGCCGCTCCTCCTGCTAGCGAATTGGACAGGGCCGAAGAGGCGACGCCATTCGCTGCTCGCACAGCGAGATCCGTCGCACCATCCACAAGCTGCCTTATTTTCACCAGGTCGTAGAATACTGCCGGATCGACAGGTCGCGGTAAGGGCATATAGTAGTTGGCATTGGCAAGTGTCTCGAGGACTTCGAGCGGTAATTGGAGCCAGGGGCCATGGAAGGAAGATATATAACGCCAATGCCTATGATAATGGACCGTAAGCTCTGTGCAGTAGTTGGCGATATAGATTTAAGAAGTACAACTTACTTGTTCCGGCAAATAACCAGCGCAGAGGAAGATGAAGATGATTGGGGTGCAGGAGAAGTGGGTTTCTTCTTATTCGTCGTCGTCGAGGGCGCTGTCGAGGACTCTGCAGCAGTCTGTGGCTCCAGGGTAGGAGGTTCGCCCGCTGCGGGCTTCTTGCTCTTCTTAGCCATTGCGCATTGGTGGTAGAATACTTGTAGTGACAATGTAAAGTCGCAGGTAGGTATGATTGAGTCCTCAAGCTGCAGCAACTGCAGGAAAAGACTTGTCGGATGAGCGAATCACAACGAGTATATACGGTAACGACGCGCAAAATCGGCAAGGGCCGCTATTTGCTAAGAGATTAATGTTGCTAAGAAACCGTCTAGAAAACCTCAATTGCGTCGGCGACTCGGTGTGGCGGTTTATTCTCTTATCTCTACACTAAGGTTTGGTATGTCCCCTCTATCAGCACGTGATAGCGGTTTTTTTTTCTTTCTCGTCACTGTATGTACCTTCAAAGTTGCTTACCCTCATTAGGTACATATATAAATACTTTCCCAATATTAACTTCGTATAGCCGTTTCATCTTAATTGCTGCGTTGACTCATACATACCATGTAGAGCAATGTTTTTTCTATCCGACAGCTAAGAGACAAAGAGTAGGGGGGGCTGTTGCCAGTAGAAGACCAATAAGAAACTATCTGGAGAGACCTAATCCCTACCCATCTACCTTCTACCATTGGCAGCATTGGCAGCATTGGAGACTTGTCTTTTGGGTATTATCCCAGTCGTTTATTCAACACCCAATATGTACGCAGAATACATGTATATGCAATCCGAGATCTCATTATAGTGACATTACCTTAGAGTGTTAGTTCCCCTTGATCTCTTTCTCCCATTCCTTCTTCACTTCTGTGAGGAAACCATCCTGCGTCAAAACATCCACAGCTGTACCCGCGAGGGCCTTTCCTACTCGCAAGCATCTTTCAAATGCATCTCTTGTCCCGGCCGCCTTCGCAAATTCTGGATTATGAGGTCCGTTTCCTCCTGGTCCTGGTTGGATTGCAAATCCTGCACTTAGACTGGGCATGGCGTAACTGATATCGCCTTGATCTGTACTAGCCATTGTTCGGCCTTCGATCTCACTCAAATCATCATTTCCCGGAATCGGTTGTGGGGGTGAGAGCGCATTGAAATATTTTCGATAAGAGGCGCCCAGCACCCGATTGGGGACGTGATCGGCATAAGACTGCACCGGAGTCATCTTGAGCGTTGCGCCTGTTGCCGTCGCCCCTGCTTCGAAACAAGCGTCGACCTTCTTCTTCAGTTCTTTCACTCTTTCTTGAGTGTTCGCGCGGGTAACGAAGTTGCCAGCCGTATATGCGTGGATCACATTTGGTCGAACCCCACCATCTGTAATATTTCCCTGGATGACGTCGCCCGGCATAGTTTGTTGGCGAAGGACGGACAAGGAATTATACGCCGTAACTAACGCATCAAGTGCATTGATACCCAGCCAAGGACTCGCTGCAGCATCTGCAATACTCGAGATGAGCATTCCATTTTCTAAGTTTGAAGACACCAGGAATCACTTACGGGCCTCGCGTCCAAAATATTCTACTTTGAACGCGGTATACGCAGACGTCCGCATCAGAGCAGTGTCTTTTGTAATTCCGGGATGAGATATCAAGTTGATATCGACATTATAATCCCGGTAAGCTCCAGCTTTCAAGAGTTTGATTTTGCCTCCGCCACCTGAAAGAGGTCAGCATGTATCCATCCCACGAAGCAATACAAAATGAGACGGTATCAATTATATAAATTCTTACCTTCCTCTGCCGGAGTTCCAAACATGACAACTTTCCCGCTCAATCCGTGCTCTTTCATTATTTCAGCTGCTGCTAACCCACCAGCCACGGATGCAGTAGCAATGAGATTGTGGCCACACGCATGTCCAATGCCATCCAATGCATCTGTACACTTTAGTTAGACCATGTTATTCACAGAACCTCGCATTGCATACCCATTTCCACGTTAAAGGATACAACAGGGCCTTTCTTCCCACTATCAAACACAGCAACCCAAGCAGTAGCCAATCCGTACGCCGACGGCGTCACTTTCCACCCCGGCCTACTAGCCATAAACTTCGTCAATGTCTCGTGAGCAATATACTCCTCGTAGCCAAGCTCGGGGTTGTCGTGGATCTTCTTGTTGACAGGCCATAAATCGTCCGCAATGCTGTCGATAAAGTTGCTAATCTCGTCAAGATAGTCCGGCTTGAATGAGGCCAAGCCGGCATCTTCGTATGTAACGAAAACAAAGTCGTCCATTGTGCCAGAACAATGCTCGAGGGCTAATTGTCGGTCGTAACGAGCATGTGTCAAGACACAAGACAGGGAGGTATACTCAGTATTTGGTGAACCTTGAGGACTTCGAGGGCTTCGACTACCTTCAAAGTTGAAGTTCCAATTAGCCTATCTCTGAACACTCGCAGCAATGTAACCATCTACTCCACACTTGCAATCTGGATACATGATGCGAGTTATTATTGGGTCCCTTCACTTCCTCTTTGGGGATATAGTTATGACAAGCTACACCAGCTAGAGCGTTGGCTCCGTTAAGATGACAGGCATTGTCGTTGCTTATCTCCCCAAACCGGGAAGCTCCGATTTCACCTGTTTCTATTTAGTTCCAACCATTGACGGCTATTTCGCGAGAATGAATAGTCCAATACATTGATTCATTCAGCAATTGATCGATTAGGTAGGTACTCAAGTCCTCGGGGCACAGTTCAAATAACAATAATAGCATGCTTCTTCTGGCGGGCTTACGACCCCATGATAGGCCATAAAATGAAATTGCTACGACACGCAGCTTTGAAAGTGATAGTATCATAACTCTAACATTATACGAAGGCTATATTCCGCTACGCATCGCAGTCAGTACCTGCTTAACATGTTATAGTCTTTTTTCACACACGAAAACCTGAAACGAAATTTATTTTATTTATCTTCCAACAAGGTCAAGTTATATCACATTTAGACACTTATGTTCCTCGTTGTCTCATGCTGCTGCACCTCAACGCTATTCTTCCCAGCATTCGCATGGTGTGCATCCGCGGCGTTAAGCATCTGCCCGCCCTTCTCCACGTGGTTCTGACCCCCAAAGAGCGCATCAATTTCCTCAAGTGGGACCTTCATGGTCTCCGGGATGCAGAAGTACACAAATACGGCCAAGACAAAGTTGGTCGCCATGAAAAAGAATAGACACTTCAAACCCTCATTAGCGAGGAAAATGGGAAAGAACTGTTGGAAGATGGTATTCGCGACATTCTGCATCTGCGAGCACATGCCGACGGCCTGAGCTCGCACGTTCATGCTGAATACTTCAGAAGTCCAGATCCAAGTTGTCGCGCCCCAGGATGGTTTGTAAAAGAATATGAAGAGGAATAGCAGGAATACGATGGCGATGCCGACGGGTTGCGTTTTCGTGGCTGTTCCTTTAGCTCCGATCACGTCGGGCGTCGTCATACCGACCACAGGTACGATTAACATGCAAATGCCCATTCCGATTGCTCCGACAATGAACAACCAACGTCGCCCAAACCTGTCAGCAGTCCACACGGCGTTTAGGGTGAAGAGGATTCCGAACGTCGCGTTCAGCGCGTTGATAAGGTTAATGGTTTGAGAAGACGGCCAGATCGTCTTATAAATGGCGCTCGAGTACGAGTTCAGCGTGCCCTGGCCAGAAAGCTGTTGTCCGACATTCAGCACGAAAGCCAGATAAAGCCGCTTACGGATGGAAGGGTCCTTGAACAGTGCTAGGTACGAGCCGCTGACAGCTTCATTCTCAAATTCGATGGCCTCGCGGATGGTTAGAACCTCGTAATCCACTTCTTCCTCCGTCTCGCGAATCTTGCGAAGGGCCTTCTTGGCTTCCTCGATATTGTTATGGCGCTTGATCCACCATCTAGGAGACTCGGGCTGGAAGGGCAACAGGATGATGATTATCAAGGGCACGAGCATCTGGAAGATGACCACCATACGCCAGTCCCAGTGCCCGAGCTTCTCCTTGTTCGCGTTGCAGGCGTAGGCGATCCAGTACGCGATAAAGGAACCCACGCTGTAGAACATCTGCCAGAAGGTCATGATCTGCCCGCGGATCTCGGGCGGTGAGATTTCGCCGATGTAGATAGGTCCGGCAGCTAGCGAGATGTCAGTCGACTCTGGGACTATTATTGTGAATATAGTACGACGGGTTTCACGTACTGAGAGCCATGCCTTGACCAACGCCAATAAGGACACGGCCGCCGATGAAGCAGCCAAGGTTATGCCATGGAGCAAAGGCTTGCATAAAGGTAGCGGCGATAGTGAGTATGCACCCTATACCCATGCCAATTCTTCTACCGAAATAGTCCGCCTAGAAAGTTATCAGCAACCGGATACACATATCATGCTAGACACTTACAGTTGGACCACCAAAGAACCAACCGGCGACGATGGCACCAATTGTATAGGCCGTGTTCACCAGACCGATCAGATTCGCGTCCCGTTTCTTCCCGCCCCGATATGTTAGCCGTGAAGGTCGTTAGGGAGTCCGCAAGAAGTAAGTAAACTTACAGTATCGAGATTAAACCACTCAAGCCAGTTGTCCGAGCCCTGGGCGGCGTTGAAGACCGAGGCATCGTAACCATAAAGGACCATACACATTGCTGCCACGAGGGCAATGTACCTATATAGTTTTAATCTCAAATCCATTCCGACTACGAGCCCACGGGAGAAAACTTACCAGTTGTAGATCCTCTTTGAAGTCGCCATCTTGATCCCGGGCAAAATAAATAATCCCTACTCTGGTATGCCTTATGGCTTTACCTTTACGGCCCCTCACACCAGGGAAGGTGATTCCCAATCGAAACAGAGGGAAGTATGGACAAGCAAGAGAATGTGGATTTAGCAAAACGAGGCGATCCTCTTCATATAAATATCTAATCATTGTAGCTAACTTTGCTTAAGCCCACCCCCCCTAAGCCAGGGTCATCACTCGCCCGCAGGCCTCCCCCCGCTCTTTTCCCTCGACGCTCAACGCGATGACTTTCAGCAGCTCGCTTCGCTTAGCTCAGTCAAAAACCTCGCTCTCACCCAAACGACCGGGACACGCACCGTATCCACCAATTACAGATCGCCCTACTATAAAAGCTTGCGTCTTCACATCCTAAGCGACGATTTCCCCCAGAGATTAGAGTCAGACGGCCGCAGTCGAGGATCGATAGCGGGCTACCCCAGACCCCAATACTGGGGTATCGTAGACTAATAAGACCTAGTCTGAGTATTCCTGCGGAGAAACTCCCCCACGCTGAATTTCCACCACTTATAATTTCCCCATGGCTATCTCCACGACCAAGGTTCGCGGGTCGATACCGCTAGTTCCCTGTATGTAGTAGTGGGAAGCTTGATCGAAGACGGCCGTCGTCCGTTCGATGGTGCGGCGACAGTGGATATTTATCATTCTATAAAATATATGGAATGATCTGTAAAGGACCATTCTGGAGATAAATAATAAATAGAACAAAAATGTTCTCGGAAGCAATATATATTGTCGTATCAACTGTCGAGAACGTATTCATCTCGATCCAACCAGGGTTTTGCGCAGTTACCTACTCAGCCGCTTAAATCAACCAAGACGCGTGGTAACGAGTGTTATATGAGAAAAGTTTATTCATTCATACATTCAATCGTCCGTCGGACTATATCTAAACTCCAAAAAATGGTATCTACCGCCGAGTAATCCCATATATAACTTTCCAACGATGGCACGAGAGCTGTTGAGATATTCCTTTACCCTTTTACAAGCGTTAGATAAATGCAAGGAACGTTGCCTCCCAGGAAATAATCCCTAAATCTATGAGCGTCCGCCCCAGTTCAACCCTTGATCTATATTCCCCATCATATTAGGATACGTCATCCCCATGTTCAAATAAGTGTCAATGTCTGTCATCCCCTCGTTTTCTAGAACGTCCATGAGTTCGATCTGCTGCTCCTGGCTTAAGCTGCCTTGTCGGTCGGGGGGAAGCCCGTTAGAATATTGCATATTGCCCATGCCAATATCGGCGAGGCCATTCACATTGGGCGAATCACCCCAGAAGTTACTGCCTACTCCACTGCCGAAAGCATAAGGAGAGATGAACGGCGGTGGTGGGTTGAACCAATCTGTGACTGTAGTCCCCTGAGGTAGAGGGCGCTGCCCTTGCGATTGGTGTTGCGGTATAGGAGGAATGGTAAAGGCTGCTGGGGTTGCACGTTGCTGTTGCGAAGGCACTGAATTTGGTGTTCCCACGTCGGAGGGAGTCTGAGCCAAACTCGCGGTTGAGAGCATCGGCGTAGCAAGGAGGGGGGTTCCTATACCAGGAAACGCGGCACTGCCAGCAGGCATGGACTCGGGAGGTGTTGGGAGATGTTGTGCGGGGGACATGAATGGTGGAGACACTGTTGCGTCAGTATCCGGAGGACTACTCTCTTCCATGAGTGCTAGGTCCCCAGGTTGGGTAAAATCCGGAGGGAAATAGCTAAAGCGACGTCCAGTGTGGTCACTGGAGGCCGGGTTAAGGAATATGGAATTGGATCTAAACGTTGGTTGTGGGGGATAGTTCTCAACCTTGTAGCTGTTCATTTCTTCCGGGCTGGAGCCGAAGACGTAGCCAAACTGTGGCGGGTTGAAAGGAGCACCACCCGCAGACAGAGTCGTGGTACTCGATATTTCCGATGCGGAAGGTGAGTTTGTATCTGTTTGAGACGGTGGCGTGTTGAAAGAACTCGAGCTTGATAATATAGTTTCATTTGAATCGTAACTTTGAAGACATGATTTCGTGAAAGTCGAGTAAAGCTGAGATGCTGCGGCGGTGTCCGGCCATCTCTCAACACATTGATCAATGATATCTAGCGAGATGTTGACTAGTTCTTGAACTTCGTCTCGTGGGTGTAACGCTCGAACTTCAGGGTATGTGACAGACCACAGAAGACTATTGAGTGACATGTAAAGGGTTAGTATGAATACCCAGGTAACATCAACAGCTGATGCCATCATCTGTTTGCTGGAGATGTTGATAACGAAAGCAGCCGACTCGAAACATTTTGTAGCTGATTGGATGGATGGCTTTGGCACCTGAGGTGATGGCCGGTGAAGAGCTACAATCATAGTGTGAAATCGTCCTGAAAACCTGTGATCATATTAGTAAGACTATTTTGGCTAAATGAAAGTTGGGTCTCAAACACATACCACGGCTTACACCACGGAGGGTTTTCAGGACATTCCTTTAACCATCGATCCATTTTAGCCTCCATTTCCGCGAACCATGGGTGACGGTCGTCCTTGGGCTCTGGATACTTCTTCTCATACAAAACCCGGCGGATCTCAGCTTGATGCTGTCGCATCTTACAGAAGTGTATAGCAACCAGTTTCCTCTCGTCTGGGGGTCCGGGTATGATACCATTTTCACTAATATTCGTGTCGCTGACTGTTTCGAAGAATCTAACATCGTTGATGTCGTGACTTTTAGCGAACCCATTTGGACGCCCCATGATATAGGCCAAGCCGAGCTCCATAGTGTTGACAATCCAGCTCAATCGCCGCCGCATATCTAGTGTCATCGGGTCATTAACACCTATAGAAATGGTTTTCTCATCAGCTAAACCAAGTTGCTGGCAGATCCTAGTCGCCAAACCGACGATGTAGTACACAGCAGTCCTGGTAGGTGTCAGCAGCGAATATTGGCCTATTAACACTAGACATTGAAGAGTTTTAAGATCCTTGGGTCGGACGACATCTTCGAAGTACTTCATAGCAGCCAGGTAGTAGCTATCCGCCAGCCCGGCGTATGTGGAGTCAAGTTTCTGCATACTGGTTGCCATGACCATTCGCAGGACGAAGTTTTTGTACGGATCTGTACTCCCAGCATAAACATCCTCGAGTGTCTTTTCTAATTCTTTCTCGTGGAAAGTTGGTGTGAATACTTGGGCTATGGATTAACTGTTAGCCTAGATATTCTTCTACGAGCCGGGAGGGCGCCAGTAAGAATAACCCACCCCGTTGGTAGAAAACCTCTAGCAGCCTATCAGCAATGCCTCTACTGGGTAGATTCTGCGCTGCGACACCACTAATGATAGGATAACTCTTCTTCCTTGCCGATGAATGAGGTGGCATAGTGAATGACTGGGACCGTGTTCCGGGGAAATTTGGGCCGGACGCTGCAGCTTGTCGCCTCTCCCGCACATCGGGGATGAGCTCTGCTATACGTTTGGACTCCGTATAACGTTTAGCCTCTTCCATAAGTATACGCGTCATAGCAATGCCGCTGGACGGACCGAGGTATCGTGGCGTCTCGTCAGTTTCATTCAAGCGGACCAGGCCGCCTGGCCGAATGAAATCTTCGTGATTCTTGGGAAAGTCATCGTCGTCGGTGTACTGACCGAGCTCAGCCTCGAGCGCTCGAACCTTTTCTTGAAGTTTGACAACATAGTAGCGGCTTATTCTCTTGCCCTTTGTTGTGTCGAAATACTCGCAAGTGGACCCTGACCTCTCGCACGGCAGGCAGCGAGGCAGCGTAGGATCGCAGCGTGTTTTCCTCTAATAAATGGCCAAGTCAATTTATAGCTATTTTTGAAAGAGAGAGGGTTTGGTACATGGTGCGCTATGTGAAAATGTTCCTGTGCTGGAGCATGCGAAACAGGTACTCACCTGGCGGCATCGGCAGCAAGCCGTGAGTGTATGCGCAATGCGGTGCGAGGCTTCGCCGTCACCCTGATCTTCGACCTTCATGGGCTTCCTATGCTGTAATACTTGTGGCGGTCTAGGAATATAGGCACCAAAACCTTGGACTTGACGGAAAACACTGGAGGCATCCATGGGGGTTTCTGGTATAGTTTCCTGTCGTTTCTGTCCCTTTTGGTCTTGGGACAGAAGCTTTCGTTTTTGCTTTTTTATCTGGCCCCCAGGCGCGCGGGGAGGATCAGTTGTTGGTAGCACGCAGCTTCCAAGGCTCGCGGCGTCGGGGAGGAAAGCGGGGTGAGCGAGAAAGGCCGGCCGATTATATTGATGTTGTTGTTGTTGCTGCTGCTGCTGCTGATCGAATTTTACTTTATCATGGTTTCGAACTTTGGGGACATCGGCGAAGAAAGTCTCGTAGATGCGACTGTAGAAGGGAGAATCGTCGCCGCCAAGGTTGTAATATCCATTCTCAGTTTGAGAACACATTCTTACGTATGTATGTACTGTATACCTTATTGTACGAAGTGCGTACGCCAGTGCGGGTGCGGGTATAAGTAGTACCTATCTAACTCCATCTACCGGTATTAGTATGGGTCTAAGCCTTATAAATACGTACTATTAGATATAGATTACTTAATAGGTACTTACATGTAGTTTAGCTGTACCTCTATTAAAGACGTAAGAGGAAGTGACCCATACATAGGGCACGGACTTGTGTATATTTGGAAGCACTGATTGGCCGTAATTCTTTCCGTTTGCTTGATTGATCTAGACAGAAGAACATTGAAGGTAGTACACATCAATGTATCCTCGTGAGCAAGTGCAGATGCGTTTTCGTAGGAAAGAATATTCGTCTTCATTTGTAACCAAAGACTTTTTAGAAATTTAGAAAACAAATCAGCACGTTTCACTTCTCAATCCATCGACTGGCTTCGCCCTCAGGCTGAGTTACCAATGCCATTTAGTATATGCAGCTTTGTTTCGTGCACATGTGCAAGTTATGCGTTTCGTTTTACATATCGACTCACTTTCTCTAGATTCGCTCGCTTCAACAAGACGTACATACACGACGTACATACACGCGTGCGGCGAAACTGCCCCAGGATTTCTTCCCTAGTTCATTTACCGTATAAAATCCCGTTTCTATTCTTGGAAGTTCTTCTTATACTTATTGGGAACATTTCCTAATCAAGTTTATTCTGGAACAGTTGCATCGGTTTGGGGGGATCCACTGACTTGCTGATGGGTACTTTTATTCCTACAGAGTATATCTTTTCTCTATGTAGACTGCAAGAGTACGACCATGCCCCATATAAACATGGCAGCGGAATCCAAGAGAACAAACATATAAATTCTCGTCACGTACATAGGCTGTCACATTTGCCTCGCGAGGCAACTTCAATACATATTCGTGCGGGAACTTATAGGGCGGCACGCGGCCCCAACAACCAACTATATAGATGGAAATTAATGAGATCTGTCACACCAACTGGATATGGTAAGCCCCCCAGCCTTACGATGTTATCTTGTCAACGGGGGTGGGTGACATGGGGAGACCTGGTGAGTGCTGGCACTAACCCTGAATGAGGCGCAAGGGAACGAAAAGGAGCAGGAATGATCTCACGATTCGTCAGTCTTCTGCAGGGCAGCCTAATATTGCATTTATTGAGGAACAGGCTAGGTTGAACTTGCTCCCCCTGACACAAGGAGGAGCTCCGCTGCCACCGGCTCACCTAGTTTGCGGCGTTAAAAAGTACATTTGCGGGCCATAGGAGAAGCATGGTCAGCTCCCGTCATCAAGTATGATCCTACCGTCCGTCGCAATGGAGCATGCTTTACGACAGAAATAGTAAAATATCAAACAAGTGTCTTTTTTTTCTCTCTTTGCCTCTTTGCTGATTAGGAAGGAAGAAATAAACCCGGCGGGTCACTACCTAGTAACTGACGTACCAAGCTTCCTGGGAGGAGCCGGTTACCCATGTAACATCCGTAGTGTACTATGTAGGCGGAAGGGGGTCCCAAGGGAATAATACCAGGTACATGTATGTAATAACGTTCGCAAACCGGCACAAACCCCCACAGTTTGTGGTACACACTTCCGCAAGTCTATCGCTACGAAATTCCGCATCTAGTTCCCATGATGGACAGTCTGATCCATCCTCGGAACGCGGCGTATTTAGCAGACAACTCTTTATTTCTTGACTGTTTTATTAACGCCACTAAAATAATAGGCCGCCTTGCTCAACTCGTAAGTCTGAACCCCAAGGCTCTGAAGCCGGCATATCCACGTGAGAATCTTATTCTTACTACCATTACCACCACTATAATCACATTTAACAATTCTATTATCTATCCTTACCTACACTCTTAGGCTGCACTTAACATCTCCCTAGCAACATCTAAGAAATCAAATCTGACATCCCCCTACACCGCATCTTACCTCCAAATTAATAAACGAAAACGCTAGATATTCTATCATATCGGTGGGAACCATCTCCACTTGAACTCGCGCTATCCTATAATTACCTAAAAAAGCCGAGACCCTGGAAATCAGGGACCACGCCTGAGAAGCCGATACGTGCGCTCGAGCTCTCAGCTCAAGACGGGCAGTATGCCACGATCAAGCTTTTCGGATAATCCATTGTTGCGTGTCTCACGACCGGTATCAGCCTGCTCTAGATGTCAGTCTCATATCCATGAAGCCCATGAAGCATAGAGAATGTCACAGCTAAGATATCAATAGGTCGAGCTGCTAAAGTTAAGGTAGTCCTAAACATTGCTTGATGTCTTGATAACCTGACGCTGATGAGATTATCCGTCAGTGCGATGGAAAACTACCAGCATGTACAGCCTGCGAAAAGGCTGGCCGTGAAAATGAATGTTCCGCCGCCAATGATCAATTCGCAAGAGGCAAGGAACGAAGGTGAGGCTTAGATCTTCACATATTACCCCCTTTGACTCTGGACTCACACGACTCTCGCAGCTACGTCGCTGCACTTGAACTTCGCATAGAGAAATTAGAAAAGAGATTAGCATATGCTCGATCAAGGAAGGCGTCCGTCGCTCAACATGAATCTGAGGTACCACCGGCACCACCCGAGCCTGATCGGAAGGATTCGCTGGCGACCATCAAAGCGGCCATATATCGCAAAGCTGCCCGGAAACGGGAAATGTCTGATGTAAATTCACTGATGTCTGACTTTGGCTTTCTGTGAGTTACTCGAGTGGCAATTCTTAGGCGTCACCTTCGATACTAATGAATGACAAGGTCAATCAATGCTACGACGAGAGACTTTGAACCCTCTATGGGCAATATGACATTTGCACGACTCGTATTAGCAGCAGCTTCTAATGATCCCCTCCCAGACGTTGTGGATTGGACACTGCCTCCTAGGCAGGATGCCATTGCTCTTGTTCAACACTACATGACTAACATCTACTCACTATTTCCTGCGTTTCCCGAAACGCAGCTCTATACCATCCTTGAGCAAATGTACTCGTTCCAGGATCGCGTAATCAAAGATGCCGAGTATTGGCTCGTATACATGGTACTAGCCATTGGATCTACCGCTCAGAGCCGAGCGAAGAACGATGAATATTACTCCAATGGAGTACGCTTTGTCGCGCGGGCTTTGCAGCATGCGGACAGGGCGTTGATGCCGGGTTACACGACGCAGATCCAATCTCTGATTCTTCTCACACAGTACTCAATGCTCGATCCTACTCATTTCGATAGCTGGCACTTAATCGGCTTCACTTCCAGGGCAGTAATTGACTTAGGATTCCACCAGGACCCTCCGCCCGAGCAACTCTCGGATAAGGTGGTGCTAGACATGAGACGGAAGACATTCTATTGTGTATACTCACTTGATAGGTATGCAAATGAGTTTTCGTTAATGACATAGAAGGTATTAACTTGACGAACAAGGTCCATCAGCATGGTTCACGCTCGTGCCTTTTCCTTCACCGACGCTTCCACAAACGTCGCCTGGCCTAGACCCTCGTCGTTTAGTCGGCGAGCTTCTATCACTGGTAAAATCCTCTCGGGTTCCGAGCCAGCTTTCTTACTCTTTCAGCTGCGTCGAGCCCAGTCACATTGGTATCAAGCGCTGTTCCAAGCAGAACCGACCCCGCTACCAGATTCGTCCTCGTTCATCTGGCAGATGTGCCAAGACATGAGAGAGTGGGCCGAAGCGCTTCCTAATTCCCTGCCAGTAGGCATGAGAGAGCTCTTCGACCTCGAGCTGCGATACAGCTACGTCTATTGCATAGCGCCTTCGGCGCGAGCTCCTCACATGACAGATTACGGCCGGCTGCTCATATTCGAACACGCCATCGCTTACCTCGATCGCATATTCGAGATCTCGCACAGCGCGATGAAAACCGCTTTCTATACGTACCATGACGCCCTCCGCGTCTTCTTTATGGCGAGCCAATTCGTTGCCGTCCTCCGCGACGCCGAAGACCTACTCCTCGCGGGCGTTACCCCACCACCACCCCTCGTCGAACTCGGCAAAGCACCGCCGCCGCCTCTGCCGCCGCGTCCTAACGGCCCTAGACTAGATAATCTGGATAGGAGCTTGGGTTGCCTGGAAAGAACTACGCAGACGCTTGCGAAGTACGGCGAGCGGTGGGATACGTGCGTGGCGTTGAAACAGAGTTTCGAGATGATCTCAGGGGAACTAGTAGATCGCCTACGCGTGAGGAAGCAAATTAAGCAGCGCTCGCCGCCGCCTCAGAATGTATCGGCCCCTATGCCGAGAGAGATGAAATGGGTTGATGTCGATGTTGGGGCTCTGATGAGGGGCAGCTCGGGCGGATCGAGAGGCACTAGGTTCGAATAGTGGTTTGAAGGGTACGGGGCGTGTGCACAAGCCAGGGACTTCTATCTTCTTGGATTTGAGCTACCTTGAGATTGATACTAACGTAAAGGATGAGGCTGTAGGTACATATATGCATAGAAAGGCGTTGAAACGGGCTGGGGCTAGCATGGCGTCTGATTCTGGGTGTACTACCCGGTATATGAGGAAGGAAGAAAACATCACATATCACACGATTTATGGAATAGATTAGAATTGAACTCAGTGCTCACTTACGTAATGACTCTCAAAGGATACCACCAAATACAGCAGAGGAGCGAGACGTCTCGTTATCTTATTAAAAGGCGTGTAAACATATAATCTTTCTTAAGCCAAAGTCAATCTATTCTGTCTACTTCGTACGAAAATCAGTTTACATCATGTCACCATTCCGTACCACAATTACAATGCTATGCATCTTATAATGCGGTGTCTTACCAGAATAATTAACCTAGGTAGGTACCTAGGTAATGGTTACACAAGATATACAGGCTTATAGGACGCCTAGAATTGAGAGGATGATCGATTTTATCCTTAGCAAGCTTGGGGCTAGCAGGAAGGAGGCCTTCAGAATGACCGGTTATATTAGGGGCAGTTACATAGAACATCACAATATAGATCAGCCAATGAGCCGGGTATTTCCAGCCTCATATTTGCTTATTCTCCTAAGACCTCGATATGACCTCGATATGCGATCTCGTAAGCCTCACCCACGATACTGGATGCTGTCTACCTGACGAGTTCTGGAGTCTAACCCACCTAGGGTGAGTTGGTAATCATGACCACTTGTCGAACCCACCGTAACACACAATCCAATGAGCCTCCTCATTCGGTCAACGTGATTTACCTCTCACAACTTAAAAACCAGCCCCTCGTCAGCCTGGACCTCGTTCCTAGCGAACTTATCCCAGCCCTCCTTAACAGCTTCCATGCCCTCGCCCCACTTCACCGTGAACCCCTTAAATCCCTCCTTCCTCAACCCCTCCCACGAGGCATTCAAGCCCTCGAAGTACTCCCTCTCGCCCACCTTCTGCATCGCCGCGTTCTGCAGCGTATCCGCCATAACCTGGGCCACATCCACACCGTCCGGCGGCTGGGCCGGCGGCCCGCCCGCCTGCGGGTCCGAGACCTCGGCGCCGACCAGGACGAGCTGGGTGTGCGGGTACGCGGACTTGATAGCGGCGGCCCATTTCCGGGCGACCCCGGCGCGCCCGCCGAAGTCGTAGATGACGACTTTCTTGTCCTTGGGCGTGTCCAGGCGCGAGAGCACGTCTAGGGGATCTGCGCTCGTGGCGACGACTTCGTCGTAGAGTCCCGTGGTCTGCACGAAGGCCCGTGAGTACTCGCTCGCTGCGCCGAGGATGCGACGGGGCTTGGCGGCGTTGCGCTGGTTCCGCAGGAGGTACGTGAAGGAGAGTCCGACCTTGGAGCCCGGGGCGAAGTTGATGACGGTGGCGTCGGTCAAGTCCGCTTGCTCTGGCTTCAGGTTTGCTGACTGCGCTGGGTCTTCGGGAAACATGAAGTTGGTCATCACGTATCCCGTCATGTGCATGACGCGGACCAGGGCGTCGTATGCGATGGCGTCGGCTTTCGCCTCGATCTCCTTACCCAATGTCTCGGGGAAGACGAGGTAGCGGTTGTAGAGAGGTAGCTGCTGTTGGCGGTAGGGTTCGGTGACGATGAACTGCCCCGGGACATTGCCTGCTTTGACTTGGAAGTCGATAGGTAGAGTGCCGATGGGAAGGTAGCCCCAGACAAAGCTTCCTTTTGGCACGCCGTCAAAGGTGGATTCCAGGACCTTCGCATAGCCCCAGCAGTTGATGCGGCCGTAGGTCGAGGCATCATTGTACGGGGCCGGAGTTGAGGGCGGGATTGGGTGAACGTCCCACCAGTGAAACAATTCACCCAACTTGCAATATGTGAAATTGTTAGAGGTTAGGCACAGGACCTCCGTTCGAATCCGTAAGGATGACTCCGTTAATGGCGGCAGAGGTAGAGCATTTGGAAGAGGTACCAAGGCTTGTTTAAAATAGTTCTTCTTATCGAGGATCTGGATCACAGGGACTTCAGCCATGACGGATAGCTTTAAGAGACTGGGTAAAATGGAAGGTAGGCTTGCTGGAAAGACTGGCTGGTAAGCCCGCTGCGAAGGCCGCTGCTTATATGAGTTATCGGCCGAACGTATTGCTCCGGTCCCCACAGATTTCGCATTCGCTTTCAGTAGCCCAAGGACGCCGTTGTAGCGCCGTGTCCGAGCAAATCGGCATTCTGGATATAATCGTTGGCGATTTCTTGGCTACTTAAGTAGTGATGCATATAAAGTGTGTTCCCCAAAGCCTCTTTTTCCCTTCCCTCGACGTGCCGTTGTAGTCAGTTTACATCTTACTGAACCTGTTAAGGGCCGGGATGGGTATACCGGCCGTTTATAACTAGAATGGCCAAGAGGCCCTGTTCAGGCCTAGATTCTGTAGCTTATCATCGCTTACCTCAGTCCTGAAATCCCAATAGCCTATCGTAGAGGCGGACTTCAGACGGATTAGGTACCTAACCTAAGGTATACACTATTCCTTTTAGTCAGAACATATAAAGGATCAATGGTGTTCATTTTTCTGACTATTCCTAAAGCCGCCTAGTCTCCGCAAGTCGAGATTCGGATTAAACAGCGGGATACACTAATACTGAAAGTGGTCGTCACTGCCACGGTAACATTTATATGCCGTAAATGGTGAAGTCAAGAACCCGTGCCCGTCTAGGGCACGTCTTTCGGTGTTTAGGAGCTTATCTAATCACTAAATTTGTGGAGGTTTCTTATGCCTATATCAAGATGGAGCAACTCGGTACGTTCGGGAATGTCGTCATCGATCAAGTCCATAGAAGCTAAGAGCTAGGAAGCTCCCCAGAGCTCCAGCTCTTGGGTCTGCCGCACCTGCATGATGTATACAGGCTGCTCTGCTAGGCACACCGCATAGGACGAGTACATTAGTCAGTAACAATCGGAAAATGTAGTAGGAGGCGCCCATGGTTCGATCGAGATGAGACATGGTACCTTAATTAGGAAAAGCTGAACTCGGCGTCCAAGTTCATTTCTCTAGCTCTCGGCCCCGAGCCCTACCTACGTGTGTGTATTAGTAGTACGAACATTGGAACGACATCCGCATTTAACCACCAACATGCGCCCATATCACAACTCTCCCCCTCCTCAAGCCACAATAACGTAAAAACGACGGATAACGTAGCAGGAAAAATGCCCGACTCCAAGCAGAAAAAGTTCGATCTGATCCATCGCGGAGACAAGACGCCCACTCCCTTGGGCACAGTAACATTCATCGGTCTGCGCACGCTCGACCTGCCCCTCCAACATGCGCTCCTCTCGGGGCTAGGCGCATCGCTCATCAGCAAAGCCGGTCTCGCCACCGCGCTCCCAGCCTCGACCTCTCTCCTGCAAACCGGCGTGCCCTTCATCGACAGCCTGGGACACCCGACCGGCGCGCTGCTCTTCGCCTTCGCGACGGGGTCCACCGCGAAGCAAGTCTACTGGCTAACGCGGCTCTCCAAGGAGTCGTTCCCGGCGAGCGCGGCCACGACCGTCAGTCTCTTCAACACGCTGGTCAACAGCGTGAACTCGCTGCTCTTCCTGACGTACGCCACCACATCCCTACGTTCCGCGCCCGTGCTCTCGATCCCGCTTTCGCTGCCTTTCCTCAGCAGCGAGCGCGTCGACGTGCCGCTCAGCACCGTGGTTGGCACGCTCATGTACGTCGTGGGGATCACGCTGGAGACGGTTTCGGAGCAGCAGCGCAAGGCGTTCAAGGATGCGCCCGAGAACGCGGGCAAGGTCTGCAAGGTGGGCGTGTGGCGCTGGGCCCGCCATATCAACTACTTTGGCTACTCTCTTTGGCGCGGCGGATACACGATGGTCGCGACTGGCTGGATTGGTGGGCTCCTCATGGGGGGTATCCAGCTCTGGGACCTGAGCACCCGGGCCGTTGGGGTGCTGGATGAGTACTGCTCTAACCGCTATAAGGACCAGTGGATGCAGTTCAAGAGGGAGGTGCCCTACTCGGTCGTGCCGTGGGTCTACTAGAACCTACATACCTAACCAAATTTATGTTTGGCTTGGTGCTAGGATGTGAAATTGCGGAAGTATAGGCACATGAGATACGCAACTTGGTACAACTGTAACTTATGCTTTAGACTTCAGCATTGGCTGCCCCCAAGCCCTGGCGGAGCTCTCGCTGATGATGTCTCTCTGTCTCTGCACCTGTAATTTAGTATACAAAAGCAGCAACTATGCTGCTAGCAGAAAAAAAATGCTATACCACCCCTTAGGCTGCCTATGCGGCAACAAAGTCATTTACATTACCATCTACGTCTCCGCGCGCAGATATGTTAGTGGTATAAAGCCGTAGCCAACGACTCCTGGCTGCCACACGAAGAACTCCATGATATATTGCAATCCCGTCCAGAAACGCCTTATCTCGTAAACATAGGCCCGGGGCACGGCCACCACTCGGCTTTCGCTTGCCTTTATCCCTTTTCATCCCTTTTCCTTCTTTTCACAGGATTTCCATTGGCCACTCCGTTGGTCGTACCATTGGCTCCATTATCCTAAAATGGGCGAACATCAGCCATGTGGAGATTTTTAGTCCAACGAGGTAGTTTCTTAGTTTGCTCGTAGTATCGACCACAGTTCGCGCAGAGGGACTAAAAGCATACCTAGTTAGTAAAGATTTCACGTTATTAATTGTCAGGCTTCACTTACCCTAGGACCCCAAGGTCCATCTCTGACAGCCCAAACACTCGTGCCCCAAATACGGCAATGCGTACAACGCCAGTTGAGTCTCTCTTGATCGGTAAGCGTTCCGCCTCCACCGTATCCGACATCCGGTGTGATTCTACCACCCGGTGTACCAGATCGGCCAACAGGACTCAAGCTTCGGAATCTGCGCTTCTTCTTGGATCTTTCCCCTCGTCCCATTCGCTCCTCTTCGACTTCAAAACCTAGACCAGGCACACCGCCTATCATACCGGCATTGCTACTGAACCGCGCGGTTTCTCGACGAAGACGACGAATCTGTCGCTCACGGTCGACTTCTCGCTTCTCTATCTCTTCTTTCGATAGAACTTCGACCTTCGGCTCCCATTCATCCGCAAGATGTTCTGGATCGTACCGCCAACCTGCATCTGCGCCGTGGGCAGCGTCGTTGGGGAACTCGGCCCCCATGGCGCCCCATCCTGCTACAAGACCACCAGCCTCACATGCCTCTTTCTTTAAACGCAGCACCGCCTCATAAATGGCATGTGTTAAAGCAGGAACCCATTCACCAGAGAGGCCCAGGTCCGAACAGGTGACTCTGGCGAATGCTTCAGCGGTACCCGGAGGATGGAGTAGTGACCACTCGAATTTGTCTGTGTATAATTGCGAAGAAAGATTGACGTTGAGATTGACTATACATCGGTAGGTATCATCGGGATTTAAGTCGTCCGAATCGGCAGGAATTGGTGTAGCACTAGCTGTTACTTCGGGCACCTGTGACCGAGGACCTTTCGTCGGAGTATCAAAGCCGGTATCGAGGCCATTCCGGAGTGGGGTCTCCGGACCACGCGTCGAATTAAGAAGAGGTGTAGCAGGGGTGGCAGGCGTATCGCGGAAACTCGGCAGAGGAGCTAATGTAGCGCCATTTGTGGGTGCTTTATCCTCTGAGTGAAAGAGAGGATGCAGCGCAACGCCGGCATATTCCTCTAGTTGAGTTCTGATTTGTTTACTGATCTCGCTAGCAATAGCGGCTTGGTTGGGAAGATCAAGATCCTGGACAAGATTTAATGCGAATTGATCGGTGGTGATCATCGTCTCATGCAAGTTCCATAAGAAAATGTCCCGTAGTTTGTATGGAACGGTCATATCGCCCGTCCTATATAAGGCTGGATCCATTTGGGGAGGTGGTTGGGTAAGGCCTCGTGGTAGAGGATACGGCGCCGCGGGCATAAAGGCAGGGATATCGACATCGATACGGATAGGTATGAGAGTAACGGGCATCGCAGCCTGGGCTTGGTTGTTTAGATCTGAACGATTCTTAGTCTTCAGCATCCAATCCCTCCAGATACCCTGGACTTCAACCGGAGCATTGGCCTCTTTCCCAAACTTGTCGCTTGGGTCTACTCGAGATGCGCTGTCTTCCCGTCTCAGACTGCGCAAGCCCGTAGGCCGTCTTCGAGAGTCCTCCTCATCGTCATCGTCATAATCGTAGCCATCTTCGGCATAATTGATTACCGTAGTGCCACGTTTCGTCGTTCGCGATACAGGACCGGTGGGTGCAGTAGAATGGATGACAGGGGTAAGAAGAGAATTGTTGTAGACGCGCAGTCGCGGCGCGTAGGACGAAAGAAACGCCTGAGGAGTTGTTCGGGTCCCCATGTTTTGTCGCAGTCAATTCGTCTGTATCATCTCATACTGATAGTAGATGGGAAGATTCAAAGTCGGTACGCGCCAAACAATACTTAGAGAGCCGAGGCGCTAGACTACGTAGGTATGTAAGAATACTGGAATACGTAGGGCTTGGTAAATGGACGGGTAAGAAAAAGAGGTTGCACAACAGTGCGTCAAATCCTATGCCGATGTAGATTTCTAAAGCGCGGATCTCTCTCTTGTCGTAGTTGTGGTGGTTGGAATGAAATCGACGGAATTGAATGAGTATCCAATATATCTATGCCTTGCATGAGCTTTGCTTGACGGGCCGTTTGTCTTGTCGCAACGCAACGCAACGCGTCTCGTAAAATTTCCATGGAGAAAGTACCAAAGCTGCAAAGCTAGGGAGTAGATCACGTGGGGGCCGATATTTAGCCGCTTAGTCATACTTGTGGTCCGTGTGCCAAGCACTTCACTGTGGGATGCTGTGGATGTTAGAGTTGACCTATGCCAACCTTAACAAAGGCTATCAGCGTCACGCATCTAATATTCACGGTATACCACTTACATAAGTAAGTAGGCGTTTGGGTTTAAAATGGGTATCTTAACTACATGTATTCGGACATTTACTAGTGACGTACCATTCTGTCTGGTCGCATATTCAGAAAAGAAGATACGGGTTAGACATTACGTACTACACAGGCTCTCAAAGAAGCCGTTCCGACCTAAGACTAGTTGTACACTGTATCCTCCTCATTTTCCAGGGCCTCGTCGTCGTTTTCAGACAACGCCAGTTCTTGTCTCCCGGGCCTGGTGTTGCGGAGCTTTCTAAACATAGAAGACCGCCAATTCTCTCGCAGTATATAGGTATAAACAGCGAAAACCAATATTCCTTCGCATGGAGCCCCCTATAACCATTAGGTTCATGATAGAACGATTCATAATACAAAACTCCTATTCGCCTGGTATGATTCAAATCCCAGCTGACGAGGCATGACGTGCTTTTCCTGCAAAATTTTACATTTTACACGCATCCACAGCTCTACCCCTTCATCGAGCGCTCGCTCGTGTGCTCCTTCCTCGCTCATCGTTTCGTCTGTTCGAATTTGTAAGCACCATCCAATCTTCCCATTCCTTGCTTATTTCCATCAAGACGGAACCCATCACTTGAGCACTGGCCATAAGCCCATGCCCCTCGCCCTCTAGCACCCGAACCTCGCATCGCCGCATTGTCTTCCCGAGCCATTTGACGTTTTCGACCGGAACACGGGTGTCCCTACTACCATGGTGAATGATTACCGGTCTTGTGATGTCCACATAACGGAATCCAATTGTGTGCCTTCGCTCCAAGCATACGAGTAAGTCCACGGCAGGGTTGGCTCCTGTAGTGGCAAGCTCCCAAATTGCGTGCGTAAGGCGCATATCATATGTCATCTGTCTTTCCTTATCCGCCATGGCATCCTCGGCAGCAGCAATAATGGCGCTTTGGGGACCAAATTCATTGTCAGCAGGACGATACCGATCCATGTTTTCATTCGCTGAAGGTTGAAAACCTTTCGTATCTGGCTTTTCGTGCGCCATGTTTTCCTTGTCCATATTAGGTGTGATATCTCGGCGATTGTTTGCAGGCGCATCACGCCCGACGGGAGCGGAGGACTTCCGCTTGCCGCGGCGCGGACTATTCTTGGGTAATGAGCTGGTGATAGAACTGCTGGTAGCCGTCATGAAGGAACTGTTTGCTGCTTTAAGGAAGGGGGTTGGTAAAGCTCGGAGAATTCGCTGAGATGTAGGGATTGCATTAGTAGGGGGTAAAGCCTGCGATGTACCGAACACGTTCATTTGTGAAGGAGGAATCCACGGAGCCAGAAGGTGAATACGGCCACGAATATGTTGCGGCATACGTAGTGCAGTAGCAAGGGCGTATATTGCCCCAGCAGAATGCGCAAGGATAGAAAATTTGGTAATTTTTAGGGCCTGGCAGATCGCATAGACATCATCTGTAGGCCGTTAGCATCTGTATTGAGCAATCAGTGGAAATGATAGACGTACCAGGCCAACTGAGGGGCGTTGCAGTCCCATCAGCATAAGGCTCACTATCACCCACACCAGGTCGATCAGGAGTGATAAGTCGTAATTTGAGGGTCAATGCTAGTTCATCATAGAACGCGGTGATGTATCTAGTCAGGCCCATGCCAACACAACAGAATACTGCTGACCCTTCAGCATCACCAACTTCAGAGAATGATATAACTCGACCAGTCTGTGGATGTCGAATCTTTTGTGACAGTCTTGGGGAACATAGATAAGACTCAACAGCATCGTCGATGGAATCGGCACTTGCAGGCCGTTCGTAGCCCACCATTGGCTCAGGAGTTATGGCCTCTTTCGTCCTATCAGCTAATTCAGGACTCTTAGGCCCCGCCGAAAGGCGCTTCAGCCGCGAGCTGCTCCGCTTCGGTCTTATTATGTCACCCGGGTCTGGAGTGGTTCGTCCGGATTTCCTGCGATCGGCACTATGCGCACTGCGCCTTCTACCCTGTGATACCGCTGGAAACGGAGCGCCATCCTCAAACGCATTTGTATCATTTGAATACGACCTTGCTCGCTCATGCGTGTAATGGCTCTCCTGGTTTTTCTTATTGGAGGGTGCGGCTGATCTGGCAGAGAGAGGCATTTCAGGAAGAGTATCATCTCTTCTCCTCCTTGTATCGGCTTCTGAGTTCGCACGACTCAAATGTCGTCGGCTCGTGTGGGAAGTGTCGCGCGACCGAGTATGTTCAGAATCCTCCGGAATGGTATCGTTAAGCGCGCCGTCGCTTTCTCTCTTAGACCGTGAGGATCTATGCGACGATCTCTTCGCATTGGTTCCCGTTTTGCGCAAGGATGAGTCGCGAGCTGGAATCGACCGCTGCAAGTTGCCGGGATCAATAGATGGGCTTAAGTCTAGCATGGTTTCCTTGCTTGGTGAGTCGCTTGGCTCTTCACGGATCGGTGTCTCAGCAAGAATAGTATCAGGCCTAGGTGACAAGCCGTTTAAACTGTTAGATTTGCCACCAATAGACCCTGAGCTTGCTCGTTTCTTTTCTGTTTCACTAGCGCGCAATCGTTCTTTAGAGCTCATGTACATCAAACCTTTGTGACTACGAGCTTGCTTCTTCCCCCAGCTGTCGTGCGATCGCTGTTTTCGCAATTCGGGAGTAGGTGGTAACCCACGTTCAATTGAAAGATTCCCAATACTGCGTGTATCATCGTGCGACGAGAGCGAGCCTTTCGACGATGGTCTAGACGAGCTGCGGAGGAGAGACTTTAGTCCGCCCGACGACTCGCGGCGTGGTGACTTGGGAGCAGTTAATGGGGAGAAGCCGGATGGCGGTTTCGCGGTTCGAATCGTAGGCGGGCTGGCGGCCAATTCGTCAAGATCGATATCCTCTTCCTTTAATTGGCCAAGCTTGTGATTAGAGAAGGCTCCGTAGTCGACACCGAAGCTGCCCTCCCGCGGTGAGCTCGGAAGAGATAAGCTTTGGCCTTCAAAATGTCTGTTCGCGGGCTTTGAGATAACGGATAGGCTGGTAATCAAGGACGATATAACTTCTGGGGAAGCTGGAGGTACGCCGGCGCGATCTTTGTCATCGTCGCGCAGATGTAGGTGCATGGAAGGGTCAATAGCTTTCCTCCGGGATTGCTGGCGAGACTGACGGGGAATAGGGGGTAGTTGTCCGGCAGGAATTGGCTTGGTAGACGCCGCGGCGTAATCCATGGCGGGCGCACGCAAGGAGAGGAATGAACCAGAGCGATCAAGAATGTGGCTGATAATGTTTTTGCCTAATTACATCCGGTCTTACCTGCTGTGCTCTGTTTGCTGCGGCCAGCAGGAGCGGTGTACAGCTCCAAACCGGTAGAGGATGCAGCAGGTGTGGAGGTCAAGGAAGGGAAGGTAAGACTCGATGGGATGTGGGATGCAGCAAGTTGGGTCAATACCGAGACGAGACTTGCTGCAGGTCCCAGAATTACATGTAGAGAAGGCGCTTATTAGACCGGGGGCTCACATGTACCAACGCCACTAGGGCAGGTTGGCTTCTTGTCTGGTTGTAGATCTGCTCGTTATGTACAGGGAGGATGCAGGATAAATCGAGGGGATGAGTGGAGGTCCAAGATGGAACTCTGCCTAAAAGAATGAACAAATATTGACACAGTTCACATTGACAAGAGAAGGGTATTGCAATTTCCAAAAGGAAAAAAATAGGCAGACTTGAACAGACAAGAGTTTCAACTCAGGGGGAAAAAATGTAAGTGGGAATCTCGGGCGATCGAATTATTAGACATATTATTATTACTGGATAGGTCCATTTAGGTAAGGCCAATTAGGTACTGGATTGCACGATAACAGCGCTCAGTGGTGATGGTTTACTTTGATTCGGAAAGTATGTCTGTGCTGTGGTGCCGAGTTGGGGTTCCCTCTTGCTGGCAATAATAATAGCGATACGTATTGCAGGACCCCCATAAGATAAACCCCTGTAAAATGCAGGTGCTTGTGTGTTTCTGCAGGTGATACATGTATGTACCTAGGGTGCGCGATTGTTCTCGGCGACATGTCGAAGTTTATTAGTCGTCCATTTCTACCTTCCTTCGTATTGCTTTTTTTCCTCTTCCTCCTTATGGAATGAGAAGCAGGGAGATATATCATATGGAAGTGATGCTGGTCTTATTAGTCTGAACTCTGTTGTCAGATCGACAATTTTCTATTTGCTCCACCGAACGAGAATAGGAAAGCGTCATAATGGAAATCCTTAAGAGGCTGAGCCCAATTGAGATTAACGCAAGTCTTGGGGCTCTTTAGGTATGTACTTATTGGAGCTAGCATGCATCCCCTGAGAAGGCTTTTTGGAGCAAAATACTGTCCACTGTGACGATTTTGAGTACCTTATATTGGGACGTTAAATACGATATCTCGAGTATATTGAAATATGCGACTTCGTTTCAGAATATGTATGGTGAGTAGTACCGATCAAAATATGTAGGTTACAATCGCAACGGTACGCACGTTTCCTTGTACTACAAGGGTAGTAAGCGGAGCGGAAGTGGTCTCATTCGAGTACTTCTTCCGGGAAGACCTATGTAGTGTTGAGCTGTTACCGCGCGAGAGGTAGGATAATAAGCCAAATACGAATAATTAGATACATATTAAACAATATGGTAATAGTGAATGATATATTGGTATGGAGTATTGAGAGCATCTTACGACAAAGATACATGTATCTATCCCGCGATGCATATAGGATCAAATATCAAGAATTCCCCTGAACTTAGACACGTGGGGTTGTGGAGAGGGAGCTTAGAGGAATTGAGTATCGTCGTTAGTGGGATTAGGTACATTCCATTATGTACCTAATCAAGTACTACCTAGGTACCTTAATCGTATAAAGTTGGAACGAAATCCATCCATTCAATGTTATATTTCTATCTCGTATGGTTTTCTTATTGCCTCACGAATAAACTCTCCGTCAGAAAAGCAAGCAACATAATATGATGGAACAACAACCGTATCATCAAGAAGTAACCATGGACGCGGCTTTTCCAAGGGTTCCAGAAGCTCCGAATCTTAGCTTCGCTTCCACATGGCCGCAACTGCCCAGGTGATCTCTCGGCCACTAAAGGGTACGTACTTGTAGCAGTCAAACCTGCAGGATTCTATAGGTGACATATCAGTCCACGTCGTCCATGTCGCATATGAATTCGATTTTCTCGCCATAACGAGACCTCCGGCCGACAGCTTCGTCGGACCTTTTGACAAGAATGAGTTATTTCTTGCAGGCTGTCTTGATTTCATCAACGCGATCAACGGAGGCCGGAAATTATTCGCGTGAATAGCCTGGTTCGGATCCTCCCCTAGATTACCTATTTCCTCGGCGTAGAAGAGCCGCACAGAGCTTCCAATTTCGATGCATTCATGCGCCCAGAAGAACGCTAGGCTGCGAACACCACGTGAATGACAAACTTGACAAGACATGAAGGCTTTCGAGGTATTAGTATCGATTAAACATGATTCTTTCATGCTGGGGTTATGGTATTAACCCAGTCCAATATCAGCATACATTAAGTGTCTATCTCCAAGGACAAGGATTTTCGATAAACCCATATTTGGAACATAGCCGTTCTGACGGAATTTTCGAATTGGCTCATCCTGTTAGCCGGACGTCAAAACAAAGCTGGAAAATTGATGAATAAAATCAAGCCAACAAGTCAGACGTAACATCGTTTTCCTCGGATTCTAGAGCCATGTATCCATGTCAAGAATAGTGCTGTCACATTTTGCGAGATGATAGCGTTGCAACAAACCAGAACACGCTCCCACGATGATTCGTCATTTGCAGGGGATAATTCTGAGACGGTTGTTATGAATGTTTATGTCACATCTGCACGTGGCGACAAATATCTCCTCATATCGCAGCCAACTTTACTCGGTCGTTAAACTACAATCCATGAGTATCTCTCACGATAGAAGTCTCATTGACCGTTCGATGCTGCAAGTCGCTGACAGGCATTCCCAGGCTATATAATATGCGGTCCATTTTGCATACCCCGAATCCCTGACTCAGGCACGGGCTTCGCAGAGCTGATGCCCCGCAATCGAGGCCGCTCCATAACTTACAGCAAATGCTTCTTGGCATCGTAGCCCAGGCTTAAGGCCTGACAGCCTAAGAGGGAGGCATGAAGCTCACCTTAGTGCGCAACCAATCAAGTGTTCGGATACCAGATGACAACACAACATACGTCATCAACTATCCAACATGATTCAAGGCAAGGTGAGGCCCAAACCATCGTGGAATCTCTCATGAGCATGATGAGGCCAACATCCCACGAGCATCTTTTTTTCGGACTCATATTTACTTTCCGCTAAGCGACTAAGATCTCGAACAATATCTCATGTGTTGTGTATAGCGCGTTACTGAAAGTCAAGCACATTCTTCCCACCTAATATCGTGTTTGTATAGGACAAACAATATCGACGAGATGGACCTTCTCCTTTCTCTCCCGATAGTCTCATACTTCGCCGGGCCGATGCTAACATCGTGGTCCGGCTCAATGAACCTCTTATTCTTCTATATGACCTGGATGACTCTAGTCTTGTCGCATTCGCCCTTGAAGATCGAGTTGGTCGGTACTTTAGCGGCACGCATCGTATTCTGGTTCGTCCCGTCGCTCTTCTTCCTGATATTTGACACGTTGGTCCCCAGCTTAGCAGAATCGGTCAAACTATACGGCTCCTCATCTCTGCCTCGGCGGAATGCGGCCGCCCTTTTTCGGCAGGTTCTGCTCGCCATCTTCAACCTTGCGCTCACTACCGCCGTTCAAGCCGGAATCTCCGTAGGCGCTGGGATCATTCTGCACCATCCACTCTTCAAAACAAGCACTCGACTGCCGCTGCCCTGGCAGATCGTAAAGCATATCTGCGTGATGTATACCGCACGCGAGGTTCTGACATACTACATCAATCGGTACATCCTCCACTCGCGCGGTAAAATCGCAAGGCTGCACAAAGCATACTCGCACTCTCGCAAAGGGGCGGCGCCGTATTCGCTGATGCTGTATACGGACCATCCAGTACCGCTTCTGCTCAGTCGCACCCTACCTGTCTACTTGCCGGCCATGGCCATCCAACCCCATTTACTCACCTACTTCCTATTCACTATCATGACAACCCTGGAAGAGATGCTGTCCATGTCTGGCTACAGCATTGTACCGGGTATTATAGTGGGTGGCATCACCCGGCGCACAGCAACACACTATGCTAGCGGAGGGCGCGGGAATTTTGGTGCTTGGGGGCTGCTGGACTGGGCTAGCGGGACAAGCGTAGGCAAAGACGTGGTAGATGATATTCAAGACGAAGCCGAGAAGCACCAGGTCAAGGAGCGAGGGCAGAAGGCCGTTGGCGAAACGGAGAGTATGGTGCAAGAAGGCATCAATGGGCTGAAGAAAAGGGGCAAGAGCCGGAAGAAGGCCGCCGATTCTTAAAAGTATGATTTTTCTGGGCTTGAGCTTTAAGGGATGGCAAACGAGGTTTGATCTGGAGTACTATCTACGGATTGGTCTAGGAGATATATACAGCTTGGCTGGACAATCCATGGATGAGTATAGCAGTTGTTTTGGAGCGGGGGTGTGGGTTATGCGCCTATGATTGCACGAATCTAAAAAACACGGGAGGGTCCAGGATTTCGATGAAGTTAGGATCAACGGAAGGAGTAAATTTATTCGATACCCCTTGGGAATACACATTCGTCCGGTTTACATTTGTAAAGGTATAGGTACCTAAATTATGGTCTCGTTGAGCTTCAGCGTGTCTTATCGATAGACCCACGTTAGCTGCGTGTGTGTCGTCATTGCTAGCTGCCTTCACATGCCCCTTGTCATAGCGGGGCAGTATCTAAGTAGGTATATATTTGGTCCTTCTCTAGAAATAAAATTGATCGTGCGGTAGAAGGTCCTTCTTGTTGATACATGAGAAGCTTTTTGTCTGAAAGCAAGCAAACACCTTCCCTAGCCTTGCCGTTATTAAGGGAAATAAATCCAACCCCCAGCCGGCCTCTAGATTTTAGTACTCCCCTCCAACTCCACCCAGTAAACGGTAACCAAATAGGTAGACAGCTGTATACGATGTCTGCAGCAACAAACCCCGACCCAGCGCCCGGCTCAATAGCCTTCATCCCCTTAGAAGCGAACCCGGAGCTGATGACTTCTTTGCTGCACAAGCTCGGCCTCAGCAAAGCGCTCCAGATCCACGACGTATACTCCATCACCGAGCCGGAGCTGCTAGCCTTCGTCCCGCGACCCGCCCTCGCTCTCCTCCTCGTATTCCCGGTCTCCGCAACATACGAGTCGTCGCGACTAGCCGAAGACGCGGGCGTCCCCGAGTACGACGGGAAGGGCGAGGGCGAGCCCGTCATCTGGTACAAGCAGACGATCCGCAACGCGTGCGGGCTCATGGGCCTGCTGCACGCGGTGTCGAACGGGCCCGCGCGGGGCTTCGTTGGTAAGTCGCATTACCGGAACCACATACCCATACCCCCTACCCCCTACCCCCTACCCCCCCTTTTCCGGCCCGGAGACAAAAAAGCATACTACTACTAACACGCCACCCAACCCACCAAAGAACCAAACACGCCCCTCCACCGCCTCATAACCTCCTCCGTCCCTCTCCCTCCAAAAGAGCGCTCGGCGCTGCTCGAGCGCACCCCCGAGCTCGCAACAGCGCACCAAGAAGCCGCGAGCCAGGGCGCGACGGCAGCGCCCGACGCCCAAGACGACATCGACCTGCACTACGTGTGTTTTGTGAAGACGGAGGACGGCACGCTATGGGAGCTAGACGGGCGCCGCAAGGGTCCCATTGCGCGCGGCAAGCTGGACGACGGCGAGGACGTGCTCTCCGAGAAGGCCTTGCTGTGGGGTCCGTTGAAGTTCCTTGAGCGCGGGGGCGGCGATATGCGGTTTAGCTGTGTTGCGCTGGCGGGGTCTTTAGACTAGGTTAGGATAATTGAAGGTCGGTTGGCCGTGGCTTGGCTGGGGGATATTCTCCGTAAAGAGAGAGTAGATTATGGCTTGGAGCGTCTAGTATTTCATGCATCATGGCGTTGGGATGGGATTATCGGTTCGTTACAATGAACATATGAAGAATGGCATTACGCCTGGGGTCCAATAAAAAAAGAGTTCACAAGGATTTGCATGGAAAAGATTGATTTACTGTTCTAGCTCTATCCTTTGATAGAGTCAACACGATCATTTTGACAATCTCATGATACCAACTAACCACCCGCGTCATAGTGCCCCCTCTACCATTCTTGGGGCATATCTATCATTCTCAAGTAAGCCGTAAGGCTTAGCAATCATCTTCTCCACCAAAGCTGAGCTAGGAGGTATATTACATGTCCACAATCAACCACAACAAGTAATTTCCTAACCCATTCGCCACAACGTACTACCTGTTAAGCGAACTACACAAACTTCAACCTCGGACGTACGACGCCCTATTCGTTTGCAGATAAACTTCTACGGGGTGTACTAGGAATAGTCTCGGCAATGCTATGCGGCTGGAAGTTGAACAAGGGGTACGGCGGAGTATGTGGAACCGAAGCGGGTGTCATGATAGGCGAAGTGTGGTGGAAGCTGCTATAGCCGCAGCAGCTTGTCTCCAGACACAGAGCTGGTACTATTGAAACAGGAACGCAGGCGTATAAGGCGGGCTTAAGGTAGGGCATGTGCGAACAAGAGGAAGCATGGGGGCAAGGAGTGGTGACGACGCTTCTCAAACGAGTCGGGCTAGAATTAAACCTGGGCGCGAATTCGAATCAGTATGGATATAATGTAGTAAGAATAGGCCTAGAATAAGCAGAACTGTCCACTTACCCTTTCCTCAACCACGATGAGTTGCGCTTGGGAAAAGAAGGGGCAGGATCATCTATCTTGAATCCGAGATGTTCGCACCACGGAGAGACAGATCGACTCGTGGGGACTCCACAAGGCGAACATGTTTGAGAAGGACATCGCGTGAGAGCGACATCGGAAGTAGACATTGGCTCCAGGCTGCGATGGGTGTGATTTTGCATAATGGTGGTAGCCCAGTCTCTGTTACCGTCCAAGCCGTGGCTAACAGGGCAGTCGTCATCGCGGCTTTCTACCTGTTTTGCAGGTACAGCTTGTCCCTCATCATGAGTTGATTTGAGAGAAGCCTTACGAAGCGGTGCCTTCCCGGCTACCGGAAACTCTCCCCTAGGTGAGTCAAGGTCGAAATACTTGTGCATATGCTTGTCGATGTGCGCCGCAATATGTTCGATTAACTCCTCCTCGTTCCAGCAAGGGCTCTCATTGGCTTTCTGCGGAGGCTGAGGCTTGGCTGTCTCCTTCATACCGAGAAACTTCTTTGCGGCATTAACAAGGTCGTTGAAGGACGGCAGGTCCTGCGCGCTTTCTAGCATTTCCCTCATGAAATCAAGCGTACTCTCGTCTTCAGGATGTTGGCAAATATGACACCCAGGGTGTGCATGCGACTTAGCGGCACCGGTGGACGGCTCGGTAAGAGGATAGCCAGTCTCTTTCTCTTTACCTTTCCGCTTTTCCTTGCGCCTAAGGCACCGCTCTTTCTTCGCCTCTTCCTTCTCCTTCTTGAGTCTCTTCTTTTCTTCCTTTTCATTGGCCTTCCTCTCTTTCTCGGCCCTTTTTGCCTCCTCCCTCTCTCTCTTCGCTCTTTCCTTGTCTTTGGATTTCTTCCCCTTGGTCAGCTGAGGCCCGTCTATAGTAGGGATAGGAGGAAGTCCGGTGGGTTCAGGAGGAGCATCTTTCTCTTCAGTAGGCGGCTTCTGGTCTTTGCTTGACTCTATATCTCCTGGCTGATCAGAGGCGGCCTGCGGGTCGGAAGTTTTCATGATGTTTTGAAAGGCGTTAAACGCTTGATGGACTCCCTGGGAGATTTTCTCTTGAAGGGTTTCCTTAATATCCTCCAGTATTTGCTCTTCCCTTTCCTCGCCAGACGGTGGCTGGTTATCTGATAGATTAAGCGTCAACTAGGTCAGAATATCGTGGGTGATCCCAGGGTCAAACCAACCAGCTTGAGGAATCTTTTGGGCTTTTTCTGTGAGAGCTTTGTTAGCTGTTAGAGTCATTGGTAAATATACTTATGGGACTATAAATAATTACCCGAATGTACATCTTTTTTGTGATGTTTATGTGCAGAATCTTTCGCTGTGGTCAGTTAGCGTTGGACAATGTGCCAACATAAGGGAGGGTGAACCTTTCGGAGGCTTCTTCGAAATTTTCTTGTGCTCTTTCGAGCTTTCCGGCTGCGATGGATTGTCCAATAACTCCAGATCAATATGCGCTAGTTTTGGGCCGGTATCTGAAGCTGCCCGAGACTTGGGCGACAGCTTGGGGCTCTGCTTGTCCCTGGAATCGCGCGCAAGGTCGTCTGACTCTGGTTCGGGGGGGTCTCCATGCCAACTGCAGACTTCATTAGGTAAGCGACGTCCATGGGTATCCTCGTCGTGGAGGAGGTCATCAAGCTCTGGCTCTGGGCTATCACCTCGCCAGCTGCAGTGGTCAGTATGACCGGCCTTGGCTTTGTGCTGTTTTGGCATGGTGTTTCCGTCAAATGTAGATGGGAAGACGTGAGCGTCTTTAGAACCCGCTGCAGTGATCTATCTTTCTAGAACAAATAGGTTCGGCCCAAAAACGGGCAGTTGGAGCATTGCAGCAGGTGATTTTTCATTTAAGTATTCTGTGTAGGTTCTGCTTGTATAGGAGTATATCTAAAGGGATAAAGTGTATCGGGGGTGGAGAGTGTAGTTGAGGATAGCATCGTGACGTTCAAGATTGCTCTACTACATAGATACTTCGCTTCTCGTACTAAGCTTAAGATTCATTGTTACTTCTCAAGATGGCGACAGGTAGGTTCGTTGGACTAGGAACATGTTCATTTTTGGCATCCAAGGAAGCTACGATTGGTTGGCATCGCTATCTACATCATCCCGGGAAAGAATATATGAAGGGGACGAGTTCAGTTATAACGTCATCAGGACCCAATATTGAGGGTTGGGTACCTTAGGAGGCACCTAAGGCATCTGCTCCCCGAAGACAGGTGCAACTTCCACTTTAGTGTGCCTACCTCAGTGAAGATTCATATCTGTTATCTCAATTCTTCCAGGAACTGCCCCTATTCTTCTTGAGAGGACATCTGGGCACATATACAAAGTGGAAATTTCGGACATATCTAAATCCAATTGTCTGTAGGGCTATCTGATTGTCTTAATTCCTATAATTTCACGGCATTACGCATTCAAGAGCTCCGGCAAATAGCGCTACTTCTAGTGGTACTGAGTAGGACCATTGTTAGCGGCCGATGCTATCCAGTATACCCCCAGACTTTAGATACCGTGAAGAGATACCTGCGGTAGGTATCTACTAGTAGCTCATTATTCCATGACAGTCTGGTTATTTTCCTATAGTAAGCCTGCTAATACCACACCCCTCATTTTCTATGCCTCCTTACTCATGCACCTAGCTAAAGTGTGACGCGTCTTTTATGTTCGAAAGGATGTTGGGGGCAGTAAGCCGTGCAGGTAACAACTTGGACAAAGTAATAAGCAATCATATCATCCCGTGCATATTGTATGGTTGCTCGAGGGCATTGGAGGAAGTAGATGTCTGAGTCATCATCGCTAGCAAATCGAACATGCTACGTCTCATGCAAGCCACGTTCATTCGGGGGCTAAGTTAAAGCTAGGTTACACCGCGAGACGGAATATCTGACGGGAATATACTAGGTAGATACCTAGGTATGTACAATGCTCACCGAATGGTCAGTGACCGACGACCAATTATGCTCCGTTCCACTGTTATGGCAAGACGGGGGTAGCGAAGGAACTATTGAGGTGTGGCGTCTTGGTCTTCTCCTAAGCCGTACGAAGAAACGGGAACTTTTGCTTGTTTGTATAACGACACTCTGGACGTTGCGACTCAATTGCAACACGCAAACAATGATCTTCTGCTCGGCATCTCATTAACCAGGCGACTTACTAGTGGTAGTAGTCTTTCTCCATCAGTTACTTAAAGCTATCTACACATGTCTCCAAGGCAACAAGAGAGAAGAGAGAGACAAGCACATGGGATATTAAGACATTTGCATGTTGGACAGATTTTCCGCGAAACAGCAGCCACTCGGAAAAGCTCCTGGTGACCCGAGTAGATCGACCCAAGGGCTTGGTACGAGAGATCTCCTGGGGCTATCGATGCTCAGCTCAGCATTTGCCAAATTGACGTTTTTCTCGAAGAATCAGCTGTCTTCACTAACGCGCGTACTAGCGAATTGAAAAGTAAATCATCATTCTGTAGCGGGAGTCTTAGTGCACCCCCGGACTCTCCGAGCCCACTACATAATGTAAGACAACGTGGTAACGTGAACAGATGTTATTGAAGTACACATGTATAGGCGGAAATCTGTTTGGCAATAAGAAGTCAAGAGAACGTTTCAAAACGTGTAGACATATTATCTCTTAGCCTTGGATTTGGAAGCCAGGGCAGCAGTGAACTTGATTAATAGCCGGCACATAGAGATAAAGATTATGAGTCCGGCGTCTACGTATTTCTGATGGCTATATTGGTCCAATTTAGATGAAATTGCAACGAATAAAAATAATCGATGGCCTCGGGTAACTAGCCGAGTGTAGATAAGATTGAGTCTGCCCTAGTTTCTTCCAGGGATGGTGACGCTACACTACTAATCCCCCTTATTCCGATTCTCCATCGCACTATAAATCTTAAACTTGATGTCATACTAGCCACTAGCCACTCCCGTCATTGTGCAAGACACCATAGGTATCTTCATCGTCTCAGCGTTCGTCCTTCTTTTTCCTCTTTTCGCGATATACTCGGCTATCTGTAAAAAGAAAGGTAGCATGTTGGGATTCGAGGGAATCAAAAAGTTAACGCATGGTTGACATTTAACTGGCTAGAACTGGTTGTCTGTTGATGATCCTCGATGATCGACTATCTTCTATCGATATCTGCCGTACGAACGCGCTTTCGAAGGGTTTACAACCCCTGTCGCGGAGTAATAGCTGAAATGCATATAGATCCTAATGTGACGTCCAGATTGCATCGCAGTATCATGTGTTTGCTCTATGTGGTATCGAGGGATTCTTCTGTAGGTGTATATGGTCGCCATTGACTCCATGTATCATTGACTCACGCTTTGAAGCCGAACTCTGGTGGGAAGTATGATGGACTACCTCCTTATGTAGGAGTGGAGGTATTTCTGATTGCTTGAGCCTTTTTAAATTTCCGTGGCCCCGACCGAATCAACAAGTACTCCACTGGCGCTTCAGCTAAGTCACCTAGGTCTGTTCACCAAGGTGGAACTAACGAATCGGGTCGTAAAAAACTATGTAGGTTTGTCATGGCGCTCGTACTTAGCTGCATATGAATGCAGGTATATAAATGCAAACTCATGAGCGATACATATAACAGTCCTTGGCGCGAACAATTTATACATTTATTCGCCAACTACTAGGACGTACATGAAAGCCTTGCCCGTTATGAATATAGTTAAGCATGGCTAGCTGCACCGGCTCATATGGGCGGCAGGGTTGCGGCGTGTGAAAAATCCACAGTTTCGCAATGGGCCGCGTCTTGGGGACCAATAGGGTCTCAACAGGGTGATCGAGCGGGGCATGTGGGGGTAGACAAGGGGAATAAAGTGGGCTATCGAGTAAAAAGGAAGCAATACAAACGCAAGGTACGACATGTAGATTGTTTAGCTGCAGATTCCTCACTTGTGTCCCCTCCAGTAGTTACTACCTTAATCGACGAACTTTACTACGTTGACTACCTAGAGCACGCCTGCGGATAATACAGGGGAATACTGGAAATACAGGGAAATCACCTTAATAGAAGCATTGTCTTCTTCCTTCAGCCTTAAAAGTTCCCAAGGCACCCTTCACGCCCTTTGCACCGCCTCTAGTTCTGATATCCTCTCCTTTCTAGCTTTTCTTCTCCCACCAAACACGTTTATTTCACAACACCTTTCGACCGCTCCCTTTCTGCTCTCACCGGTTCTCATTTTATTTCTTCGCTACTCTGTAATACTTCGTTTTTTTTTCAATTCATAGTATGTAACACGACTTTGCACTTATCCTCTTCTTGATCCGATGGAATCCCGCGTCCTCGTAAACCAATCGCGAGACAGGATAAGTAAGGGATAGATATTTTTCGTATATCCTTTGAATATTCTATATCTGCATATGGATACCTAATTGTCAAAAATGGGCTGGTTGAGTTTTTTATCGAGGAGGTCTACGGCCGGTGATCTCAAGGCGCAAGCCTACGATCAGACGGTGGCCGCAAATCCTCCAATTCGCGGTATGAGCCGAGCTCCCATCCCAGGAATCTGGTAAATCCCCGAACTGACATATCTCACTCAAAGGAGCCTATCCGGTACCAGGAAATGGTGCCAGTATCTTGGAGAAATTCCAGAAAACTTATCCACACCTAAAAGAGGCGCATTTCAATAACGCTTCAGCACCACCTCCCGTAGTTCCTCGAATCCTCGAACGCCCCAGCACGGCGCCAAACCATCGATCACCTGAAGAATCGGCCAGGCCAAAATCTCAGTCAGCGAACTCAGTGAAGCCATTACCGCCACCTCCAAAAAAACGACACGGTCCTTACAAACTTCCTTCAAAAATAGCAAACGAGTCAAATGACGATGTCGCAAACAATAAATCCATTTACAGTGTGCCGTCCCCAACTTTTACTCGTCGTCGAAATTCCTCGATTTTCAGCGGAGATTCTAGCTCAACGAGGAGGTTCGTTGATCTCCTAGATGCTCAGTCATGCATCAAGCCAGCAGACTTTTACGGTCGCGTCAAAGCCACCGGCATAAAAGACTATGATGAAGATGTCGCCGATCGTAATATTCGCGAGAACGCCCAAGTTGATCGATCGTGGTCATCAAGAAAACGACATTCCGTGGGATCTGAATTGCAGACTAAGCTAACTAGCTCTGACTCTCATGGCACGGTGCCTAAGAAGGAAGCCTCGCAGGATTCCCCGGAAATTGAGGACAAGAGTGAAACAAGATATACTCGGAAAGGTCATCGTCGAAAGTCCTTACACTCATACATTCCCCCATCATCAGCAGGCTCCTCTGCAGGCCGACCGAGGAGTGCATCTATAGGAAAGGGGCCCAAAGAGACAGAACGTGATTCATTTCCTGAATCCCTCCGAGAGAGGGCTCGAGCCGCAGCTTTTGAAGGCTTCGATCGTGACTTTACCGCCGGCTTGGGTCCGGAGACTAAGCCAACACAGTCTTCCAAGAAAACCCGAGAGATTCCAGTTGATGAACAAGATTCGGACAGTGAGCTTTCTTATCAGGAGCGGAATAGTTCCAAACATGCACTACCTGCCCGGATGAACCAGTACAAATCCGCCAAGAATCTCCATTGGCGCAAAACTATGTCGAACGCATCTTCAATTACAGTTAAGCCACCATTCAAAAGAGAGAGTCTACAAGCTTTCCAGTCAGCCGACAGCAGTGAGCTGGTTGCTGAAAGCCGCCTGCCGGGTGTAGAAGGGGGTTTACGTATGAAAAAGAATCGCAGCTCTTCGAGGCACCACTTCGAGGCTCACCTTGATTTTCACGACTCATTTTATGACTTGTCATCCCTGGAGCCCCCTAGTCAGTGATCCCAAAACATTTCATTTTATGTGGACGATCTACTGACAAAATACTCACAGAGCTAAACTTGACTTATAGTCCTACTGATAGCAGGGACGAGCTGAATTATCGTGATCGCAATCGAAGTATTATATCTATGTCTGGGAAGAGTATTAATCGTTCTGAAGTTGCAGATGTAGTCCCAGAACGAGGTAGTAGCATCCGCCGCTGGTCGTTGACTTCAGAGACAGCAGGCTCAACATTAAGCTCGAATCCGTTCAGGCCTCAATCCGGACATACCACTAACACATCAGTCGATCTTGCGCCTCGTGTGCCTCTACCCAAGACTGTTGATTCGGGCTCGGCATCCGTTCTATCGGACGATAACCGTTTAGAACATGAAATTCAACCCGAGGTTAACACACAGGAGTCTTCGTACAATGAAGTCGACCCCGAGTTATTAACAGGATCCCTAGTTAAGCCTAGTCGACACCACCCCTCCATCGATTTGGTCATTGATGAAGATGCCTCGTCAGTTGATTCATTCGATGCCCCAGAGCGTTCCGCAGGTGAATTCGAGAAGGATCTTCTCTTTCAAGGCTACGGCTTCGAAGGATCTCAACTACCAGGGCTTCCGGGGCTGTTTGATGCGGCGGTGCCAAGAACTGAGTCAATATTATCCCAACGAAAACAGTCTATGTCGGCGTTTAAGAGCCCATTCCATGTAGCGGCCTTCAGTTCCAGCCATGACGATGTTCTCTCGCCCGCGCCTGGTTCCAAGTACTCGAGTCGGTCTTTGCCATATACGTCTCGATCTAGGTCATCTCGATTGAGGATGCCGACTTTTGGCTCCAGTGATTCAGATGAAGGTATTAATTCGGAGCTGGAATACGAATCTGAGGAAGAATTGAATTTCGACATACCCAAGTCGCGTTCGGCCGGGACTCAGTACCACTCCTATAGTAGCAGACGACGATATGAAACGGCCACTGGATCTTTAATGCAGGACGACTTAGAATTTTCCGACATGGTCAAGGTTGCACGACTCCGTAGGGAGGATAAGGCAAAGCAGCGCGCGAATAGCGCTTCATCGCGCAAGGCGAAGGGCAAAGAGAAAATGCCAGCTATCTGCGTTCGTGGACTTGGGTTAGACGACCCGTCTAACTATGCAGATGCTGAGTCATGAGATGGTGGGTAACTACAAAGTTGTTGGATAGACGTGAGGCATGGGTTCTACACAATACCCCCTTTTCCTTTTCAGCATCACCGCGGAGGCGTTGGGCACAATCACTCCTTTACATATGCACACGAATGTAATGAATCTGGTTACGGTTTGATGTTTGGCGCATGGAGCTTGAGGCGGCTCAGTGCCCGGCGAGGCTCGAGCCTAATTTATACCCTGATACTACGAAGAGGATTCGTAGAGTGAGGCATGATGGGGTCATGCCTTGTAGGTTACCCGATAGACTAGGGTGGTAATCTGATTACATTAGTAAAGGTCTGACGACAAATAATAATTTTTTTATTCCATGCCTACGTTCGCTGCGCTGTGTATTGCCCTTGGGTAGGCTGTGTAATCATACGGGAAGCCATGGAGAGTGAGAAAATGACCACCTGCAACTTCTCGTGAAGCACATGCATAGTGATGAATGGTTGTTTTATATCTGATCATCTGTTAGAAGCAGTACAACGTGTTCGAGCTGTAAACCAGTCCATCTATACGGATCCTGAGAACTTGACTGGGAGGGGGGACGTCTAATATTCAATCCATAAATGATGCCTACCTGTAGGTACCATCCCATGTGTCTTTACGCACCTAAGGTACCTATTCATCCCAGGAGCTCTCAATCCAATATATCGTCCAAGTATCGTGGATCTCAAGCTTCCGAGTGTATAGAATCTCTTTCAGGGTGAATTATTCAACTGGCGATTAAGGGGTATTGTAAACCCTACCAACACCTTGCTAAGTCACAATGCAGTAAAAGTACCTACGGGAGCCATCGCAAAGTTTCTCATTTCAAGACATTTACCACCGCAATGCTATTATACATTAAGTCAAGTAGGTACGCACGCAATAGCAAGCCCAGTACAAACCCTCTCGTATCCCCAGAGAGCAGTGCCTCGTAGATTTTTTTTTTCTTTTCTTTCTTTTTTCAGTCGAAATCTTATTCCTACCCCCTTCTCAAACAGCAGTAGCATGTGCCAAGGGATCCGAAGCCCGTGCCTCCTCAGGCGAGCACTTGCATCCATACGTCTCCTTATACTCCTCAAGACTCATGGACTCCAGCGTTCTCATGATCTTCTTCGCAGCGATGATCTTGGCGTACCGTCCACTCGGCGCGGTAGCGTGCTCGCGGACTTCGCCGTGGATCATGACGCCGCAGAGCACTTGAGCGTGGCCGATCGGCGCGCCCTCGACGGCGATCTCCTGGATCATGAGGCGCCAGTCGGCGCAGTGGAAATGCAGCTGCAGCATGTTCGCCAGGAAGGTGACGGGGTGGCGGTTGGCGAAGGTGTCGTAGATGTGCATGTCCTCGAAGTAAGGGCGCACGTGCATGTCGAAGAAGCGCTGGACCTCGCCGTAGTCGAACTTGCTGTCGACGAAGAGGGCGCCGACGTACGACTCGACGATATCGGGGAGCGCTTTGGGTGGTTTCTGGATCCCGACCCAGAAGTTCCGCGCGTAGGATGCGCGGCCGAGGTTCGCGGATTCGGCTTCCTCCTCTGCTGCCTTGCGCGCCTCATCTATGGCGGCTACGTAATCTGTAATTTCCTTCTGTAGACCAAGGGACATGGAGAGCATGTGGGTCTGCAGGCCGAGGGAGACGCAGAGGCACCCTAGAAACTGATTCGATACCATGGCCATCTTGTGCTCGGTCAACCACTGGGGATCCGCGTTTGGATACCGGTGAAATAGGTAATTGATGCTGGCCATGTCGAGTAGTGCATCGCCGAGGAACTCCAGTCGCTGATAGTTCGGGATACGTTCGTAAATGGTACCGTAGGATGGATGCATGAATGCGCTACGCAGCAGACGGGGATGCGTGAATTTGTAGCCAAGCTTCTTCTCGATCTGCTTAGCTAGCTCTCGTTGTACTGCTGTAGGCTCTGCACTCTGCCATTCGGGGACTTCATACGCCGCGTAATAATCCTCGTACTTCATCATCTTATGGTTTTTATGGTTGACGAACTTGGTCACGGCCTGGATGGCCAGGTCAAAATTGCCTTGGTCATAGGTTGTTAGATATGATGCCCCGATGAGCGCCTCGCAAACATCGGCAATGGACTTGTCTCCGAGAATGTGAACTCCCCTACCCCTACCCTTTTTTCCAAGCCTGCTGGTATTCTGCTTGCCCTTCAGCAGCTCCAGGCCATCCGGATACCATATACGTCGGTTGAACCCTCTCGTACGGACCGACTCCTCAAGTTTTAGCTCGAGGGCATTGTTGAAGAGATTCTTGTTGCAAATCAGCAACATACGGTCAACATGGTATTGAAATTCGTTGCTGTCGGGTATCTGAGAGAACAGAGCAATCGTCGTGCTCATCTTCAAGAACGCATCACCAAGAAATTCAAGACGTTCGTAATTATTCCCCATGCCCCGCTGGACATTGGCCTGCTCTTCCGAGTGCTCTTCGGTATTCTCGCTATCTTTGGTCATTGCCTCGAGGGCGAGATCGGGGCGAATGCTTAGGGATAGGGACTTGCAAGCCTCCATCACTATGACACTGGCTTCGAGTCGATAGATAATCGCAGATAAATTGTAAGCCATAACGACTACATCAACTGGTAGCTGCATTGCGGTTAGGAAGAAAAAAAAAAAAAAAAAAAAAAAGGTCGGATAGCTAATTATAAGAGGAACTTACAGTGGATAACTTCAAAGTCTCGAAAACGAGATAACACTTCAATTGTACGTCCTCGGGCTTATCAAGCTCATCAAGAAGATTCCGCCGGAGTGGAATATATTCGGCCTCTATCACAGGCAGATCGTGACGAACTGTTAATTTAGCTCGCGTGTTGGACCACAGGCTGATACTGAAATTCCAGATATCCTTTGGCACGTCACGTATAGCTTTCTTGTTGCCCCGTTTCTGGGGAACCCCAGGAGGCTCTAGGTCAGTTGGCTTGAGATCCGGCCGATGACGGACCGTGTAGAATTTACGTGAGCCATCATGTGGGTCGATAACGAACTGCTCCTTGAGAGGTTCGTCGGGTTGATTTCCCAATTCATAGTATCTTGCTGCGTTTCGGATCATAGTAAGGCATTCCCAGTCAATGACAGTGCGAGTGTCACCAGCGATACCAGAAAAATCAAAGTCGTGGGTGTGTATAAGGGGCGCGAGAAAGTAAGGCATCTTCTCTGGCTCGGAACGATACTCCTTACTAAACACGTCGTCGAAGATCTTAAGCGTGAACTGATTAATCTGCTCGACCTCCTCTAACGCAATCTCGAAGGCGCAGGGTAAGGGCACACATTCCACGTCCGAGGTACGCTGATGGCCAAAGAACAGAGGAAACTTGGCTATTTGCGGGAGCGGATACCTAGTGAGGATGGCCAGCGGCCTTGATGGTCTCCCTAGGGCTTCCGGGGAAGTCATTTTCAGCACAGTCACAAATAGTCTTTCTGGGATGCCTCGAATATCCCAGATTTCTGGTTTCGTGCGCATAGGATACTCAGATTTCTTCTTTGAACTGATAGCCAAGTGTGCATTACGCATACTTGGAAGCTTCTTGGTAAAGGTCGACTGTAGATAATCATCAAGGTACTTCTTTTTCTTTAATTGCAGGCACATCTCGAAAGCGGCCGCACACTTGGCGACTTGCTTGTTCGTCGCCCGTCGTCCAATAGCACTTTTGATCGGGGAAGTATCCGGTAGAATAACTTCACACTCGAATTCTCGGCCGACGTTCCTCACTATGTAGTCCGGAGTATATACTATATCCAACGGGCGTGGAAGGGTTGAGACAAAGTTTGCTAGGATTGACAGACTGACCTTGTATGTTAATTTCGCACCGGTGGATGGCACGGTGTAGGTGCGGTAGCTCTTCTCCTGAGATAAGAAATAGTCGATGTTATAGTCGTTACTAGTAAGAAGTCGATCTTCAGACAGTGTATTGTAAAACTTGCGGAGTCTTGCTTCGCTGTCTTCATTTTCAAACACTGATTGCAGCTGTGCATTGTTGGTGAATTCAACCATATGAAAGAACTTGGAGTCCTTACGCCGTGCTCGACCTCTAGACTGGATATATTGGATCATAGTTTTGCAGAGATCAAACCGGATGATCACGTTGCAGTCGGGGATGTCGATTCCTTCTTCGCCAACGCTGGTAGCGAAAATACAATTTAGGTCACCATTTCGGAATTGGTGCATAGTCATGAACTGCTCTTTCAGGGTCATCACTGAGTCCCCTGAATCACTACCCACTCCTAACTACAAACTCAGTTAATAATAGTCCTTGTAGTTCAGTGTAGATAAACTCACCAGCATGCCAGCCCTGATTTCGGACAAATTCAGGCTCTGTTGTCTTAGAAGATCAGTCAACAGCATAGCAGTAAGACGCTGTTCTACAAATACGATGCATTTATCCTTAACTGGATTTAAATGCTTCTGGAGGGCACCAATGAGTGCTTCGACTTTGGTAGACAAGTGAAAGGGGTTGCGTTCGGGACTAGGGAGTGAATAGTTGGCCACCATTTTATAAGCCTCGCGAACCGCCACTCTCTCAGCATCGAGGGCGGCTATCGGAAATTGCGCTTTGCTAGACGTGAAATTTCTTTCGGTTTTCGCCTCGACCTTTTGGGCTTCTTGCTCCGTCAAGCACAATTTCCAGACACGGTCTGCGCACCAGCGACCCAATTCTGCAGTGCAAGATCTTGAATACGTGAATAATCTTCTGAAGGCTTCATTGTGGCCGACCAATACATATAGTTTCTGCCAAAGTGGAGTTTCAAAAGACGCCGGAGGCAGGCCGTATTCGATGAAATCTTCAATTGGCCGGTTGATGGACGCCTTTGCAAAAACCGATATGTCACCCACAGTGGCTATCTGGCTATGCAGGAGTCCTTCCAGTTGTGCAGCAGCCAATGTTACATCGGTTTTTGCATCCACAGGTGACGCGGTCATGCCCAGGATCCGAGGACGTCTTTGCTCAACTTGCTCAAGTGATGCGTAGAAGTCCTTGATTATCCTGGCATATGGATGATTCTTCTTGGTGTGATGAGCTTCGTCGAATATCAAAAGGTTGATACGCTCCATCTTAATAAATGAATGATGGAGGGACGAGAGAAGGATTTCGGCAGTGCAGACAATCACCATACTCTGCTCAGCCTTCTGCTGCCAAAAATCACGAGTGAAGGGAGTTTTTCTGAGATCACCATGGAATCGCTGGACGGGGTGGTCAAGATTGGCTTTGAGAACCTCGTATTGCTGATGAACTAATGCCACTTTATCGACCTATGGACATGTAAGCATAGTGAGAAATATAGTATGATGAAAGGAATTAATACCAAGAAGAAGGATATTCTCGGCGGCTTGCCAGCACTTCTATCCTCCAGCTCCTTCTCGACGGTGTAACGGAGAAGAAGAGCAGCAATGAGCGTCTTTCCAGTCCCTAAATTATTTCAAAGTAAGCACTTAGGAATGACTCGATATGTCTGATTCATGAGGAGGACGTACCAGTATCCAGAACAGCAATGATATTTCTCTGCTTGGCTCTCTCGAATAGTTCGGTCTGGTATTCTCTGGGACTTGATATGATCCTTTCGCTCTCTGCCTCTCGTACGAGCCGATACATCGACTTTTCCTCATCCTTGAGCGCAGCGCTAGAAATAGAGCTATAAATATTCTCTTGATGATCTCTTATGAACTGGGAAAATTGCAGATTGTTGCGTATTTTCCGTGTGGTTTGGGGCTGTACAGCCCCTGTAGAGGGGGCATCATCTTCAGAGCTGGAATCATCATTAGTATTCGCTAGATCTGCAGACTCTTCTGAGTCCGGAGGGCGAGATATGTAAGGCTCAGGCTTAGAGCCTCCAGATGTGTGTACTGGGGGCATCCCGCAATGTGGAGGAATAATAAGCAGTAGTGTGATCAGTTTCAAACTCGTAGGAGGGAGTCTACAAAAGGAATTGTGTGAAGATAATCCAGGCTCTGTCAGCTGAGGGTGATGCTCATTAGATGCCTATTGTGAGAGGGGGAAGTGATGATTGTAAAACTGGAATGAAAAGGAGGCGACAATCAGGGACGATGAGGAGGCTATGCCAAGAGTGAATAAAAGGATTTCTCTTTCAACAATGTTATTTTATAGGTTGCTATTGTACTGGAGACTTCGGCGACCAGTGCATGAGAAAGTTAAGAAGATTGAAGGGGGTGATTATTGCGGACACGACGCCGAATAACCAGCTCGCGTAAACAACCTGGAGTACAAGTGGTAACTTCACCCGTACTAACATGTACCTACCTGAGTGCACGCCGAAGGTAGCAACATTGTTTGCGCTTTCCCTGATCTAGTTGCTAGGTTCATTCTAATAATCGCCGCACACACATGTTTGAAGTATAACACCTTTTACTGGCGTTCTTACCAAGCATTGTGTTGACCAGTAAAAAAACATCCTCCTGCTTGCTCGGCTAAGATGGTGGTCTTGACCCGAGTGAGCCAACTCATAGCTACCCATTATCTTTGACCCTCGCCTCAACATCGAAGCTAACGGGAATTAGAGGGTGCAAAAGTGCGTAGAGAAAGAGTCTCTGTGAGATTTCCATGGTTTATTCGGGTTGCTTATATACATGTAGGTGAAGTAATAATCGGTTGGGAAGTCTACCTAGGTAGATTTCACCAGACGTCGGATACAAATGCTAAGTATTACGTAATATATTTAATAAGTTGATATGTACTTAAGGATATGTATATAACGAAGGTAACATTCGTGTTACTTTAAAATTCGTGCCCTAGCCATGGAACTTTCCGGGCGATTGGAAAGCTGGGAAAGCCCCCCCTGCTGTGATGTCGCTGACGTCTTGATCTCACCACCCCTCCCTACATATGATAAAAGGTATCACCAGCTGCCAACCAACAACAATTCTATAGCTAAAAGGCGTTTGGTTAGATTTTCTCATAGCCATTCTCGCACACTCACCACCACACTTATCCACTTTACGACCAACTCAAATTTTCTCACTTCCTACGTCAGCCGTTCTATAACTCACCATTGGTAGTTTTGTCACGATGAGTGAGGAGCCAAGAACCCTGAAGTCAGTATTCCAAGCCGCTGAACGGAAACGGATAGCGCTAGAGGGCATATATGAGGCGAACTCACCCACCTATCACGACGATCTTGCGGAGGCCCTAAAGCTATACCAAGAATGCATCCAGATCATAAATAAGATCTCACTATTCAGCCCCAATGAAAGCCTCGAGGATATTGCGACATCCGATCTCCCTTATTTGCTTGTCAATTATCGCATAGCCGAGCTTGTTCAGAAGATCTCGACACAATCGCCTTCTGAAAGAAAGACCGTGTTGAATAAAGCCCGGGATGCATATGAGAAGTTCCTGCACCTTCTCGACAGCTATTCAATACTGTCTCAATCGGACAGTAAGCTCTTCGCCAAGTACAATGAAGATCCCTCAGCCTTCTCTACAATATCCACTGCAGACCCAGCTGCCCGGCGGAATGCCAAGATCGCCAATTTCAAGATGGAAAAGGAATTGAAGACCAAGCTAGAGTATATGCGAAACTCCCCTCGATATCTGGAGGACGGTGGAGACGAGGAGGCTGTTCGCGAGTTGTATCTCACGAATATCGCTTTTTGCACGCATTTGGCATTCCAGGGTTTAGAAGGTATCAACCGAGAGATGGAAATACTAGCGCAAGCCCCAATTCCTTTGATGCCACAAGCGACAACAGTTGAAGACGATGAACGGCGGCGCAAGGGAACGAATGGCAACGACGGTTATTCGGATAGATTAGATCCACCTCTGAGCAGTCTCCTATCTTCAGGCGGTGGTCCACTTCTCAGCAAAGAAGGAAAACCCTTGCGACCATTTACGCTTACCTCCAACAGACAGGAGCTTCAGAAGGGCGTATTCCGCCCCGGCCACAATCTTCCGACTATGACCATTGATGAGTACTTAGAGGAGGAACGAAGGCGAGGTAATATCATTGAGGGTGGTGGAGAGGCTAGTGGGAGACAACCAGAGCCAGACGAGGATAATATCGAGAAAGCAGACGCCGAAACGATGAAAGCTAGGGAATGGGATGAGTTCAAGGAGGCCAATCCTCGCGGGAGTGGAAACACGTTGAATAGGGGTTAGCAAATCTTAACTATGAAGGGGATAATTGAAGTACGTGCATCATGATTGCCCCCTAAACTCATATACGGCCTCATCAGAGGGTGCTCTGTTTCGACCTTGTCAAGCTGACCAGGATGACATATGTAATATACGCATAGCTCTCTATATATGCATAATCGAAGATTCATGAAAAGGAAACATTCTTCTAAGCACATGCTATGACCTATAAGGTAATTGGATACTAAAAGGTGCCGGCCCACTTGGCGCTTGGACCATACATGGGTACCAGCCTCGTACGGATGTCACCAAAGCTTCAAGGCTGAGCTTCTTTTCAACAGTCTTCATCTTCTACATCCCAATTCAAGCTTCCGCTGGGTTAACAACACTTTCTAACGGAAACGCGCCGGAATTGGAAAGACGGTGATAATGGCTTCCGCAGAGCAAGACCCGCTCCTCCTACTCCGCCAGTCGATCGCGTCAGGAGGCGCAATTGTGCCGACCGCGTCCAGCGACGATGCAGCCGGTGAAGTTCCCTTGTCGCAAGCGACACACCTTACGTTCTCTACGCCATCCCGTTTATCCATCCCGATTGATGCGCAAACTCGATTTACCTCTAATGACACGCCTGTCGACCTGCGCAGTATCTACTTCGCCTGGTTGAAACGAGAAGTCGCCATTCCCGAGTACAACACCTCCGTCTCCCAACTCAATGAAGAACTCGGAGACAAGGGACAAGTGAGGATGCTGGCCTTCGTTGAACGGCTGGATCTCATCACCTGGCTGGAGGGAGCTAGCGAGGAGTGCGAATACATCAAGCCGCTGGCTGGCGACAAAGATGGCGCGACGTCCAACGCCGCCGCCGCTCTAGCTTCCAAGGGCGCTGCTGCTCCAGCGATAGGAGCGAAGTTAGGAAGAACGGGCAAGGGCACATTAGATCCGAGACTAGCCGTCATCTACAACTCCGAGCGTAAGATGGGAGATAGGAACAGCGTACTCCGAGGAATCAAGCCCACCGTAGGTTCCATGACTTTTCTTCTGGCCGAATACAAGCTAACGCACTGCTCTGTAGGACTTCTCGCACGTCCGCAAACATGCCGCGCCCTTCATGTCCAAGAAGTCGCAGCAAACTCCTCCGTCGAGCATTCCCAATAATCCTACGTTAGCAACGCATAAGAAGCCGCGCCGACCCGATCCCATCATCCTCCTATCACCGTCAGCTTCGTCTCTCCTACGTATGACGAACATCAAGAGTTTCCTCGAGAACGGCCAGTATGTGCCTCCCAACTCGCTCTCCGCTAGTTCTAGCACGGGTGCGAGCATGCTACATATCAACCGCTTGATGAAGGACATCGACCCGAATCGGCCTATGAGGTTCGTTCTCGTCGAGGGCCCCGAACAGTTCAAGCCGGAGTACTGGAGCCGTGTGGTGGCCGTCTTTACGACCGGCCAGAGCTGGCAGTTCAAGAACTACAAGTGGAGCAATCCCACTGAGTTATTCCGCCACGTCCTAGGCGTCTACGTTGGATGGCGAACGGACAAGCCTCCCGAGTCCGTACGTAACTGGGGACACAGAGTCATGAGCGTAGGCATCGATCCGTGGAAAGAGCCGGTTCATAACACGCTCGAATCCAGCCGATGGAGAGATCGCGAAATCGTGGAGCAGATCTGGAAGGCGATCGAGGGGAACATGAGAAGCAAAGGTTGGCGACGAGATCAAGCTCCCACGTCGATATGAGACTGAGTTCTGCAAGGCTGCCTTGCATTTCTCCGCCAGAACCCTGATTGGAGTTGGAGGACTACTGTTAATGGCACTTTTGACTAGAGTTTGAGCTTGGATTTGCTTTACTAGTCATGATGTTGTCTGTTTGTCCTTCCGGAACTTATAAAGTGCATACATAAGCACCAGTGTTGTAATTTGCTTGTATTACTATGGAGGCACTACTTGTGGGCTTGCCCATCTGGCATACCCAAATGACTGGCAAACGGTCTATCATATGAATGAAGGCGTTGGAATCTTAGAATTGTGCGGCAGAGGAAAAGGCTCTTCGCCTGGATAATCCAGATTCTTTGATAGCATAGCACGGCAGAGGGCAAATGAAAATGATACCATCATAAGCATAGCTGTATGCATCCGTTGCTTGAATTTGCATATTAATGATGACTACATGCGTGTAATGCAGAATTAGTAATTCGTAACGGACGGAATGTACAAAGGCAGAAGACGTCATACAATGCCGAATGCGTTCGGAGGCCGTCCGATCTTACGGAACGGGTGAACGCCTCTGCAAGTATCTGCTACCGCTGTCTTACACACGCTTACTCATCAAACATCTGTAACTTGGATACTGGTGGTAACGTTACAGGACTACGCCCCGAGTTACGGCGCTACAATCTCATTGTACTGGGATAGAGCCAGCAGAAAATGACGAAGAAGTTGGCATGGCTCAAGCCTCACCCGCAGTACGGCCGAGGAGCGGTAACATATCCGCAGTCTCCTGACTAAAGGGAGAAATTCGCCTTCACAAAAGGACATGTATACCGCAGGGATAGGTGAAGGAATGTATTTTGTTTTTGATTTGAGCCCCCGTTTCCCATGTTAAGGATAGTTGGGTAAGGCGTAGTTACACATAGACATCTATGTAGGTTAGGTAGCGAAGTAGATGTAGATGCAAGTACGTAACACGAGAAAAAAGCAACGACACAACAACGCCCCCAATCCCTAATCCTCCTTTCCCAGCCGGTTAACCGTGAAACATCCAAGCGGTGAATGTTCATCCGCTGGATAGTCAGAAGTAGAGGACACAGAAGAAAAACAGAACAGGGAACAAAGGAAAGTAGAGAGAAGAAATAGATATTAAATAGATATTATTTTGACCCTCCCTAGATATCCCGACAGAGAAATAGGCAAAATTCATGTTCGGTTTTCTTCGTTAGATAACTCTCGGATACGCATGTGTACGGATTCCTTTGGTGGTGGTAATGGTGGCTTGGTTGTGTAAAGCTCTTTACAGGGCGAGAGCACCCATGACGGCAGCGAAAAGAGCAACGACAATGCCGGACTTGCTGCTAGACGCACCGCTGATCTCAATGGACGTAGGAGATGACGTATATGTGGCGCTGACGCTGGCAGCAGGAGTGTTGGGGACAGCGGGAGCAGCACCGGCAGGGACACTGTTTCCTCCGGCAGGGGCGGAGTGAGTGGCAGGGCTGTTGCCAGCGGCGGTGGTGGTGGTGCCCGGAACAGCAGGGACGACGGCGGTAGGTGTGACACCAGGAGCCACGAGCGAGGAAGTGATTGTGTTGATAGTCTAAATGGAGTGAAGGGTTAGCACTGAAAATCTTTACCCGCTGATAAAGGGAAAGCTAGGCCAAGGGTCCTCAGGGATAGAAGGGGGGGGGGATATAATAGTATATATGAAGCTTACCGTAGAAACAGTGCAAGGGCAGTTGGTTACGGTGATGGTCTGGCTGCTTGTAGTGGCGGTGTAGTGTACACCGCTGTAGGTGAACGTAGTTGGCGCAGGGCAGACGGTAGTATACTGAGGCACAACGACCGTGGTGGGAATCGTGGTGTTGTAGTACTGCCAAACGGAGGTAGGAGCCGTGTTGTTAACCGCGTAAGAGGCTGCCTTGGAAACCGAGTAAGGGGCCGAATAAGAGGAAGAGTGGTAAGGATCCGAGTGAGACGAGGAAGTGTGGTAGGCGGTGGAGTAGGAGGAAGATGAGTGGTGAGATGAGTAGGAAGACGTAGAGGTAGGGTACGGAGGGTCGATCGTGGGGTACTCTTCAGTTGGGTAGTCGTCAGTAGGATAGTCATCAGTAGGGTAGTCGTCGGTAGGGTAGTTGCCGTTATTGGCCATGACACCGGAGATGGCAACGAGGCCAATGATGGCGGCAGCCTTGAAAGTCATTTTCGTAGAAGATGTTGCGACGGTTTTTCTTTTTTGAATAAAAAAAGGTGATGATGGATCGTCTTCGTCGAGATTACGAGTCTCTAGGCGATGACAATTCCCGAGCGAGTGGCTGACGCAACAGTTAACGAACGACAAGAGACTTAGAATGGGAGTATGGGTTGGGAAGGGAAAAGGGGTAATCGAGAGGGGGGATGAAGCCGTCTTTAAAGGACACATGTGGGAAGAGGGACAAAGGGCGTTGACTTAACCCGGGAGAATCTGCAATTAGACAGGCAATGCCCGATAGCCACGAATGGGGATGTTCCAGAAGGAGAGACAAACAAAACAAAAACAGAACCCATTGCTTCTCTCGTGTCTTGGAATGCACCGATCATAGAAGTAAATCGCTTCGGCCTTGCTTCCATTCCACCGAGCCTAGGTGCTCGAGGCGGTTGCAGCTGAGAATGACTCAGTATACACAACAGATCACGTTCCAAACAGTCTTGCTACTAAGACTCTCCCTGGTTCAAATTTTCATTTCCATTTTCAAGAACCGCAGCGGACAGCAGGCTAGCTAGGTCTAGCCGATCATATATACAGGTTTGCCGACAGTTTGGCCGAACGTGTCCTCGCTCTTCAATCACTATCCACAGTTGTTTATTGCATATGCTTTGGCGATGCAGGGCTATCACAACGCGAGCCCACCCTCTATATCCCTAAAAACACCCTAGTCATTATAAGGGCTGCCGAAGCTCGACACAATGTCGTCGACCGTCGCCAGCTCCAGTTCACTAATAGCAGTGACTGCCAATGCACCTCGGAGCTTTCCGTCATGTGTGGGTTGCCGATGGGAATCGTCTTGTGAGCTGACTCGTATCCTGAGCCAAAAACCTCCATATACATGTTGACTGCTCTCCTCCACCTTTTGCACTTCACGGTAAATCAAAATTTCATATGAGCCACTCGAAAAAGGTGCGGTACAGAACGCCGATGGGTCTCTATGCTGGTTTATCCTTCAACGCCGTCCAGGTAAACAAAGAAGAAAGTCTTAGTCGAGAAAGAGATGCCGGTAAGATATCGGGGGGGATTGGTATTAGGTCGGGAAGCAAAGTCGCTGCGGGAAGAAATATGAGTAAACTGCCTGCGGTCGATATCGAAAGGACAGGTCCGTCATCTTCCAAGGTAGCCTAAAACGTCTGGTCCACACAAGGTGGCCAAAGAGTAGCCCGGATCATCTTCTTCACTTGCGGTTGGATTGGCTCTGGCTCCTCTCCGGTCCACGACTTCCAACAACAATAGAGTCAAAATCGTAATTCTTCAGGGTATGCTCATATTTTGCATTGCGCAAGAATTTAGGGACAGAGTCCTAGAGATAGGTTAGCCATTGATGTAGAAAATATCGATCTTCATTTTCATGTAACTTACACTAGCCATCAACTTGAAAACAGCGTTCTGAGCATCTTCGAAGAGAGTCATAACCTCGTGTAATGTATCGATCATAGCCACATCTTGTCCAACCGCTTTCGTCATACGGGTGGCAAGATTGTTGCGCAGTTGATGATCGATATTCAATTCGCAGGGCGAGCCTGGTGCTAGGAAGGCATTGTAAATGCCGTATGCAGATGCCATGATTTCCTTGATGCCGTCCATCGACGTCGCACTTGGATTCTTCTGAGCGTGCTTAATAGCTTGACGGCAACTTTGCACGAAGTCATCCACATCGAGATAAAAGGATAAATTCTCCTCGCAATGGGTCTCTCGCAAGTTTTCCCGAAATAGCAGCCGCAGAGCTGCATCATTCAAGATCTTATCAAGACGCTGCGTGTTCGAGTCCCTAGCAATCCCTGTACGCGACGACACAATTCCTTCACTCTCGGAAGTGCGCCCTCTCGAGGTACCACCACTAATGATGTCCCTTCCCTTAGCCGTTAGCTGGTAGATAGCATTCTTAGTAGGCTGAAACGAAGCAGCTCCCGGCGAAGCGGCAATGTATGCTCGGTCTTGCTGAACAGGCTCCATAAGCTCGTATTGAACGAACAAAGTGCCCATCTCATAGGTTTCGCGGCGATCAACTGTAGTGCAACAATCCATCAGCCAGTCGGAGCACGCCTTGCCAGTAAATGTGTCTTTATATGTCCGCCCGTTAATCTTGCGTTCGCTAGCCATTTTCACGCCCGTGAGGCCGTCGCGGTAGTCACTCAACGAGTCCGAATCAGCTGCGCTGACGCTTGATTTTATGTTAAGACCATTCGAACCAATCATTCTCCTGAAAATAACTTCCATCGTTCCTCTATCCATTACCAACTTATCGGTTTGGGTATCTCTTTCCAAAATGCACAAGTAACTCATTCCTAGGGCGATCAGGTCACTGATTTGCCTTTGTTGGATGCCATTCCTCGAGCAGAAGCGATCCAAAACACATACTCCTTTCGGTGTCAATTGCCATACAGAGCCCTTCATTGTGTAGACCTGTTGCATTTTGCCATCAGCTGACTCGATGAACCTAGCGTCGAGAAACCGTTGACATATCGACCTTGCCATATCCTTAGCCATAGAGAATGTCGTCGTTGTAGTGGTCGTCACAATGCGCGACGGGTCCTTTGGGTCAGGCATACGGTTCGATTGGGAGAACTTCAACGAGCCCAAATTGTTGATGGCATCTTCTGACAGGAATGTGTGCTCGATTCTCGTTAATCGCACTCGATGAGCCGACAAGGGAAGCAAGCTGACAATCAGAGTCGAGAAGAGGTCCTTGAAATCCTTGTGAAAGATTAGCAGCAATTTAAAGAGCGACGAACTTGGCTACTAGAATTTGCAAGTATACGATACAAGCAGTAAAGGCATAGCTAGCGAGTCAGGCAGACCTAAGCTACTAAGAGTGTACTATTAAATAACTGAATATAATTATAACTTACCCTGGTGAATGGACGGTCGTCATCCGTCATGCGGAGCAACCTTGAAGAGGTTTGATGCATTTTGTTCTGCAAGCCAGGCAACAAGATCGGAGGGGGTCGGCTTGCGTCTGTCTCGGAATAAGGCTTCGAGATAGGATCCTTCAACGACACCTGGCTCGACCGCTTCGCGTCGGGAACAGGGCTAAGAGACGTAGTCGAAGGAGTAGATGAATTGCTTGAAAAACTACGGATTCTTGACTTGTCCGAATTTGAATTCTCGCTGCCCGTTGGTGAATCTAGCACGACTGACAAGCGACTAAGAGCAGAAGCAGATGGACGGCTGCGAATGGTTGGCTCTGAAATATTGGCAATGGTCTTGTCAATCGCAGCAGCAGCAAAGGCGAACAACCCTCCAGACTTTGGGTTCTTAGCACTGGTAGAAGTAGAGCCAGTGGAGGGGGTTACTTGGTGTTGACGGAAATTGTTCGAAGGAATCGGATTCTCAGTGGGCGATTCAACAGGACTACCTGGGTATGTAACCTTTCTAATAGTGGATGTAGATTTCTGGCCTTTAACGTGGACCGCGGCGTTACTACCGGAATTCGAGTGAGTTGGTATTTTGTGAGGCTCGTGGTCGTGTAGAGGTAGCGATGTGGTTTGGGAGGGTTGAGAGATTGCAGCCATCAAACTATACCATTAAGAGGGTGAAACAAACGATTCCTTTTAGGTTAGGCACAAGCAGGCCAGACAAAAACATTAGGATCAATATAACAGATCGATTCTAAGCAGAAGAAAGTGAAATAAGGCAGAGAAGAGAGGAGAGAGTGGAGTTCAACCTGAAGGCATATAATGGGAACAATTGAGAAGCGGGACGGGGGTGGTTCGAAGGATATCAGTCTTTGGAAAGTACCTGAGAGAAACGATTAAGCAGCGCAACGAGGTACATATCGAGGTACTTAGACTCCAGTCATTTGCCTGACGGGATAGGTGCATGCATGAGGTACCCAGTTCAGATGGGCAGCCAAGGCGACAAACTAGTTGTGTTCAGGGGACTTGCGGAGGGGCTGATGATCGGCGGCAAGATGATGTACCAGGTACGGAAATAGATTATGAGACCTTGTACTTGTAAATCCAATCATCAACGTTGAACGTTCTGGAGGGTCTAGCGTTCTTTACCTTCCAGTGTAGTATGTGGGTCTTAGATATGGATAGGTTAATGTACCCTACAGGCACTTAAAGTCACGCCTAGCATGGCATTTTTCGCGACCGCATTAGTACAAATTAGGTACTTATAGTACACAGGCCCTATGCGATACATGTACGTAGTGTATTATTGATACCTGTATTAGACGGAGAGCCACATGCGTGCCCCGCTACATATACATATGTACGGCTTACTTACAGAACGGTACGCGCGACGTATAGGTACCTCCTAGGTTTAATGTTCCCAATGCCACGATGGGCTAGGCGCATTATAGATTAAAACCCCTGACACCGTAGACAAAATACATCCATACGTCGAGAATTTTTCTGCGGTGTGTCAGGTTCTACTGTAATAACCGCGAGTTTCCCACTAGCTAAAAACATGGAAACATGGATACACGTACCTAGGTAATGATTATGAGAAACTTCCCGATCAGGGCTTTATTCGAATATTCCCGGTGACTCAAAACGTCTTCACTTTTGGTCGACGACCTATGTTGGTTGATTCGAAAACCCCATCGAATAGCCCGCTTTCGGATCTGGGTTGAATTAATATGAACCCAGTTAAGCCAGTGAAGAATTTTGGGATGGAATCAATTGGTCATTTGCCAAGTGGATATTCCATTTTAGCGCATCTGCTAAGTGGGCTGCCACCTGCCGTTGGAGGGTTGAAACCCCCGTCATTCGTGGCTTGCCATGTGCGTGGAAGAAAGTGTAAGCACGTTCGTTCGAGAAAGGCTGGTGTGCTGATTGGGGAGAATCAAGTACCTACACGTACATAGGTACCACTGCAGTTGCATCCGCATCCACACGACCACTGCATTTTTTTCTAAGTACTGCGTACATAATACCACCACGGTTATTAGTTACACTGCCGGGGCGGCCACGAGGCACGAGGCACTGAACATGCCCCGGTCCGAACTTTTTTAATTCCGCTCTATTCCATGTTTCCAAGGCGGCGAGTGCTCCGTAGATAACCGTAAATCACCCCTCCTCCTTGTCACATCGCCGTTTGTAACTGAAAAAGGAGGTTTCCAGTTAACATTGAAGCTATTCAATTTTTGGATCTCCTTGCGACACGGTACTAGTACTCTAATCGTCGCGAGTCCAAACCTTAAGTCCTCACACTATAAACTCAAATAGGTTCCATCACGTGGTAACCAGAACGGCGGTTCTACTTATTTTGTATTTATCATCAATATCAAAACTAAAAGCCTCTATACAAGGTATCCTAAATCCCTCTTCTAATATTCCGTCAATTGTAGGCTTTAACAGGAGGATCGTCGGGTAGTAGGAGCAACCATCCACGGCAGCGTCCAAAACACGAATAGCACCTGATCTCAGTTACACGAACGCAAAGAAGATATAAGTAAAACATGCACAGAGGAGTAAAACTGCATGGCCACAACGCATTGCCAAGCGCCATATTCTCCTGGAAACGTGCCGCAAACGGGAGTAGGTGATTCCTCGACTTCATGCGGTACCATGGAAAGTGAGGTGGTATCTTCGAGTTTGCGTACATATCATACATACTTCTCTTCGCCCTTCAGTTATATCAAAGAGAGGATGAATATCAAATAAGGTAAGAACTCAGGTGCTTGTCTTACATACATACCTAGGTAGTATAGCGAAGCAAAACAATTCAGGTAGTTGTCTTCCCACATACCTAGCGGCCGTCCAGATTGGGATACATACCTCATAGGTAGCTATGTATGGGGTCACAAAGCGGGGAGAATCGTATGAAGGATTCCGAATTGGAAAGGCACAGCGAGTGATGTACTATGGTATAGTTGATGCTTAAGGATGCTAGATGCCCCCATTTCCCTCATTTTAATCCCCCATATCCCTTAAGAGCAACGCCCACCGGTCCTCCTGGATGACACCCCCAGCAATTCAACCCTGCGGTCATAAAGATTCATCAATGGCCAAGCTCGTTTTCGCCTCCACCTGGGTGCGACCCTACTCCGCTCTCAATCATGCCTAGCATGTTTTTTCTCCAGGTGGCCCGATTTGTCCAACACATTTGGCAGACCGACAGATCTGCACGTGCTGTCAGGGATGGCTTCCACCAACCAGCACTATTCTTCATCTAGAATACCGCACTTTTCTCCTTGTCTGTGTGTCAGCCATGATTGATGATCCAAACTCCTTTTGGTCTCAATGACTTGGTACCCACAGTCTATATAATATTTACCAGCACTGTGTGCTTAACGTGCAGGCGCAAGAGTGTTTTGTTCGTACCGCCTACATCCGTATTATATCGTCAAGCCGTCAGCCATGAATACCAGTACAGCTGACAAGCTCGGCACATAAAAGCATCTCCGAGTTTCGCATCCTACTCCGAGCCTGTGACTTCTAAAAATTCTTCTTACCTCCTTGAACCGACTTCGGCGAGCATGAGTTAAACTTATCATCGTTCCAGTCCGCTGCAAGGCGATAGGAATATCTCATTGCCTTACGATAATAGCTCAAGTACATAGAATGAACTGGTGAGCCTAGTCATATGTAGTCGCCGTTGAGTGTAGAATCCAGATCCGACGCCCCACACTTACATACCACCTTCACGATACGGTGTTGGATGCCTGTAATAATTCATTAAGCTCACTATCGATGTGCGATACTGCATAGCATGCTGAGGCACCAGGTTAGAACCAATAGGCTCCAGTTCCACGTGTGATCGCCATGTGGTTCATTGAACTTTGGTGCCAAAACGGAACAGCGCCACTTGCTGCTTGTTATTGTTGCATGGCCACGGCAGTGCGTTGCATGGCTCGATGCGAGGCCGCACGAGGTTGATTTGGGAATTGAAATACGTTGAGCGCCTATAGTAATCCGAGCCAGTTGGAGACCCTTTAAAGACACGAGTATGCAACCCTATCTATCAACCACATTGCAACATCATTATACCTCGAATAGTCGGAACAGTCTTGTATTCGCTGCAGAACCTTAATATTCAAAAGAACCAATGCTACCTCAGGAGGTATAGTAGTTGATATCAAATTCGTCAGTCCGAGTTGATGCCCTGATGGAAATGTAGTATAGTATAGTATATGTACCAGTCCTTCATTTAGATGTTCTTATGCACCTTAGTCCACGAGAAAACGCAACACAATTTATATCCATGATGTGTTCCTCAAGCCGTTATTCCCGGCTCAGTCTTGTGTGTATTTGGGATCGGGCCTTGGCGATGAGTGTCTCCCATAAGGCTTCTGGGATACACCCCGGCAAACATTCTTAAAGGTTTTATTTCACTACGCAAAAAGGCCTAGTATACATAATGAAGCGCACAACTATGGTCCATGTCACCCCACATCAAGACGTTCACCTATTTACGGTCCAACTTAGAACGGTAAAGCTATGGCGGACTTCGAGAGCCACAATTGACAATTGACAGCTGAACACTATTACGGGTACAGTCAAATACGGGTAAAATACACCAAAAGGGTATAAGATATGATGAAGTCGAATCATGGTTTCTGGATCATCTCCCTTGTTTGCTACCACATAAATTTAGAGGCGGATCTATGCACAATGTTATATGATTGGTGCGAATTACGTTCTCATCAGCCTCATCCACTCCTATTTGAATTGATGACGACAACAAATACAGTACCGTGATGTTCTGTCGTGAAATATCAACTACGATCCGTAGTGTCCGGACTTGCCGTCATATGTAATTTACCAGAGCCAGATCCTCCCAGCTAATGTGGGCTCTCCACTGCTTCTAGCGTTTCTAGAAAAGAAATAGAAACCTTCTTTGACCCTGGAAATAGCTTCGGTCAGGCCGTGATTAATTGCAAGGAATTGGGTGTTCTTGACGGATCGCATCGCGATCCTAGTGCTCGTCATTTAATATTCCAGATCCCAGGCCACAGGTGGCGGTCAAACAAAGGGGTTGCAAAGCTCAATGCCAAGAGCTTCAACTGACTTATTCGTATATATATAATCGTCAGGATATATCATTTTACGGTTCTCCATTCCAAGAAGACGATAACATCAGTTTTGGGAGGTATTTTAAGTTGTTTGACTTTTCGTTTTTCTTACAATACTTTACATCATGTCTCCAACGATCTACGATTCAATGCTTCTTAGCTTGTTGCCTGCATCGAACCACGATGATCATAACTTTGCGCAATATCTGATATAGCAGCGAAAGGCAAGGGACTCACGTGGACACGGAGCCCCATCCTTCTCGAAGGATGCCACCTCTACACTAAGAATTTCCTAAAGAGATATGTCGCTTACGAAATCTAAGGAGAGAGTTTGCCTCATCCGATGTGACAGTGTCATTGGTCGGATGAATAAACATTAAACAGAGTACTGTAATTTTAAATGAAAATTACAAACCGGCAGGTGTTTGGAGTTGCATACCGCTATGATCCGTCCGAGCAGACGAGATGCATCATCATGCCGGGTTTGCAGAAGCTTTGATGTGAAGGTAAGCTATGGCAGAAATGGGTAACATCATGTTTCCGACATATCCCTTATAGGAGCACACCCCTTATGGAGCTGTCGAACCGCACTTTAGCCGCTATACAATGCTTACTACGCGCTGATGTTTTAGTTCGTGATATTCATGCAATGCTGAATGTATTATATTAGCTTTTCAAACACCGAACATAATCCAATGCCTTTCTCAGCGCTAATGGAATTCCTGAAGTTTCTCTTGTATGATTAGTCGCATTTTGAGTTTCTTGGTGGCTGTGTTCAATTCCCGGCTTCATCATTTCAAAACCCGACGCCACCAGTTTAGTCTGAATATACGAAAGGTCATTCGAGCGACCGTTTGGAATACGGTGTCCTTTATCTAGTATAGCCTCCAAGATTTGTTATATTAGTGTATGTCGACGAGGCGCCAAGTACTCAAAAACGGGAAGGTGGAAAAAGAAAAAGAAAAAAGAATTAAGATAAATAATAATAAAAACAAGGAAGCAACTTTTCTCTCTCCAACGCAGCCGTCGTGTGGCAATATTGTACCAGTACATCGCTAAATATATGATTAGAAATCTCTGCCGAAACCAGCCCACGTTATGGGTGGATCTGCCACGTGGAAACAAGAAGCCACCAACTTAAAGTATGTATGGATCAATTTTCGCGTGCCGTAGATATTGCCGACCCTATCAGGCATTTTTCATGCAGATCTAAAACGAGGCTACTGTTGTAGCAGCGTACATTTGTACCTTTTCTCCAAGCAACCTGGAACTCTAAGCAATTTTGAATTTGTACGCTTGTATCGCATGGTCCCACTAGTCGCTTTTTCTAGAAACCCGCAATCTTTGATGTTGTTATCATTCCACACAGCCTTACATATTAGGTACTCCGAATTGCATACTTTTATTTAACTAGTATATACCAGTGTAATGGAACCATTTTCTCCAATCCTAACAAGGGGGCATTTCGCAAATTCACTACACGACATACAACACATCGTATCCCTCGTAAGATGCTGTCGAAAGTCCCCCGTCTTACCATGCAGGGAGATTGGGTGAGATTGGTGTCGTGACGTGACTAAACCCTCATCTCGCGTCTCTATGCCTTTCTATCATCCCAACGTCACACTCACCAAACCACGCCGCGTTACAAGCATCAAGACAACTCGCCTTCTTTGCGACCAGGTGTTCATGGTCCCCCTTCAAAAGGATCAAATCCCCGATCCTGCAGCTGGGCCACATGGCAATTGACTAGGTCTACCCTGTCGGTTCTGGAACGATTCTTTCATTGCATTGAATCCCGTCATCATAGCCCGTTTCACTGAATCTTTGGGCGCGGCTAGATGCATTACCATAGTACACTGACGGATACCGATGGGATTGTTGACCCAAGAACCCGGAATAGATCGCCTGTCTTGTTGACATTCGTTAGTAGCAAATTGCCACCGGTGCGACACCATCTAGGGAGTAGCGCATTCGGTATCTTATGCAGCATGCCTGTCAACTCTCTCCTATCCACTCGTGATGGATCCAAGTCGCCTTTTTAGGTACGCAACATCGGGAAGCGTGTAACTTTACACGAAGGGACACGGCCATGCGGACCTTCAAGTTCCAAATGTCCACTATTACGCTTATTGTGGCCAGATTCAGTAAGACGAGCATCTGGGGATGGCACAGTGATCTCTACCTCTGATCAGTATTGATGTAATAGGCCTTACTTGTCAAGGGATTACTTGAAATCGTCTGGCCGCATGACTTGAAAATATACTAATCCTATGATTACGGCCGCATCTCACCCAAAAAGCCCTTACTTGCCAGTTCACGCCACAATGAACTACGGTAGGGTGGGGGAGGGTTAGAACTAAGTAGCTGATGCACGAGTTATGCTTCGCAGGCCTAATACTACACGTATTACCGGTAAAATCGACATGGAAACGAAAACGGTATTTTATATTGCAGTCGAAGATGAATGTACAAAATTCCTCCAAGTGAATACTAGGTTCTCACTACCTTAAATGATACCGCCAACCGGTGAGTCTTCTTCCTAGCAGATTTCTGGCTTGTATAATTTCTAATTTTGTCTACACACATATGTAGGTAAGGTAGCTATCGATTTTCTATTGAATGTCTACCCGTCAGCCTTGATCAGTACCTACGTACATATGTACCATAAAACTTAGCTCCGATACTTACGAAAGGGGTTTTATGTCCCAGAGCTCATTGGATTATGTCAGCTCAATAGTCCCTCAAAATGTCTTCCGTTGACCGCTACCTAGACTTCTCTTCAGACTCGGTCCTCAAAGTCGTTATGCGGCCTTTTCAGCACCGAAAATCTGTAGCTAATTTCTACTAGGACGTGGGTCAAATATAAACCATGTGGCAAAACAGTCTAGCGGTGACGCCGTTGCCAAGCGACTTTTATCGTACATAAATGTCTAATGCCAAAGAGGAAGGACTTGGCTACTTGGGTAGAACTCACCTTGAAAACGGATTGTCAATACAGATTCCTACCGAATTAGCAACTCAGGGCGTCAGTTCGCAATTCGCCTAGGTTAGGACATTCCGAGATATAAAGCAAGAGCCAATGCTTTCTCTACCGAGCTATGTTGAGCGCGTGCAACCATTCCGGTAAGAGAACGCACCAAATATTACAACACACCTCGTTGTCTCAACTTGGGTTGAACGGAATATCGGAGTCAGTCCCCGGGTCGGTCCTCGCGCTACGGCAGTATCATGATTTCTTTATGTCAGAAATATATATTCTATGTTATACTTTTCTGTTCTTGTTACCGCGAGAAAACCGTTAGGCCCACTTCACATTCAGTTGTGTTCTAGCCGGAAGGACTATTATCTCTACACTTATAATATTTTAGCATTCGCGAGGACTGCCTTCTTCACATGGAAATAGTAAGCTATCCATCTCTCATGCTTTGCTAGTAGCATATCTACCTACCTACACTACATGAGCGCGGAGTTGAAAACTCGGCGCCACCAAGAGGAGACTCAGCAAAACGGAGAGCCGTTCGGCCCCGAGCTCCCATGTGCACCCTATGTATGCATTACGTACCGCTATCTGTCTAAATTAAGTAAATGCGCTACGTACAGTACCACACAGTAATAATCATTAGACCCTTTTTCTTGCGGAATCATTATCGTTTCCATCCTCATTATCAATCTTTATGGTCACCGCCACCGCCACTGTCTTGAGGTCGTCACACCGTTCGTAACAAGTCGCTCGCGTTCTACTACCCTTACATCATCACTACTACTTTCCGCAACACATCAATCAGTGGCTGAGTTTGATACATATGCTTCTGTAACACTGACTGATTTACCTCACCCCAATTAGGCGGTGGATATTCATGGTTCGATTTTCTTGACGGCGTGTTTCACCCTTGATACCTAAGTACCAATAGTTGGTATCCAGGATGATTATATGGTAAAGTGCGGGCATGGATGGATGTACGTGCATATACTATAACTGTTAATTCGGGAATACTATAGTACCATAGTATACTGTACCTTGACAGCGGTCGATAGTAGGTACCTCAACGTTATCACACCGCCATTAGGACATTGTACATACGTCAACAAGGGTCCAGCCACCAAGCCTCCAAGACAACTTGCCAAGGACCAAGCGCACACACATTCATTAGATAATTATCGTTGGCCGCGCAAGTCCCGTTCAACTTTAGCCACAGACCCAACAGGGCATGGCTCTCAGACAAGTCCAAGTGAAAAACCTCAAACACTTGGCGATCTCACACGTGGCAGGACAAGCAAGACACGGGAGATTGTCTTGACTTGTCCCGGGAACACGATCTGCTCGGTACCCCAACTGCACGAAATGGATTACTAGTGTATTGACATGCGTGCATATAGCATATAATCTGTGTACATCCTTATACCCAGGCATTCACACACGCGGTGTCAATACAGAATACTTCTCGAAACCGGCTTAGGTAAGGGTCCCTGAACCCATAGGGACATTAGGCTCCCAATAGTACTATCTTAAAACAGACGCCCCTCATACAATCCACGAATCAATCTAAACCGTCCAGCTTTCTTCCAAGTTATTATTGATTGATCGGGTTCTAGGATGTTTAGAAGTCGTATGAGGCCAGCCCACTCCTAGAGGCGGGAAATAAGCCTGTCCCACCGAATGCGAGAACAACATCTGGTGATCCCCTGGGCCGACTTCCCGGTATCGCCTTGTCTCGCGTTGCGGCTGACCAGCGGACGGGTAGGTATCCCACGTGCTGGCACTTACAACCTGCTTGCGCTTGTTTGAGCCGCTTTCCGTTCCTTTTGCATGGCTCGTTATTGCCGTATCTTGGCAGTCATATAGGCGCACGAATTACCGAATCCACGGTTGAAACGAGACAGCTTCAATAGGGCGGCGCTTATCTTGCTTTGAGACATATCGCATACAATGGCTAGTTTCTTCGAGATCTAGATATCGTCCCTCGTACGAGGGTTGTCCAGGGTCTCGGAACTTTGCGCGTTCGAGAAACGGAGGGAATGCCCTTGCGTCGCTCTCGCTGGGTCTGCCCCGGTTACAGTACGAGTCTGTGTTGGACAACCCCCTATGCCTAGTAAGGCTAAGGTTGATCTTGTTCTTCCCAACGGCTACTAGCCTCAGATTCGCGACAATGGTCCTGTCACGACTGCCCCGGGCAACACGGGGACGCCGACAATGCGAATCTCCACTGATCTTCTAAGCTGAGCTGTCGAAAGGACGGCTCACGAGGGTCAGCTGCGATAGCGCCCGTAATAAAGGCCCAATATTCCTACCCTTACGTTGGTCGGGGTTCAAACACCGTGCGCATGGAAAGGTTCGCGAAGCAGGTTCTCGTAACAACAGCTCCTAGGGACAAGCTCAGGTGTCTTCAAATTAAGGGCGCTCGAACCAACTGCATACATAGGTGTTTGTCTCAGCTGCGCAAGACTGGGAGTAGGGGTTGACCACGAGACTGGGCGACGGCGATGACAGTCGGCCAATTCTACGATTGAAGGTTGCCAATTGGGCCGCTTCACTTCGCTGTTCATGGCTGTCTGGTCGCATACCGCCTTTTTGGATATTCTAGACGTTTTGGAAGTTCGCCACGTAGATTGCGCCGTGTCGCCCATTTCCGACTTTGTACCTTGGCCGTCGAGCGCATGGCAATCGCCGAAATAGAGATCTCGCTTTTTTTCCTTTTTCCTTATACGAACACGTGGCTTGGCTCGAGTACATCTTCATACCAAGGTCCCCGAAACGCTGGTCTTTGCAGATCGTGCTGGGTAAAAGGCGGTGGTCGCGTGCGTGTCTCCCCGAAATCTTGGGCTCCTCTCTGAGCAGGTTCTTGTTAATATAATTCTCCAGCGATCCAAGTTTGCTATGCATTCTTCAGCTTCGTTTGCCAAGACAGGTAAACTTCGGCGAGGTCAGCCCCTCTTCCGGGGATTGCAAACCGAATTCCGGGGCCGCTTGCTAAAACGGTGGCTTGCAATCAACTTCTTGACGGTCTGGGTTAATGGTCTGATACGTGAATTGCGGTTATAGCGCTCTCGGCCGTAATATGCATCTGCGCTCTCTTCCGGTCGTAAGCTGGGCCCTGTTCAGCTCGGCAACCTGCCGACCGCCCTGCGGCTCTTAATCTAAGACGAGGCACGAGTCCACGGACTCGGTAAGCTATTAGATGGAACTACGGTCGTGCAGGTATATTGCGGGATAGCTATATCGTACGGCATTCGCTAATCGAAAGTGGTCGCGACACCACAATTCTAATATGGATACATTTATGTAGGGAGCACACTTTAGCAAAATGAGACATTAGACTAATGAAATTGAAATCATGCCATGCTTTGAGTCGCGTAGTGACAGTAATAAGCTGAATCAGTGAGGCTTACGTATTGGGCGTTTCTTCCTAGAGTATCTGCGTCTGTACATTCATATGTTGCTCTCTTCGCTAATTATTTCCATACCTGATGATACGAAAGAGGTCGCTATATCCTAGTGGTCCCTCGCATTTGGATTTGGGACGAGGCGTCCATGTGAACAGGAGAGCCAACAAGCACTAGGCTAAAGCAGTTTCAGACATAGTTGGCTTTCCAGTGCCCGGAGTCCGCCATTATACTTACCTACCTAGGTACCTAAGGTAGGTAGGCTCTAATTACCTATCTGCCCGTTCTGGCAGGGAAGATACCGCAGCGGGAATACCTAAGTGGTAAAAACCATTGTTTTTTGCGAAAATGCGTTTCGTATATAAGGATCCTTTCATAGGATTACAACGTAAATCTATAAAACAAGCGTTACCCGGGAAAAAAGCATTATCCGTAGAAAAACCATTAGTGATGCGAGGTACATAGGATTCTCTAGCTGTTACAAGCGAGTGTACTACCCCTACGGTTTTGCTATCTCACCAGCTACTCGAAGGGATGAGGTTCAGCTCAGTGATCGGTGGGAAGAAGGTAACAGGACCAGCATATGGTAAGAGCAACGAGGTTCTGTAGGGATAGCGGACATCACCAGGTTAGGTTCACCCACATTGATGGTACGGGGTTTCCCCGTAGGGTCTCTTCTGATATATACCTCTAGTACTAATTTGAGAACATAGCGGCTCGCTCATAACTAGGTATTCCATACCTCCAGAGGTCTAAAATGTCTAAAGGACTTGATTAAAAGGCCAAGGGCCCAATATTGAGCCAAGCTAGATGTCACACGCCTCTCTCGAAGATGTCGGATGTGATGAGGACTCGAACAAGTTCATACCAGCAAGAAAAGAGGACTTTCATGTACTGTAGTCCATTATTGACTCATCGGTGGATTTGATATATATAAATATACCGACACAATTTGAACCAGAAACCACTTGTTTAATAGTCAGGACAACAGTTGTCTTTCGATAAGGCACCACTGTAACGAAAATGGGAGCCACCGGAGGGTTACTCATACCCTCCCAAAGGAAGACGGTGAAATTTTAGGCTCCATATAGATTCGCTTAATGTAGGTAGCCTTCTGAAAAGGACAAAGTCCACATGTACCTACCGCTTATGCCGGCTATATAACTTTGCTACCTGAGTTTAATGTATTTATTTTTATCGTGCTTGATCATCTGGACTGGTAGAATCTTGCAAAACATCAATACCAGGGATGTGGAGACTACCTAAGCGACTCACTTAGCGACTCCCTTGAGATGCATTATTGCGAATTCTTGTTGGGATCGAAATCGCTAATTATCTAGATACCTACCTAAGGTATTCACCTATAGAGTTGAGTCCTCAGCCATAACAATAACGCCGTCAACTTTCCCATCGCAGTTCTAAAACAAATGTATAGCACTGAAGCACAGCAGGTCACGCATTAAGCAAACAACACCACAATTCAAACCGCCTTAAAACCTCTTCATTCACTTCTACGACTTTCCCGGGGTATATATCATGAACATCTCCCGTCGACTAAGCTCTACCACCCATACCTCATTATTAAGCGCCCTGTAAATCAAAGCCATCAAAGCCTCATTAGCCCCATCGCCAAACGAATGCGGGTATACCGTTTCCCAATGCCAAAAGCCACACACATAGTTCGAAATCAAGACAACTTGAAAAAAAAAAAAAAAAAAAAAAAAAAAAAACCAGCACCTCTACTCCAACTCCGCGGGAAATCCACCACTATTATCTGGCCGTGGCGGCGCTTGGTGGCCGTGTCCAGTCTTTCCGTTCGACCAGCCGCCGTTTTGCCCTTGTTGACGGTTGGGGACTACTTCCAGCCCTTGGTGGTACTGCCCGCTACTTGTCCGCTTGTTTATGCGTAGCGGTTCGGGCATGAAGGTGTTGTTCCCTGTGCTTGCGGAGTGATTATGGCTATAGGATGATGATGGATTCGCCGGGGGCGGCGACGTATGGCCGTACGAGTTAGTAGATCCCGGTCGCGAGTGCTGCTGATACGGCGCCGCGTATTGCGGGTTATGAGATGAGGAGTATACGGGGTGACCAGAAGAGTGAGAGTGAGAGTGATTAGAGTGTGTGCTCCCGCTGTGCGTGCTGGAGCCCGTGTGGTGGTTGTGAACCGCAGCGGCACCCTGACCCGGGGCCAATGCGGCCTTCTCCAAAAGTCGCTCCACGAGGGTCCCGTGGGCTTTCTTCAGCGTCTTCTTGACGAAAGAGGACATGACGAAATTACATCTTAACTCCACATCCTTCATACGTATTCGTTAGTCCAGTCACCAAGAAATGGTAACGCGAGGAGCTTGCTTACCTCGCGCAGATAGAGTCCCTGTCTCGGCGCACCAATCCCCAGCTCAACCGGCTCAGGCGGCTCGCCGGGCAAATTACCATTCAAGCTCCAGCGCTCGCGGATATCGGTGCCCATGGGTGCGTAGACATGTGTCTGGATGCCATTGGGCAGATCGTTGAAGGCGGCGGTGTACGTGACGTCGCCGGTGACGACGCCGCCGGGCAGATACGAGATCTTGTCCGTCATGCTCCACCAGACGCAGCGCTGCTCCTCGGCGGGGGCGTGCGGAGGCGGTGAGATGGGGTGCCGCTCGATGACGAGCGGGTTCAGGTCGATCATCTCGACGTGGTTGTGCAGGAAGCTGATGACGACCTCGCGCGTGATGCCGGGCGGCAGCGGCGAGATGGTCGTGAATGTCGTGCGCTTCGACATGGCCATGACGTAGATATGCGCACGTTGTTTTGAAATACTGAGTATCCGATGGATAGATGCCTAGGTAGGTAGGTAGGCAGACAGCCTAGCGAGGCTGAGGTGCCGCGAGAATCGAGACCAGAACCTTGCCTTGTACTACCCGGGAACTTTGGGGAGAATGACTTGCAGAAAAGCTGCTTGTAGTTGACCTTGAAGACAGATCGAAGATAAATTCAGATAAACGAGGAAGCTTCTCACTAGCCAAGAGGCCGGTTCGAAATTAGATTGTTAGATCGAACTAACAAAGAACCGTGTGTGCGATGTAGCTATGTATGTCAGGCGTCTTGATGCGATCAGCTGACTAACTACCTGGGTAACTAACAGGGCGCAGATGAGATCGGACGAAAAAGCGAAGAGAAAAAAAAAGGTGTCAGATGGAGTCTGTAAATTGATAAAAATCAAATACGTGGTCATATAGGTAGCGAAGGATGGAATACAGAAATCTAGGTATTATAAGACGTTGTTTCCATCGTGAATTGTTTCATGGAGTAGTGTATGTAGGAAGCCGAACTCTTACACTGGTAAGGTCGAAATAAAGACGAAACAAGGATCACCACCAGCTGAATTGATTGGCTCTATTTTTTTGGGCGATCAATGGGGGTTGCTACTGGGTTGCTACTGGGTTGCTGCTGCCGGGTTACTGCTGGGTTGCATGCAGCGTTGGCGTTTCTGCCCACCTCTCCCTGCATTTTATGAGGCTGTGGTATCGAATTTTGGGCTTGACCAGACACCTAAAATAGAACGGCTGACGGAACGTGTATGCACTACCCCCTTAGCACGATACATTGGTTGGTCAGTTCGTACGCATCAATCCTAGCGAACCTAATACGGGAAACATTGTTTGTCTTACCGACGTTACAAGCGTCATTGCTCGATTGTCTCTAATAAGTAGTAAAATATTTTTATCTGTCATCTGCAGGTAGTTTGCAATCCGTTCACGGGTCTCTTTGATTCCGAGCGGGCTGAGTCGGGGTTGACCAACGGTCGTGAATTTATAATAATTATTCATTTGCATTCAAATCCCGTCGCTGAATGCCATCTATTCCGAGTTAGATCTGGCTGCACCACCGAGATAGAAATCCCGGCAGTTCGCATGCTGCAGGAATCTCGTCAAGCACAACATCGAGTTTCCACATCTTGCCTTCTAGACCTCCGTGTGCAGCGTTACTCCGTCCACCTATGCCGGCCGGGATAAGAATACCGAGCGACACCAAGCGTTCCCAGGCCACTGCCGCGACACCTCGACCCCAAGTTCTCGCGCCCGCCCCTAGCGCCAGCATACCAGAAGATGCTGATTGGACTCGTTGCTTACCCATCTGTGAGCTATATTCGTCGTACGCCATCGCAAAATTGACCGTGTCGGTATGAGCAATGATATCGAGACGAGCTGCTGAAATCAGCAACGCTAACTCGAGATCTGACAATGCTGCTAAAAGATGAAGCTTCGATTCTGCAGGCTCAAGAGAGATGCATCCCGTCGACTGGCAAGGTATTGCCAATTCTAGCGAGGTGGTTGAGACTGCTGAGATAGGTAGGATGCATGAGGTGAGGAATGCCGGTACAGATTTCGTCGTATAGTAGTGATATTCGAGGTGATCTTCAAAACTTGGTGTCTTGCGTAGGGTCTAAAATGCATCAGCAAAGCTCACACGTATCGTAAAGCATAACGATCATGTATTACCTCAACTTTCTTATCCCAATAATCTCGGAACTCGTAGAGCCCTCGCAGACCGGTATCGAAGCCCTCGTCTTCAAGGTCTTCCTCATCAACGGAAAGCCCTTGTTTGCAGATATCCCAATAAGCCGCTAGCGTCTTCGGGAGGGACATGTAGACATATCGGTGGCTAAACCGACTCTTCACTCTCTTCTCCAGACTTTCTACAACGTCAATCCTCGTAGTCAATCCTAGTACCGCGATCGGCGCTTTTCTCGCTTGAGCGATATCGAACAAGTTGTATAACAGAGTTTGGCGTGCATGCGTGGCAAACAAGTCAAATTCGTCAATAATAAATATGACGGACTTTGATGTCACGCCGTCCTCAGCTCCCATAATTTCTGCAGGATGAGATAGAAGAGCCAGTAGAGAAGCCATCGTATCGGCGTAATTGCTTGTCTAGTAAGATGTCAGTTCCAGTATCAGCTAGTGTGTATGATTGTTCGTACTTTATTAATCAAATCATCTTCAAGATTCATTTCCTTGCCGAGTTGACGCCAGATCTCCTTAAGAGCTAGCTTGTCGTCAGTATGAATGAATCCATTCAGACGAACTACATGGAATTCGTCTTGGTGTTCGGCCCGAAGATTTGAGATGATTTCTTCTATTAACGTGGTCTTGCCACAACCTCTCGCACCAATGATCATCATGGAGTTGCCCTCGCCCGCTGAAACAGTCTGTTCTACCAGTTGGAAAGCCTTGTCATAAGCTTCAGTTTGGCCACAAAGCTTGATGTGACGATTTCCAGAACAGCGATCTAGTAAAACTCGCTGCATATGTCGTAAGTGCTGCTCGAAATTCGGGATCTTAGGAACCTTGGTCGATTCCGTCACATGTAGCTGTTTCTTTGGTGTCGTTTTCGACCCTGGAAGAACATCGTCCTGTGAACAATTCCTGCAAATCCAGTCGCCCTCGGGTATGACAGGTACGTTGTAGCACTTTTGGTGAACTGCCATATCGCAATTCTCGCAGAAAATAATCTCGTTCGGCGGCTCCGAGTCTGGTTTCGAGCATATGGCACACACCTCATCATCCTCGCTATCTTGGGCCTCGCTTTCTTCGTCCTCGGAGGGTGGCTTAGCATCAATGATAACATCTACGGCCTTTCCCTGCGCTCTCGACTTCGTAGGTTTCGATGAAATGTCTTCAAAGAAAACCTCGTTTTCTTTTCCGCGATCTTCATCGTTAAAGGCTACGTTCTTCCGGGGTCGACCAGTTTTCTTCTTTTGTGGCGTTAATATTCCCTTGATAACCGGCAACGGCTTGACTGCAGGTGAGGCATTCGCAGTCAACCTTGAAATCTGTGATTTGGTAGATTTCTTATTATGAATAGGCACATCCAGTTTATCGTGTGTTTTAGGAGGTCTCCCCCTTCTTTTTGGCGTATCCTCCTGCCTAATTTCATCGTGAACTGGGGCGGCCGGTTTCTTCTTTCGCGACTCCAACAACCGAGTGCTTACACTCTTCCTTGAAGAAGCGCTAGACACTCCGCCGATGCTGTTCCTCTTAATTGGTGTAGATTGAAGTTCATCTTCCGTTTCCTTCTCTCTTCCTCGACTCTGGTCGACTTCACCGTCAGAATCGGGTACCTCGTAAACATTGCTAGGGGCACGCTGCTTCTGGTTCGGTGGTGTAAGACCAAGCTTCTTGTATTTTATCGGGAGAATGCGCGGCTTCTCAGCTGCTTTGGCATCTTCCGGGGATTCGGGCACGTCATAAGCGGTTTTGTCGGTGGAGCTCGTGTGGTTGGTATGAGTGTTATTCTTTGCACCTCCCTTTCGACCCTGTTTAAGGGCGCCACCAATGGCAGAAGTTATGGCAGAGAAACCTTTTGGGGTCGACGGTGAGGCATTTGCAAGACTATTGAGTTTGCGTCTCTTAACCGAGGCGGTTATACTTGGTGTAACAGCGGGAGACGAGTCCGGCTCATCTGCAGGAAGAGATCGTTTTCTTCGACCGGAGGTGGGAGTCTGATCGGCCATGTTATTATGATTTGCGGCAAGTGAATATTTAAGACGTGGCCTACGGATGTTAGCTGGAAGGAAACTCGGCCATGTGGGAGCCCATTATGTCTGTAGTTGAGGGCGAAACACCTGGCAGTTCCAAGGTTATCGCAGTGTTGGCCCTTGCTTGGGAAGCTCCAAATAAAACGGCCGCTAACAAATCATTGGGTCCCATCCATTAAATCGCTACGCGTTGTACTGCTGTAATTTACGCGCTTTAGCGGGGCCTGCGGTGGGGACAGCCCTACATTTTAGTGGTATGGATGAGGCAGAAGTTCATTACATACCACCTAGCTAGGTAAGGTAAGAACCGGCTGAGTCATCAGCACTATCGTCTTTATGAATGTTCAAAGTTGGATTGTTTGAACGTAAATAGCTCATTTCATCTTGTTCATTACTGCCGATGTTTCCTATACTATACACCATGTATGTGTTCAATGCCTACTATGCAACCCACATCCTCTGCGGTGGTCCGACTAGGTACAGATAGACTAGGTAAAGAAGATAACTCGCCAGATTGCTTCGGCCATCATATGAGCGCTTCTTGCCAAATTACCTCGCGATTCTGGATGATACGAAAGAGTTCATCATCCAACCTGCTCAGAATATGAGAATACCAAATTATACAAAAGCAGAAACACTTGTCTCTAAATACCCAACGGTTCCGGATTCCCAACTACTTTCACACACTCTTCATACAAACCAATCTTAACCCCTTGGCTTGGCTTTCCGACAACCTCTGCCTCATGCTGCTGCGCGTACCAATCTCCACGATACTCAAGCCGGTCATACTTCTGAAGGATTCTAACTACTAAAACCGAACAGCGTTAACATGTCACATCTTCCGATTTTACATAGGAGAATGGCTTATCCGGAGACTTACTGCAATACGCCATTTCTGTCATGGCGAAATTCTGTCCAACGCAAATACGTGGTCCGCCGTTGAAGGGTACGTATTGCCACGGCTTCGGTGTCCAGTTCTCCCACCTCTCGGGGGAGAAAAGCGCGGGGTCTTCGAACTTCTCGGAGACAGGCGGGTATAGGTCCTTTCGTCGCTGCATCGCAAGCGTACTGTAGAACACGATATCGCCCTTCACCACCGAGATAGGCGGGTTGCCTGGTGTGGAAGGCAACGTCGTATCCTCTAGCGCGCCCCGCAGGTTATATGGCACGGCCGGATAGAGCCTCAGAGTCTCGTTCAGAGTGTGCCGCAGATATGGCATGTCCTTGAGGTCCTTGTATGTAGGGGTCCGTGTGCGGCCGACGGAGCTTATAATCTCGTCACGGAGCTTCTTAAACTTATCGGGGTAATGAGACAACTCATAGAACGCCCACGATAGCGTAGCCGCAGTGGTATCGCGACCGGCTAGGAGTACGGCAATGATCTGATCGCGAAGTACCTGGCGATTGCGAGTATATCGTGCAATACTGTGCAGGAAAGTGAAGTGCTTGTCAGAGTTAGAGAGCTTCTCTAGCTCTTCCTGAGGTAATGCCAGTGCTTGCTCGATGTACGGCATGATAAATTGGTCTATCACCCGGATCCCGTCGTTGTATCGACGACGAGGAACAAATACTTCAAATGGCCTGCGCCCATGACTCAGTAAAGCAATTCGCGACATTGACACACTGCAGGGTTAACTGGATTATCACCTACCCAACTGAAGTGAGCATCATCTGGATCCTTTGGACGTCGTTGAAAGCCTTCGCGAATTCACTCTGGGGACTTTAACCAGGTTAGCCTCAGTGATAGCGACGCCATCCGAGGCGTGTGTTCCGAGCCATTTCACCTACTTGCTCAAACTGTCAACACTCGCTCCGAGAAGGAAGTCAGTGGTGACATCTAGAGTCATTCGATACAGAAGATCCATGATATCTACCGTCTCCCCCGAAGGTGGAAGCTTCGTTAGGATCTTTGACGTCCATTTCTCAAAGGTTGCCAGGTCGCTGACCCTATCCTTGACAAACATTGGCCGGATCAAGCTGCGACTATCATGCCATAGCTGGCCATCAGTCGTGAAGATGCTATCGCCAAGGAAGGGTCGCCATAGGTCGTGAAATCGGGGCCCCTTGCCGAAATCACTGAATTGGCCCGCTAGTACTGCCTTTATATGCTCCGGGTTTCTAGTGAACAGATATCTCTCCCGAGGGAAGATCTGAATCTCGACTAAATCGGGGCATTCGGGAGTTGCCGCGTCATAGAAACTGTTATACTGTTCCAGCATTTCATTCCTCATCAGGGCCTTGGCTGTATCAAGGAACCACCAGGCCGCTTTTTACGCATTGTACGTCAGAAGGTATTCTCGATTTAGCAAAGTTGCGCCTTGCTTGCACAACCTTTCAAGACTGAAACTTACCCCTGAGAGGATTGCTTGTGAGGCGAGGAGCGCGCACTCCTCCTATCTTTTTGATCCTCAGCTCGTGCCTTGTCAGCTGAACTACATAGTAAGCAAAAGCGCAAAGAAGTGAGAACGCGCTGGCGGCCGCTAGATGGGCGAATGACACTTGGGTCAACATCGCAATATGTTTTGCCTCTTCTGTAAACCTCTAGCAAAGCTTATAGTACTCGCAGGTTACGACTTACGATTGAGTCTTAACATTGCATAATGGTCGGGTGTCAGGAAAGATAAGAAGCTGGTGAGCAGTCTATACCCCAACATAGTGCATATTGATCACGAGCGTCAGCCGTCAATCATTTCTCAGTATAAAGACAGCGTCTGGACTAAACCTATACCTAGAGCCCAATTGGCCTCCTCGCAGGGTTCCCCGCAAGCTATCACGAACCTAATGCAAAGCAACTCAACGCATCTCCAATCCTTAGTGACGCCAATAAACCTACTAGCTACTGAGATAGACCCTCAAGAGAGTGTACCGAGGCACCAGACCAGTCTCATGTGCTCATCTGAATCCTCTACATTTATTGGAAGGCCAAATATCTACCTAGCCTAGCCTACCATGTCTCCCCTATACGCCTTCACCAGGTTCTGCCTTAGCCACTCCATCCTGCCCAGGAATCGGATCCGCAGAAACAATCTTCCACGAGTCACCATATTCGGACATCGTCTCGACAAGGCGAGGGCCACACTTCGTACTTCGCCAGAATTCCGTAATATTATCCGTAACACCATAGCCATCCTGCCGATCCTTTGCGCGGGCACGTCTTCGGTTGAGTATCGCTATCTTTTCCCACCGCTTGAGTGCCTCCCTATTAAGTGGTGAGACCACATGCCTGAACTATTATAAAAGATAATGACTTAATATGCCTACCTACATTTATATCTGGGCCCTTAGTCTATTGCCAACACGAGATAGGAAACTCAACAATATTGTATACGGCCAATGTTTCCCTTGACCACAAAAGGAAACATGATAGCCATGTCCACACATTCATATGAGGTTCAAGAGCATAGAAGATTCAAGTATCCCTTTATGAGGACCTTTAGCATACAACTTTTATCATATGAATATACAGCATCATCGTTTTACACTAGCCCCCCCATACTTTAGCCAAACCAGCCGGTAAGATCCCTTTAAGTCGTAACGCCAGCCCTAACATCCCCATCATCAGGGGCTCTCCCCTGCCTCCTCTCCTCCTTAATCGCCTCCCTCTTAGGAGCCTGCTCCTGCTTCTTGCTATTCCACGTGTTAGCGACATTCTCAAACACCCAGTCCCTTCCATTCCCTCCACTTTCTTCTACTCTCACGCTGCCTAAACAGCACACGGCACACGTTTAACAGTCAACATACCGATCAAGATCACTCGCCAAATCCGGCTGCGACCCGCTAGCCCCCGGCTTGCGCTCAACCGCACTCGCGACGTCGCCTTCGCCTGGGGCGCGCATCTGATCTCCATCTAATTCTCGGCTCCAGTCCACCTGCTCCTGCGTGCGGCCGTACTGCTCTTCTCCCGCCGGCGCGCCGCGGACCCCGTATCCCAAGCTGGACGGGACGGCTTCGCTGAGGGGAGAGGATTGACTGGACGGCACGCGCTCGTCGATTGGCTTTCCGTGCGGGTGATGTCGCGCGCTGCGTTGCTCTGAAGGAGTTGAGGTCGCCGGGTTCCCTTGCGTCTCGTACGCGGCGTGCTTTGGCGGTTGAGGCGGTCCTGAGGGGTCCATGGTGACTGGCAACCAAAGGAGGGCAAGAAAGGTATTGTTCGGACTTTTAATTGATATATCGATAATCAATCGCCGGAGGTATGAAATCCTATTAGGGACAGCGATATATAAACCGTTGCGAGGTTGACGAAACGTCTTTTGGTTTGCGCTCTGACGCAATGTTGATATCTTTGGTCGATGACGTCGACGGGAGTCCAGAATAGGAAATTAGCTCTCGCAAGGCTAGATCTCCCATCTCCGACTAAAGTAGGTAGCTTTCCTAGGAAGTATTCCAATTGTCCAATCAGGAGCTGCGGCATCAATAACTGGGAGTCGTAATAAATCAGGTACAGGTCTACAGTATGTGCACTACAAGGCGTAACATAAGAGAGATTCTCGGGTTGGAAAATAAAAAAATAAAAAATTTTGAAGTAGCAGAACAACAGGAATGGCCGATGTGGTCGGGGGGTGACGGGGAGTTACTTACATTCATCACAGTAATGGGGCCCTTATGGGATGGGGGATCCTACGAGATGGTTATGCAAGGCTAGGTCGGATTCAAGTCATTAGATGGGGGCTCAAAGACTACAAATACGAGTGTCACCAGGCGCATTCGAACAGGGGTGCTCGGGTGGAATTAGATAGGGAGGAGGCTTATGCCTATTCAAAGACTACACCTATCGAATTGATTAGCTTTGATCCGTGAATCGCAACTTTACCACTCGACCATTCCTGTTGTTCTGCTGTTAGGAAATTGATGTGATCTTTCCGTATAAGAGTCCTACGCGATAGCTTCGGGAATGCAAACAAACACCATGCATTGGGCGTGCGGCGGTTAGTCCATTGGTCCAAGATTAGGTAAGTAATGGTTGACACGGTTACGACCTCACGTACCCCTCCAATCTTGCCTGTGCATTCGACCTACATAAGAGTGAGAGATAAAAAGGACAGGCGAGTGGTAAATCAAACCGCCGCAGCTTCATTCGACCATTCTCCCTAAGAAGTCTAAAAAAAATATTAAAAAATATATAAAAAATATAAAAAAAATGGATAAGATGTGGATGGAGAACGACCGCCATGGTCAACGTGGAGGATATTAGGGGGGGGAGCAGTCTTTACTTACTATATCCGCCCTGCCGCCCACTTCACCCATCAAACAACAGTTTCCCGAGCCTGATTCTTAGGTTAGCCACCTAATCTCAAGTCAACCAACCCACGAGAGAGTCTAGACAAGTCGCTATGCGATTCGAATGGTGGCCTATAGATCATGTGTTAGCTTGGAATCTGCAAGTTCAACCACTTGACCACGGCGTGTTCTGTTCCTGGGAGTTTCGTTTGACGAGTTGACTTAAAAGACTCATCTGGTTGGGAACAAGCAGCTATGTGATTGTAGGAACGAGTTGTTTGTGTGCGTATACAGGAGGGAGCGGAGAAATGGATAGGTGTCTACCTAGCATACCTGCTCCGTATATTGGATGTATGTCTCGGGTACCCGCCGTAGAAGTCACGACCTTATTTAATATCCCATGTAGTGATCTAGATATATATGGTAACTTCTATACCTATTAGGCTAGTCGAACTACTTGAAGGAGACGGGTTGTCTGCAATATCCACTAGATTGGTTCCCTTCAGGAGGCACCTGTAGTTTTTGGGTCGAACTCTGTAGAATCATAGCCAGTTTGCACGTACTACGCACGTATTTACGTCTTAAATATTCTAAAATCTTCATTATTAGAATCCCATATTCAACGCACCTGAAGTATAGTACCTGCCTCTATTAAAACACACGAACCCTAATCCTGGGGATATGTTTGTCTTCAAGCAAAGCGGCACCAGGCCGACTAGGCCGAAGTGACAAAGTCAAACGGCCTGAATTACACCTGCCTTATGAAAGTCTCCGTGTTAGTGGACAAGTTGCGTTGGTACTGAGCTAACGTGATGGTAATGGAGTCTGGAAGACGTAGTACGCCAGAAGAGGATATTCAGAGCCACCTGAAATTCCCCGCCTCTAATGACAAACAAACCGGATTATAATTGAGGTAAAAGACAGCTGTTATTACTAATATGCTCGAAATACCAATATTAATGATCGATGTGATAAGTAAGGGATCTCGCTAGTCTGTGAAAGAGATCAACGTGAAACTTAGGGATATAACTCGGGGTCTCTGAGATGTTTGTGTTGCCATCAGAAAAAGATTCCACAGACCTGTTAGTATTCGTCATATGCCTTGGGCACAGCTGTCAGTGACTGCATGGTGCGCATGAGCCTAAGAATCCTCTCAGAATCCTTATCGAATTTTTGCATATCGAACCGTCGTATCAATTCCATATCCTCATCGGCAAATTCTGACGAATCGCTGCTAGACTGGCAGCGTAAGAATTTCAAAAATCTACATAACCAGGGGCCGTGATCTAGCACCCGAGGAATGTAGATCTCTTCTTTTGGCCGAGACTCAGGGGGAGAATTTATCCACCATTTTCTTATGTCCACGGGGCGGTTTTCGCGAATAGCAAACTCGAACGGCGAGAGAATTTGTGTGGACATGTTTGGTAGCCGTCGGCACTCTGCGTCTGGGCGAGGGTGAAAGGGGTCTGCCCCGACTTCGAAAAGCAGCTCGGCGACCGCGGCCTCGCCACACTTCAGAGCCGCCATCATAGGCGTTTCGAACTTGTCGTCAAGGGCGTCGATGTCCATACCGGCGCTAATCAACCGGCGTACAAGCGCAGTGCTGCCGGACCTTGCGGCCAAGTGAAGCCATGGTTCGGAGTCCTCAGAAACAGATATAGTGCCACGGCTGATGAGTACTTGGCAATGCCTTTCGTTCCCCCCACGTATGGCATCATGGAGAAGAAACTTGAGCTGATCCTTGGATAGGAAATCTAGACAGAAAGAGAAGGCTTGGTGTCCTGCATCAGGTTCTTGGTTCAACTGCAATGCCCAAGAAAAAGCGTGGACACTTGCTTCAGGATAACTAGCACCATGGTATACCAGCATCTTAGCTGGGTCAAGATATCTAGAAAGAAGGCAAAATTCGAGGAGTTCGTCGAGATATCCGCCGTACATGTTTTGACTCGTTGCTAACCGCAGGATCGCCTCAAGGGGTCGTGGGTCTTCTCCGATGCAATAATCAATAGCGTGCTCTAACTGAGTGTTACCGTTCTTATCGGGACTCGGCGTATCTAGACGGGCGCCTGCTGCAACTAGAAGACACGCCTTGGCAGTAAGATCCTCCACGGGGTCGTCAAGCCTCCATACCAGATCGAACGGCGTCATGCCATCTGCCTCCCTAGGCTTCGTTATATCAGCACCCGCTTTAAGAAGCTCAAAGAGGGCTGAAATAGTGCCCTCTTCGATAGCTGTACAGAGTGGAGTTTCTCCCCCGAAGGACCCGTTCAGATCAGCTCCTTTCGCAATAAGTTTCCGTAGTACTTCGTCTTGCTGAGCAGTTGACTCGAAATCTTCTGGGTCATCCATCGTATCATATTTATCCTCACTCCATGTACATACAATCAACGGGGATAGCGTATCCCTGTTCGTATTAGTTGGGTTAACTCTTGCCCCAGCATCCACCAGCAGCATTGCATTGCTGAAATGTCCCATCATGATTGCTTTGGTCAGGGGAAGTTGGAAGTTTTGCTCGGCGTTGATGTCGGCGCCAAGATTTAGCAATGTCAGGATTATCTTGCCGTTGTGGCGACGTTGCACTGCGTAATGCAAAGGCGTTTCACGCCGATAATCGAGTAGGTTGACATCGACTCCCATTGCCTTGACTAGGTACTCTATTACCATGGGTAAGCCGAATATGGCAGCTAAATGTAGAGCCGAGTTAACTACTGCCTGGGTCTTGAACCGAAATCTGGCACCACGCTTCAGTAGAAGAATGGCGGTAGATTCTTTTCTTTTCGTGATTGCCGTGAATAGTGGCGAGCAATCAGGTGATACATGATCTCGAGGCCAAGGGGGTACGGGGAATGGAGAATCAACATCTACTCGTTCGGAAGGTGTATAATCTATGGGCACTCCGTGATCAAGCAGCCAAGAACAGGCAGCATTTTGCCCGTTCGCAGCAGCGCGATGTATAGGGTCCCTCCTGAGGTATGACCCTAGCGGATGACGATATCTGAGTGCCTTCTCCAGGATATCAATCCTATTTCTTGAGGCGGCCCAGTAGACAGCGGACACGGTTGGTAGAGTGTTTTCGTTGTAGACCCCATGTCTGGCATTGAAACGCCAGAGAATGGGGTCGAATACGTCACGAAGCCGCCGATTAACGAGGGCCAACGACGCGAAGTCGCGATGAGCTAGAGTGATTTGTGAGATATCTTGACCAGACGATACATATCCGCAGAATTTGGCAATTATGAGTAAGATCTCTGGGGGCAGTGTGTCTAAGTTGGCCATAGTTGCTGACGACCTAAAGATCTCATGAAATGCGTTTGACACGTCGAAGTTGTTGTTCTAAGAGCGGTGGAATCAATGGAAACGACGGAAACTATCTGACACCTAGGGAAGTGAAGCCTTGACCACAAATAGGCCATTGCTTCGTTTGAACAATTTAGCGCCAGCTTTGATTTTTAAGGTTATTACCTCCTTGGCAGCCTTGGTGGTCTATTGGTTCTATCGTGTCATACGCAGAAGGCGCTTCCCGCTTCCCGTATGCGTTATCTGGTATCCCTAAATATTCAATGTCCTGAAGCATTCAAGATTATGCACAATCCCGTCCGACAGGAACGAAGAGTAAGTTGTAGAAAGTTAAGTGTTTATGAGCAGTAATGTTAAGGACGGTAATGATGATATGTCACACAAATAGTTCTCCGCACGTTCACTCGAGAAACGACTACACAGAACCTGTCAAATAAAGTGTTGTATTGAGCCTCTTTAGCATTCACTCGGTGGCGTCCAGTAAGCTTCGAATTTGATCATTTTCCGACGCCATCGGTAGAACTACGGATAACCTTGGCAAGAAAGCGTTAGCCCCACTATATTTTCACTGAGAGATGGTTGATTGAATCACAACCAAACTGTTTACCTCATCAGGGAAATTTCACGAGGAAAACTGCAGCCGCGGATTCTCGATAACTGAAGATGGGCCGACCAAAACGCGATATACGCGCAGCTGCGGAAGAGTCAACAACTCCTCCGGAACAACTTACGGATACGCAATCTCTCGCTAAAGTGATCAAGGCCGAGGGTAATAGCCTTTATACCTGCTCTCTACCCAACCAGCGAACAGTACTCGTCGAGCTCGCAACCCGCTTTCGCAACACCATCTGGATCAAGCGCGGAGGATACGTCCTGGTAGAGCTGACTCCACCCAAGGAGCAAAAGGGCAAAGTAGAGGGAGAGATCGTGAACGTCGTTCGCGACGAGAAAGAGTGGCGCAAACAGAGCTATTGGTCAGTTCATTTGGCAATTCTACCAAGGTCGTGAGGCTGACATGGTGTTTAGGCCCAAGGAGTTTCCACGATCTACCTACGATGATGAAGAGGACGAAGACTCGACCGTAGGCAAGATGCCGCCGTCGGATTCGGATGAAGATTGAATGAGTATCGTTCACTTTGTTAGGATTTAAGCGTCTTTCCGATCCGGCGTAGAATCAGGAAACGGTGCGGCATTCTCGTCTTTTTGGATGGCTAGTAAGGCAACCGTCGAAGCTAAGACGCCGACCACAACGCACGAGCTGATAGGGGTACTCGGGAAAACGTTCCAAGCCCACTCTTGGAGAGCCCAGAGTACATATTGAATGATGGGATGGGCCCCGCTTCGCCAGAGGAGGTACGGGGTAGACCAGGCGAGATAAGAGTAGAATTGGTAATGAAGGGTGCGCGCAAAGAGGAGTCCAATAACGTTGGCTGAGAGAATGGTGGTCATCACATACTCAGGGGTCACGCGCGATGCTACCATTGGCTCCTCCCGTGGACTGAACGGCGAACTGAGTTGGAGAATTGGAATGACAATCGCTGATAGAGGCTTCCCAGCCGGCTTTAGCCACTTGTTGACAATAAACCCCGTCAAAACCAGAGCATGCATGCCGAGTAGAATCAAGGAAAAAGGCCTGCTGAGAAAGACCTCCTCTCCGACGAAACGCCAGTTGACAGTCCACTTGAAAAAGAACTGTCTAGTCAACTCGAAAGCCTTGCTGGCATAACCGCTTGCATTCTCCTGCAGGAATGGGGTGGCAATGGCGATCTGGATGTTAAGCATGATCATAGCGCATTTCAGGCTGTCCGAAAAACCTCGCCCTAGAAGTAGAACTATTCCGACGGCCGGGAGTACTAGTAACAACGACATTTTGATCCCTAAACCCCAGGAATATGCAATACTGGCAGCGGTCCAATCCCGTCGTTGGAATAGGAATATGGCGAGCCAGAGGAAGAACGTAGCGAAGCAGTCATTGAAGCACCGGAGAATGAAGACGCTGTGGAGTCGCTTCGAGAGTATCAGGAGGGGGAAGACGTATGGTGGGACCTATTCGCAGTCGCTTCTTGTTAGTAGGTAGGTACCTACATGTAGGTAGTATTCGTAACCACTAAATCAGTAACGTACCTTTGCTCGCCAGTAGCAAATCATCACCAGGGCCAGAGTCGCCATGTATAGCCCGGCAAATATCTGCTGGGCCAAGAAGATATTCTTACCCTCGTCTGTCAGATAGTACAGCGCTGTATACGTGTAGACATGAGCGGCCGGGTAAACCAAGGGTCCAGTACCTCCCTTGATCGCGGTGTAATCGTGTTCGCCGGAAACAAATTGCGCAACTTGTTCCATGTATGCCTTCCAGTCAATCTCGGTATCTACGGAAGAGAAGGTCGTAAGCCAAAAGATTCCTCCTGTGTGTATACTAAAGCTTGAGGAGCTTACAGGGGATCTTCCAGATGACAAGTGCGCAAAGCACCGCATCTAAAAGGAACAAGCATGGCGGGACGAGTTTTGATAAGGCATTACGGCCATTGGCAACGTCAAAGGCCAGCCTCACGGCTTGCGAAACGAGACCGGAATCTTTGCCCGCCATTTTGACTTGCGACGTTGTCGGTTGTCGTTTCGAGGAGTGGTTTCGACGCGCTGGAGCTTCCAAGACATGCAGACACGTTACGTAAAGTGGGTTGATTGCATGGTCGATAACAAGCAGGTGCCGCCAGCTGTTCACTGTTTGGCAGCTACCACGTAAGGTATACAAACACCCCTTTTCATATAGGTCCTTTACTTCACATATCCATTCAAATCCACAACATTCGATTTTTTATGATTCATAATACATTATAGACGATAACTGAAGATTCGTCTTTCAATAAGTCCAAAGATACTTCCCTGGGGTTCATCTTTCAAAACTGCCCAAGGGAAAATCGGGTAGTATCAAAGCCATCTACCTACTTTATTCGGCCAAAAGCTCAAAAATATTGAAATCATAATCGAGCGCGACTCTTAATCTCGTCCACGAGTGCAACAACATCCTGCGCACAGCCATATGAGCCTTGGTATCCCCAGCCTGCATGTCCGTAGTTATGGACAACCCAGTTACCGTCAATCTTCTCCTTCTCAATCCTTACGCCACCCTCCCTGTACGGGCGGAGACCAACTCCATGGCGGACGATATCCAATCCCTTAACGCCCTTTCCATCCGCAAGCTCGGGCATCATATCCACCGCCCGCCGCATGATCCGCATTGCATAGTTCGGATCTGGCTGACTTTCCCACTGCCCTTTCTGGTAGGTGCCACCTAATATCGTCCCTCCGCCGGCAGCCCGCATCATGATGTAGCACACCTCGTCAGCGGCGTCATCTGTCCCGGACTTGGTCACCATGTACGGAGCCTCGTTCCTGACAACGACAACTTGGCCGCGGACCGGTACCACCTTTTCATCCATTACCCCGCCCAGCCTCGAAGCCATAAGCCCCGTCGTATTCACTATAATGTCGGCTTTTGCACCATTGTGGCTTAGGGCTGCAGCATCCGAGATGTGTTTCAGGTGGCCACGACGGAATACGACTCCGTTCACTCTGCACTGTCCTACGAGCCAGGGCATGTATAACATGACATTTATGCACGCAGAGCCGAATTCACAGCCCGACGCCATGCCCTCGGGGAGCTCGTCTTTAGAGAGCTCTCGGAAGTCGTCGAACAGAGACTTATACCAGGGATTTTCCTCAAAGAGGCCGTCGAAGCTGTAGCCCCCAGCTCTCACCTTCTCTAGATCTTTCTCCCGGCGGTATACGCGAGATTCTATATACTCACCAACTTAGGCTCGCGTATTTATGCCCACGGTATTTGGATTTACTTACTCAGGAGGTGTATTCCAGCTTCAGGCACGTCGGTAGCAAGTCTTTTTATCTCCGGCCACGTACGGCGCTCCCAGGAACTATTCTTTGCGGTAGCCATTCTACCCCGACGTAAGTCATCATAATATTCGGAGTAAATTGGGTCATGAGAGTTATCCTACGGTAATACATTGGCGCCAGCCCAGGGTGACGCATACTCGATGTCGTAGTCGCCGGGCATATGCTTCGCCACGACCGTTATGACATTGTCTTTTTGCTTCGACAGCAGGTACGCCGACGTAAGGCCGGACACTCCAGCACTGTCACCCGAAGCATTAGTCCTCACGTTCTAAATCGAAGATGGGAAAATTTGCCATAGCATACCCTACAACCACGATGTTCGTCATCTTTCCGACGTGAAGGTGACCCAGATTTATGTTTATGGCAAGGATCGTCTCTTGTTCTCAATTGGCCTTTCTAAATCACAATTGTGGGTTCAGAGACGACGTCACTAAACCATACGGCAATTCTAGAGAGTGGCAAAGACAAGTGAATATCTAAGGTGATCGATCATCTAGGCGTGACGATTATCTAACAGCCTGTGTGTGGTATTCCATTAAAACGTAGCGAAAAAGCGAAGGGGAGTGTTCCATTGCTAGCACCAGCTAGCCTCTGTCCATTGTCACGATATCGTTCGATAGGGTTGTACTACTCCGCATCGGGTACTCCGCTCCTCGGCGTGCCAGTGGTGTGGTTGCCCGCGATCTATCGAACCCGCTGTGGGGTTCCCGAGTCCGGTCTGACCCCGATCTGCGAACTTCTAATCAATTCAACGTGTAATGCCAAGATGCTAGCAATCTCGACCCTTGAAAAAAGCCAAGAGTGCCAAAGTCTTGAGTCGGGTCGGATGGACTATCGCACCTTAACGTGAACAACTGCATGACTCGAGTATAATTGCCGTATGGGTGAGCGCGCCGTCCCGAATCTGGAATATGACGGTATTCCCGAATTTCGTCGGCACCGGCCATCTGGTATTTCCGAGATGAGGTGGGAAGAAAGGGGTTACGGCCACGCTACCGTAGCCGCTACTACACTTCCGAGAGAATGAGAAGGCACTTGTCAATCGGTAAACTAACCTCATAATGGGTGTAAAGGTCCTTAGTTGTATACGACCCAGCAAATAAGGACAATAAATATTGAACCGACTTCTCCCGCTCGGTACGGAAATTCCTTTTGGAGCCAATATCTTAAGTGTAAATCCGGGAGCCCGAAGCTTTACGCGAGGGACCGACGGGTGACGGGTTGCATGCGTTCTGCCGCAGGCGGGAAACATAACCTCTTGATGATACATATTCTAGCCGACTGCAGGCAAATGTGCCCTATAAAGGGGTAGTTACCTTAGGTACTAGATATGGTATATTATAAACCTGACAACTTCGTCCCGGAGAGGCGGTCCGTGAAATAGTGTAAGAGATATCTAACTTGAGCGATGAGCTTAAGTAAGAGTCTGTTTTCCAGAAAACATCTGAGGTTCTCTCTTCCCGTCGCGCAGGAAAGAATACCCAGATAATTGCTATGTTGGCTCGCGTTAGGAAACTTGCATGATCCGATGCCGGGTAAGCTGCTGAAGATTACGGGCCACGATTCTAGGACCGAACTCTGCAGTAAGCTGCAGGTGTTGGTCGGAAGTAATAGGTACGAACCAGACAAGTCATTAACGTAGCTGGATCATATACTAGGTAGGCTATTTGATTATCGAACACCAAATCTCACTTCCAGAAGCCCGCTAATGCCGAGGTAGGTTCATGGAAATAAGGAAGCTTCGGCGAATCTAGAGTCGTCGGCAGATCTGAGAATATCATCGTAAGCAAGGGTGATGTAGGGCCACGATCACCATGACTATAGTGGTGACTGCATGGCTATAGCCCTACGGCAGTGTGAACCAGGGTTTTCATTCGCATGCTCACCACCACGAGTCTGACTGTGTACGTATATTGGTTGGCTGGACTGGTGATAGCTCATCAAATCATGTCCGTCGTAGCGGTAGTCACCTATCACATTTACTGTAGGTATATTAAGGGCGCTTCTGTCGTGACGCCTCATTGATACTACATCAAATATTCGGCTGAACTGGGAATAGTTAAATATCGCTGAGCTCGTGTCGTATGCATTTGTGATCAGTAAAGAAAGATAGTCTGTCATGATGGCCTTGTACCTAGATCTCATGACAGGAATAGGGGGGGGGGGGAGGTGTATTCGCATCGAACACGAGCCTAGGAAACGAATTGAATAAAGATGCATGATTTCTGGAATCGGCAAATGGTCTTTCGACGAATGTGTCGCTTAACAATCTCTTCCGCATCTAGGATGTTATTGCTTCTATTATGTACGTGTATATAGTACCACGTTGTAATCTTGCGCGATTTCGGTGTGATTTAGGGACGACGTTTTTAGATGATATTATTCATCAGGCAACTATACTAAATTTCCGGCCGACGTTGCTTCGCTGGCTCATGGCTTCATGCGTCAACATTGCTACTGGGAATTTATTGGTTTCCCGACACCAACATAAAAGGGTCTTGGGGATCCAACGGGGTTCGGAAAGGGTGGCAGCCAAGACGGCCATGTAAAGGGATTAGCCGGCGTGCAGATCTGGGAACTTTGCACGGAGGGCGATCTCTTTGGAACGAGGCATGTATATGCGCCTCGAGTTTTATCTCTCAATGTGACAGAGGGTAGAAGCATGACGTAGCAAGGGGATCCAAATGGTACGATTTTGATGCATCGAAATGTCCCCTAGATAGATTTGGAGACTTCTCAGCTCAGGCGAGGTCTGAAAGGCAACGGCGGTTGAGCAACTTGGCACCCTGGGTCATTCCACTGCCGGGATACTTCCGATCTGACCATGCCTTTCTGCACGTCATTGCCTTAGCCTATAGAAACGTGTACAGATATTACTATAAAGTAAACAGTGTATTGGTGCATTGAACTGCAGCTATAGACTCGAATGGGATCCTAGTGATAGACTCATAGTCACTCGTAAGTCGATAACTAAAATAATGGGGGGGAAGGACTGTGCGCAGCGATAGATTATATGCCCTTGCAGTCGATTACTACGTTCAAACTCTACTAGCCTCGGTTCCTTGGAGAATCGAAGCGGTGAAGGGGTTATCGACCATTTAGAACAAGAAGCGTACCAGACGGCTGGGTCTTCGCAAGAATGGCGGGCGCGGGAAGAAGAAGGTGGATGCGAGTCTGCGGCGCTGCTGCACCGAACAGCCGGGACTGACGAGAGAATGAGGAAGCAAATTTATTTGATGACACATACGTATGATAGCGTATAATAGCCCAGGTGGCTGATCCCCAAGAACTTTTAGGTCGCATGTGTTAGGTGTACAGTGTGGTTTCACGACCAGCCGGGATCGTGCGTTCCAGTGCATTGGGAATGCTAAAGCATGAGTGGTCCCATATCAACGGCCCGAGAATCCAATTCGTTGGAACTAGAGGGCTTTGCCACGAGTAGCAATGTGTCTTGGACGTAAGAATTCATGCAAACTGCAAATCGATCCATACGTCAAATTTCCATCTAGCCCGTGATCGTTGATCTTAGACAGCTTCTCTACTAAGCTTGAACCGTCCACTAAGAACGATCTGATCGAAGGAAGAAGGATGAGAAAAGAAGCATCATCATCGTCATCCTTCTCCTCCTCACGGGCGTCGGAGTATGGAAGACAGCATACATAGCCCCGGGAATATCTCCCCTACCCTCCACGGGGCGGCAAGGCCGTGGAGATGCTCAAGTCTCATTAACAATCATTATGTAGCTGTGTTGATCGAAGAAGCGTGAGGAGGGTTACATGGCGTGCGGGGCTCTTCGCTGCAGAATTGTCGACCTATTACCTATCCTTCCAAATGCGGTTGATGGAGAGGGGGATATCTGTCGGCGAGAACGATGCATGAGAAGGGGTTAGGAATGTTTAGCCATTCTCGGAAAGTCTCAATCATTGAAATGCGTGAAGTCAAGCGCGCAGCATATCGGCTGATTCGTGCTATCGAAGCCGTTAGGAAAACACGTTGTGTCAAGCGACGTGTCATTGCTAAACCATGATTTCCGCCCACCCCTAAGCTACTAGAACAACCTTATTAAACGAGATAGAGCAAGCTGAATGCCGCGTACACGGTAGGTTTGCGGGGGAGCAGAAATATTAGGCCTCACACCCACATCCTGAGGGATGGTTGTCTACCTAATGAGATACGCTCATTGCCGTGTTGGTATGCGTATGCCAATATTCGTCCTCACGATGAAGGCACTGTGAAATATTGTAGCTGGACACATAACCTACGTATAATGCCTACATGTACTTAACCTACACAGTAAGGTACATACCTAGCAACTTGGAAACTGGGTAACTGGGCAGAGACAACTCGGTTACGATTCCTATTTCGTCGGTTTCTCGACTGAGTCCCTTCGTAGCGGGTTTAGTGTAGTACGAATGTACCGGGGTAAGGGTTTGAAGGGGGAACGGAATGGCTGCTGGCACAGCCAGGTCGCGCGAGATCTCCACCAACTGCATATTAAAGTAGGCAAGCGACTAGTAATAATTCGAAGATGCGCCACGTTGAAGAGACCACATGTCTAGGTAAAAGCATGATGTTGCTGCAGAAATGTCCAAGTTGGGTTTGGTTGCAGACACCATCAAAAAAGAGAGGGAGAGAGATATGATATGCGAAGTTCCAATAATAATACTGTTGATGGGGACGGGCATCTGGGGGATGATGGATTGATGGGTTTTGATGGGTTGAATGGATTGAATGGGTTTGCGGGTGGGAGAATACTAATTAATTGAAACTAATGTGGAGAAGATGATTGAAGGGAAGTTTTTGGACCCAAAAAGCATTTTTGGTTTCCCGTCCCGTCTAGTTGGATCCGTTGTCCACAGTTTCTTAGCGCGGATATGCTCTAGCTCCCTAATTCGCTACGTATATACACACCCTCCTTTTTCTTTTTTCATCAGCACATCAGCACAAACGCACAAGTGGGAACGCACATCACACAACATCCAATGTCCAGTCGCTCGGGAATCAGGTCCACCGCCTACAGGATGCCAGCACCGTGTCAGTTCCATCTATGCATATGTATTGTACCTACCGCACCTACCTATCAGAAAACTACATACGACGACATTCTTCCGGGACTGGATGCGACTTGATGCGACTGCGGGGAGAAATCCATTCAATTCGACCAAACCACTTCAAATGCATCTTCAAAACCACTTACGTTTCCTTCGGCACCCAAGTGTCTTACCTAACTCTTAGAAACCGACGTACATACCTATGCCTACATACAGATAAAGAAACGTTGTATTAAACTCTTTTTTTCTCCTACTCCCACCCTCCTTTAAGGCACCTGACTCGCCAATAAACCGTCATCGACATGTAAGATCCCTATTCCCGTGCCGTCGTTGGTGACGCATGGTACTGGGACAATTACGATTGATGATTGGATTCCCAATAAATTCTATGCAGATATTAGCGTAGGAGCAAGTGGTGGAATAAACACGTTTTTCTAGTGGGCGGCTCTCTCTTCTCACTCATGCTAAAATGTAAGTAGACCAAAAGTGTGCCTTTTCCTCGGCGGTCTTTTGGCCTGGTACCGACGTGCTGAATTGTGTGATTTACCGCCCCTATGTGCCTGAAATTGCAAAAGTTCCAAACTCGTTAGCGACTGGAGGTCTGGAGACCCCAAAAGCCGTACTGCTGGAGACAGGGTTGGAGTGACAACCCGAGGAACGCTACCGAACAAAATCCTGGGTTGTCCATACTGCACTAAGCCAAGATGGAACGGGATGCTGTAGTGTACATAACCTACCAACCGACATAATGATACCTCCATTACATCCAAGCATACATGTAGATATTTCAATTGATGACATAGCTTTGATAGTAAATAAGAGTTCGTTGGATAACGACAGCTCTTCTCCAATTCTTACTTATCTGGAGGACCCCCTTTTTTTATTTCGATTGTCCGCCTCATGATCATGGTATTGTACAGACAAGACATGTTCGTCCAGTCGCCTGTCTCCTGTAGCCGAGGACATTGATTGTTTGGTAATGCATGGATACCCGTCTTTTAACACATGTAAGTTACATTTAGGTACCTTAGGTAGTTCTCATACAGTATACCGAAGTACACTACCTGCGGTCCCTGTATTATCCATCGTATTGTACAGCAGGAAAGGGCAAATGTACATCCCCACCAATACTACTACGCTACACTTGGCTTCAGTGGAAACCGCCAAGCAAAGACGATACCCACCGCTACGGAGCTGCCTGTATGTTGGTACTCCTGTTGGTCTGCTGCACTACTACTGGCAGGCTCGTCCCACATCTCCATCCTCTATTTATTATCAATTCGACTTAGACCAAACCCAGCAAACCCAGCAAACGCTTCCTCACCTGGGGTGACCTAGCGCCGGGACAAACTGACTTGTAACCAGCCTGCAATTCCCACATTTCTTCGTCTTCTCGTCTTGTTTCCTTCTCCCTTCCCTCACACTCTTATGCTCGTCACCACCAGGTACTGACAGCAGCATCAATTGATGTTTTGCTCTCCTAGTTACCTTTGCGTAATTGTTGTCGCATCAGCTTTCCTTTGAGTGTGATATTCCTGTCGTTTCTTTGAGTAGTAATCGCAGGGGGGAATGGTCGAACTTGGCTCTTAGTTCTCTTGGCTTTGACGGTTTTAAATATTCTAAGTCGTGACACTAAGAGTTTATATCGATATTCAAGACTACCTATTACGATTCCCCTCGTACCCCTAACCTCCGAGACTACATACTCGTTCAAAGACTTCCAGTCAATAACCAATTACCAATCCTCCAGGATAAAAGGGCCGGCACCTCTGGACCTGGCGTTGTTTGTCTAAACGTGCGAATATTATAGGGTTGCACGGCTTGAGTTGGGTGGGACTTACATAACTCGAGGCTTCATATATCGGATCCGCCAACCGCACAACAACTAATCACAACGCAAGTGCCCGTCGTCGCACTTTACTCTACAGCAATTTCGAAAGGGGTAAAGAGAAACGAGACATCATGAGTTCGCCTGCGACTACTCTCCCGACGGGAGCTACTTCGGAGGAGGACAAGAAGAGGAAGGGCGTGGGAAAGGTCTTGTACCAAGTGAGGACTGCTTTCAAAAGAGGTGGTCGTTCTAAGAAAGGGACTGCCGGGCCAACTGCGCCTGCTGCGGCTGTGATCACCAGGTAAATTTCTAATTCTCTATATGTCACCGCTAGATATTGACAGTCGTCGAGTGCTCCTCCTGCTCCTTCTGCGGCTCCAGAGCCTCATTATGAGGGTGCTACAAGGATTCCTCGGATTCAGATTCATGAGGAACGTGCGAAGAAACTCGGCGCCAGATTCGGTCTAGAGATTAAGCCAAACGAATGGCATTCTACTGAGGGAGACGTGCTTCGAGTTGAGAAATCGGTCCGTATGCGGATTCATCGGGAGTGCCATCGGTGCCATTCAGCCTTCGGCGCTGGCAATGAGTGTCCTAGTTGCCACCACAAGCGCTGCAAGAAGTGCACCCGTCATCCGCCCAAGCCTCGTAGCGAAGAGGAGAGACAAGCGAACCGGGAAAAGAGGGAGGCTCTCATTCGGAGGAACAAGTACCTGGGTCCCATCATCCCAAGCTACGACTACTCGGAGGATATCGTCTTGAAACGCCCCAGGAAAACCGGACAGGACCTTGTCTACAAGGGCAAGCCTCGCATGCGCGTTAGGAGACATTGTCACGAGTGTAACACTCTCATCGCCGGCAATACGAAACAACCGAGAGTTTGCGATAATTGTGGTCACAGGCGTTGTGGTGACTGTCCGAGAGACCCGTAAGTAGTCATGCCTGAGTAGGAATGGTATGACTCTAACTCTGTATAGTGACGCCAGAAAGAAGTATCCATACGGATATCCGAACGATGAGCCCGGTCAGATTTTCAAAGGTGTCTACGCCTGTCACGAATGCAGAAGAAAATTCCCCCCGAACGCAGATGACGGAACCGAATGCTCGAAATGTTCTCACAAGAAATGTTCGGATTGCCCACGAGTCAAGCCAAAGAAGGTCGATCCTGAACCCGATCCCGAAATTATGGAATCTTTACGACTCCGTATGGAGTCATTGAAAACATCCGAAAGTTAACAATGTCAAAATCTTTGCCTTCCTAGTCCTAATTAAAAGCGCGGCGCGAACCTCGACCTGCCCGAATTCTATCTGAGTTGGCATTGCCTTGTAGCGTGAACCTAGACCGGACGACCTCCCGAGAAAAAATTACGTCGCATTCGAGCAATATGTATATATCGGGCCTTTCCAACCGAATCATTATGGATGTGCAACGAATTACGACATGAGCCGCATTATACCACCAGCATGCATTGCCATTTTATAAACAACCTTACTGCGATTTCTCTTTTCTCATCTTACGAACATTTGACTAGAAGGGGTCGGTTTGGAGACATGAAGTACTACGTTGGCCGTGTGCGAGTCAGATGGACGCACAAGACAGTTTGCTAAGTGGATAGTTTTACTGGCGGGTTTGCGATGGCAAGCCATCAAGCCTACTTATGTCAATGTCGCCTCCTTCGAAACATCGAAACGAGGTATTACGTTTTATCATATAGTTAAAATGTCGTTCTCTTCGTTACTTAGGTATACTATTTACTGAGATCTACAATAAACCCAGCATTTTGGCAAATTTCATGGGACCTTACGGGCGCATTTTGCCCGGCATTCTCGGGTGTGACAACGGCTATTCGTATTGGGCAATTCAAGCCGGCACTGGGCACTACTGACTCTTGTTTGCGTTTGGCGTCCATAATTACCTAGTTAACCTTACTTACCTCCCCTACCATCCATCATCCCTGCTTAAACTACCGCCCAGAAGATAGTGACGGTAATTTGGGACCAATTGCTGACAATGGTTGCACCGCATGCTCCTTCGATCACTCGCATGATGAAGTAAGAACAAATCCTCATGCATCCATCCTTAGTAGGTATGCGGCGATTCTGAGAACCACTGCTTATCTGTCGATGTCGCGCTTCAGTTTACCCTTGTGACGCAATTCTGAAGTGGGCTTACATGAGCAGTGCCTCTTCCGTTGGTAGGTTTGCTTACAAGATTAGTGTAGATGAACCGTCAGACCAACGTCAATGTCAGTATGCTCGAACCATGATCCGGTATGTGGCGGTCCGCGTAAATTGGCAATGAAGCAAGTACTATCTAGGAACAAGAAAATCTCCTTTCGCATTCTCCGGGTCTAATAAGTATTTGGTCAAGCTCGCAAGCCTTCTCGGCTCTATCTCACAGAGTCCGAAGGAGAAAGCGTCCATACTCCGAAGAGATCGATGCAATCGCCGAGACACTCCTCGGCGCTTCGGTCGACGACAGGAAGTTGTGGCGGCTCCCAAGCAGTCGGTAAGGGCGCTTCCCGTCTGATTGGTACCACTCACAATGCATACATTGAAAAAAGCAAAAAGGATACCAACGTGATCCAGCAGCTTGGGCGAGTGGCTTTCCTTAGCCTCCCTCGCTACAAGATTGGAACAATCAAATCCAACACGTGCGTTCACCGTGCATAATACTGTACATTTTTAGTACCTTTAGTACCTCGAGTACAAGTTGTACATTCGCATGGTAATCAAAAAGAGGCTTTCTTACATAATTATTCTAAGCGCCCTATTCTTTTGCTTTAAGCGTTACGCTGTAACTTGTCCTACATAAAACACCCCTAGCTAGCTCTCCTCACCATCTCAAAGCTTGCTTGACCAAATTGAGTACTTCGCCGCTTCGTAAGGACCCAGCGAATGGCGAATTGCGAATGGTAACAGGAGCGGGTAACCAGACCCCCCCCCTCACCCAGAGCCTGGGATTTTCCCACAAACCGGGGCAGCGAAAAAGGGGGGCGCAAACCGCCCATTTTGGGGAAAACCTAAATTACACGAATTGGCCAAGTGGATTAGGAGACGGACAGATGCAGCAGTCTGCTCCGAGGTTATCGATGTAGTGGAGGTACTGTAGCAGTCTGGCATGGGTTTCCCGGTCCTTACGCGAATGGAGATCTGCGACAAGCTTCTGCCTCCTTACCCGCGAACGAGGAGAGAGAAAGAGACAAAGACAGCGATTGACAAGGAAGCGTAAAAAAAAAAACCCGCGGACCCGGCCGTCCCAGAATTTCTGCCTTGTTACTAAGTACTGCGCGACCCGGTAGCTTGGATAGCCCATCCCGATTCTGGGCTAGCGGATATTTTCGGGTTTTCAATTTCAGTAATTCTTCCGAGACGCCCTGTTCCAAAGGGAATTTGGTACCGAGGCCCTCATTTGGGCTAGTACCGGGAGATTTACGGGTTCTTTCCGTAAAAAGATGAGTTTATTGGTCTAACCCTTGGGAGGCTTGTGTAGCCTTTTTCATTATGTCAGCATTGAATTTGAGTCAGGTTAGTCAGCACATCGGTAGTCACTATCGGTTATCAATAATCTCACCACCTGCACTGAACTCCTTCACCGGTCAAGCCTCGGTCAAGCCTCATTCAAGATTCTCACACCATCAGCAGTTGGTCGTCAGATCAGGGACCCTTGCCCTATTGTCTTCTCACCGGATCGATTGGTCCGAGTTTTCTCTGCATAGTGGCTTGCTTTGCCCCCCGACGGTCGACTACATAGGTATCTGCAGCGGCAGTCGATATGTGATCGGGGTTGCTTTCCGGCATGCGGGAAGGGGAGCTACCGATGCGAACTGCGATGTGCGATGACCAGATCTGCGCGTGCGCCATCTCATTAAAAAGGTAAAAAGGTTCTTGTTGATCACCTTTTTTTCAGCCATCGGTATCGTCTCACGAGGGAGGCGGGCGGCGGAAGCTCCCGTCCCGCATCCCCGTTCCGCACCCCCTTATCTTTTTGAAACGTCATTCCCCAACGGCCGCCATGCCCCTTGTCTGCGACATCGTCTCTTCTCGCATTCGCCCCGTTGTATGTAGTGTAGTGTCCTATGATGGGGGTTGCATTATGACCGAGGCTAGACCATCAGGGAATAAGACCATGTCCATCACTAATAAATCGATTATTCCCGAAAGCCTTGTCACCGAAACTTCTTGCTATATTGTATGATTACCCCAGTTCCGTAAGATGAGGCGGAGAGCTCCAGGTTTAAAATCTTCGCCCCCGCCCCCCTTTGCTATGACCACTGGCTTTCCCCAATTTAGAAAATTTATATGTCTGGGCGTTGCCTCGCATGGGTGATTACGTACGCTATGTGATGCAAATAGTCTTCGTTGTCGTCGATCAGAGTCCTTCCTTGGGTTAATCCACGTGGGACGTGCCGGTTTGACAGGTATGTACACTAAGTATATACGGTACTACACTATTGATGAGCTCTAGAAGCTACCGTACCTAATCTCACGACAACCGGGCGCTGCCACGCGACGCCCCCGTTTTGAAGATGCGCACGACCGCCATTTTGAATCTTCGTTGACGAAAGAACACAGTGGGAGGAGGAACATGCGTGAAAAGTAGATAAAAAATGATCTCCATAGTTGGCTGTACATCGTTTTTGCCTAAGACTCCATGTATGGGAGCTAGGATTGCTACGGTAAATTCCACTCTTCGCGGTCTATCGGTAAGTATCCAGACTCTAGCTCGCGTTCCGTACATTCGGCCGAGTCGCCCGTCCGATGCATGTGTCAAATTTCCCTTCCAGCCTACTCATATCCTAACTGTAACCTATCTATGAGATCATCAACTAGGCTTTAGATCTTCTTGAAGACTAGCCGCTGCGTTGGATCGAAGTCTCGCAGGCTTCCTACGAAAAAAGGTACCCCTGCCTAAAGATCCTTACGAGCTAATTCCTAGTCTGTGATAATGAAATGATATGTAAATGGAAAAAAAAATTCAATGTTTGTTTGTTCAATAAGCCATATACATAGAAGGAAAATGAGGTTGAGAAATAGGAAGAAAACGAAAGAACAAGGAAAGCAAACACCAAGACTCTAACACATAAGCAGAAGGAATGCCTTCTTTATAAGAGAACAAACCCCAATTTAGGTACTCATACTTTTTTTCATAAGGTACGCATTGATAGTGTAAAACGTTAAGTCATTCAGATGGATAGCAAGTCGGAAAGAGTAAGTGGTTAATACGAATCGTCATAAACTACCTGATGTAACTGTAACCGCATCGAAGGTTTCCTCCCACTCGTTGGGCCAGGGCAACAAATTCGCATATGTGCGTCACTTATGACCTCGAATGCGATGTGTAATGATTCCTGTCCTCCTCAGCTACAAGCTCCAAGTCGTAAGGCTCCTAGCCAATCCCGCAAATTCCTACCACTAACGGGTAAGGTAACGTACTGTAAGGTAAAGGTACCTAAGGTAAGGGTTAAGTTAGGCCAGTGAATAATCCGCATCAGTGTGCGTCACTATAACCTCCAGAGCAATGTGTATTACTCTTGTCTTTCCTAGCTGCAAGCTCCGGGTCGCAATATTCCTGCCAATCCAGTAAAACACCATTAACCGGACCACTCATTGATACGGGGTCCCAGGGACAAGACAGTGTCAGGGGGCACAGCTCCAGCGATGGTATCGAGGCGCGAACGCTTCTTGCCGATGTAGGATCCCAAAGAGTCAAGCCGATTGTTAAGCCGCATCTCGATCGACGGGATCCTGCCTTGCTGGAGTTGGGGTTCCCATTCCGACTGATACAGAATGGGCCCGAGCTTCTGGCTCTCGTAGAATCGCCCTCGTATGTGCTCCTCGGGCTTCGTGACGTTCGCCAGTACGAGGACCCAGTCGAAACGTGCTCCGCGGACCTTCGCCACCTCGTCTCGGAAACCCTTCTCGCGTCGCATGGCGAGATTCGGGGGGTTATTGTTGTTAGCCGTGTTTTGCGGCAAGGGTGACTCCTGAAGGAGCCAGATGTCGCCCTGGAACAGAAGACGTTCTTTGCCGTCGTCGGCTTGCTCGAGTATGATGTTCTTGACGTGCATGGCGAAGGTGTACTCGACATCGTCCTTCTGTGGGTACTCGTGGTCGTGGACTCGTACGCGGACAGCCTCCAAGACAGTGATCTTTTCACACCCGAAAAACACGCCACCAAAGCTCTGCTGGTTGACCGGAGAGCAGGGGTAGGCGGAGGGGTTGAAGAGCGAGAACGAGTGGTCAACATGGCATGCGGCTATCTTAGACGCCTCTAAGCTCAAAACCTGCGCTCTCGCACCTTCTTCGAACGGAAGTTCGGCCTCTAACGCGTCCCACGGAATCGACGTCATGGGTTGGTCGATGATGTTCCGGAGTACGGGGGTTATGGGCGGTACACTAAACGTCAAAAAGGGTCGCATGTCAACCTCTGATCGTTCAATGTTATCGATGATGCTCCGAGAGTGAGAGAGCGGCTTGATTACGCTCTTCATGGGTGCCTGGTTATTGGGATCTCTCGGGAGGTTCCGGACGATGATGCCCAGGCGAAACGCCTGTTGCAAGTTTCGGAACCACACAACCTCTCCCTCTCTAAATAGGTCCAGCACATCAATTTGAGGAGGAATCCTGTACGTTGGATCAAGTCCAACTGCTGCCTTAGTCGGTGCTTGGGGCCCGTTTCCTGGTGCCGTGACGTGGTTTCCACGGGGATCTGGTTTTGCTTGTGCTGGGACTACCGCAGTTCCGGCTCCTGGTGCTCCGGAATAGCTTCCAAGGGTACCTGGATTTGCCTGAACCGGAACCGTAGCATTCGGTGCTTGTTCGGGGGCCTCAGCGGGGGGCTTGCAATGCTTGCAGAAGCAATTCCTTCGATCCTGGGTCGGATCAACGACCAACCAGAGCAGATGATCGAAAAAATCAACTGCCGACCTATAGTACTTGAGGGCCCGCGGTCTCCTTCCCCTATCGTCGTCCTCGGTGTCCGGATAACCATACAAGTAGTAGTCGTGACGATGACCTGAAATAGTCAGCATAGGAATGAGATATATATCTAGGATTGGAGCAACTTACCGTCATTACGATTCCTCACGCGAAGATGGTAGTGCTCCGGAAACGCCTGTAAGACAAACTTACGGCCTAATGAGGTGTCAGCATGCGTCATGACACGTTCAACAATAGACGAACCTGAGGCAGGGTAGAGCTGGTCACCTAGCATCTCACCAAGCTTAGCCAGCCATGGCTGGTCAGCGCCGGGCTGTACAACCTCGTGGTGAGCCGGGAAGCGTGATTCGTCAAACACCTTTCCATCGCTGCGAGGGCAGTGGATTGACAACACATTCGGGGGGTAGCTCGTGGCAGTGGGGGGAGTAGCCATCGCGTTACGAGAAGAAAGGAGTCCGAAAAGGATCTCAAGTAGGTAGATAAAGCACACTAGACCTGGGTGGGAAAAGAGTTGATGAACTGAAAGATGAGTGATTGGGTCTGTATGCTTAAGGATTGGCGAAATGAAGATGAATGGTTGGGTCTGCGGGTTTAAGGATTGAAGAAGTGAAAGATGAGTGATTGGGTTTGTGGGTTAAGAAAGAAACAAGAAATGGAAGATGAGTGTGTCTGGATTTTGAATGACGTGTGAATGTAAGAGTCCTTGCAAAATTTTAACGGTAGGTGCTCGTGTGCACCGTACGGACATCGATGTAGATTTTCATACAGTCATGTACACCTGCCACCTTCTAGGTGCTGGGCCGGCCTTATCAAGTGACAACGGGCTGGTAGCAAGTTGACGGCGCGAAGGTTGGCGATGTCGTCAAAACGCAACACACTCCTAAAATAAGTCTTAAGGAGGTAAAGCCATTTTATACGAGCCCACCCTATGAGCTGAATAGAGGCCAAAGCTAGATGTAGTCTTACAAAAGTTAGTTATAATAAACTCGAGTTGTTATTTGGAGCTTCAAGATGTTTAAGGTGTTCAAGATGTCAAATTGGTGAACATTACCGCCAATCAGAACTCCGGATTGGATCCTGCGTAAGTGTTCGCTACGCCACACATAATCTAGGGATATCTAGATGTGGCTTTGACTGTCTGGCCTCCTAGTTTAACCCCCCGTCATGGCTTACATAATTTACGTAGTTCGGTTTTCGTTACTTTGACTTTTTCTCCTCATCGTCGTCTTCTTTTTTAACACTTCGTTGAGCGGATTTTATATATAGGTAGATATATGAGGTATGCATTCATTCTTCTCTTTCAACCAGATTACCCATAAGTATTTATACTATTAACAAAATATAAACTCTGGGAATAGTGACTCTTATGAATAAGTATTGTTACGCACGATAGCAATCGCCTGATTGAGTCAGCTTTGAAATGAAAACAATAAGCTGGTTTGCAGAAGGCTGACGCTTAAATCGGGATGTCTATGCTAAATATCTACCAGTGTGTGTGATGAGCATAGGATATTATCATTAGCATGGAAACCCCAAACCTTTTAACTACGTTTATACGTAAAGAGTAGCACTAATGTTATAGGGCTGCCTTTCACAACCCCTTTATTCCGGACGTCTCTCTTTCAAATCTAATTGGATGATTTCAGGCTTTCGCCACCGTCAAAAGATATCGGTGTTCCCGTTGTATTTTTCTTAACCCGTCGGATAGATTGTTCGCTATGGTCTTGAATAGGTGGTATAATCGAAATTGCCCCCAGGCAGCTCTAAATAGGTAGGGAAAAAGGTAGTCGTCATGCTTATATAGCTGATGATATTTCCTGATCTCGTATAGATGTACCAACCAATCATATTTCATACTATATCTGTGAATGAACCCCTATCTGCAACCATCATCGGGTTTTGGAGTTAACGGACCCAAGCCGGGATTTTACCCACTAAATACGATATTCATGCATTCGAATAGCTTCAAATGACTTCAGCGATGACTGTTCATCAGCCACTTCATCTTACTTAATGTTTCACCATGCCCAAAATTTGCTTACTAGACTTGACGGGACTATGGACCTTCCGAGCACTAAGATGGTATGGTCCTTCGGTGACTTTCAGGGAGGTCCCCATGTGGAGTGAATATGTCCGGCGATATATGGCTAAGGCCGGTAGTTGCAGAGAAGCTTCTAATAAAATACAAAATATAATTCTAGAACTAGAACGATGGCGTCAGCGGGACTATTGCAACCTTTTGACAGCCCTTGTATAAAAGCTGAACGAAGGTAGGTATGGACGAACCAGTGTTAGCTTCAGCAGACCCATCTCAAGCGCAATAGCATATCAACCGTAAGACTGCTTAATCCGGAATCATCACATTTACTCAAGCCCATCAGCGAGAAACTTGCCCGCAACAATGTCTACGTATAACAGATACACCGAAGGTCTTCCTTTGGTTCATAAGTTTGCCGATCAGGTAAAAGGGAGAACTTGTAGGCTTTCCCTCTTTCTCCCTAGCCCCTATCGAGTGTCACAGACTGATAGCAACTAGTCCTTCTGACTGGGCCGACCCCTGGCGGTATTGGCGCCGAGACGGTGATCTCCCTCGCCGCGGAGTCACCAGCTCAACTTATCCTCGTCGGCCGATCTCAGGCGAAAGCGCAACCTACCATCAACGCCATCAAAAAGGTCAACAACAGCGTCAAGGTCAAGTTCGTCGAGGCGGACCTCGCCTCGCTCAAGAGCGTCCGCAAGGCAGCCCAGACTATACTTGATGACCCCGAGATCGAGAAGATCGACGTGGTGATCAACAACGCGGGCGTGATGGCAACGCCGTTCCAGCTCACAGAAGACAATCTAGAGCTGCAGCTGCAGGCGAACCACCTGGGCCACTTCGTCCTGACCAACAAGATCATGCCCAAGATCCTCGCCGCGGGACCCGGGGCTCGGCTAGTCCTTCTCACCAGCTCCGGCCATCGATACGGGCCGGTCCGCTTCGAAGACCCGAACTTCACCGAGCCGGGCTCCTACAGCGAGTTCGCGGCGTACTCTCAGGCCAAGAGCGCCATCATCCTGTACGCGGTGGCGCTCAACAAGCGTCTCGGCTCGCGCGGCATCCGCGCCTTCGCCGTGCACCCCGGGAGCATCCAGACCAACCTACAAGACCACGTTAAGAAGCTAGACGGCGAGAAGCTGATGGCCGTGATGGATGATGTTTCTAAGAAAGTCATGGGCAGGGGCATAGCCGAGCAGAGAGAGGCCGAGCCGTGGTTGACGGTGCAGCAAGGCTGCAGTACCACGATCCGCGCGGCTCTGGACCCTGAGCTATTGAAAGAGGAGGGAGTGTACATGCATGATGCCAACATAACCACCGACCCTAAGTGGATCAAGGAATGGGCTACGGACCCAGAGCTCGCGGAGAAGCTGTGGAAGTTGAGTGAAGATCTGGTTGGCGAGAAATTTGAGATCTAAGTACTATGTAAATCGTCAATCCTTAATATAATTCAACTCAGGTTAAGATACCTATTTATGAATTGCAAGGTGATTGCAAGGTGTACGCATGGTGGATACCCTTATTGTCTGAAATTGCCTGGTGATATGGAGGTTCGTTAAATTAGAAGAAGGTACCTACCTACCTTATAATTGGAGGGAAGGAAGCATTGTAGGGGATCGCACCTTCCAAGCCACAACGTGCGAATTGCTCCGAAATTCAATTATTTCCACACCGTGTTTCAATGACCCCACTACCAAAAGAGCCCCCTGGAACTTCACCTCGCCATCCGTAATCCTCAGTCGGCAGTCCATCACGCCTCGAATCGCGATATTGTGTCGCCAGCGCGGGCCAAGATGTTGTCCTTCATATTAATACAAAACCGACAGTAAGTTCCCGACGTAGCAAACACTTTCCTTCTCGGTACCCCGACTTTCGCAATTAATTACCTACCTAAACTTACTAACACAAACCCCGACAAACAGGGGCAAGACGCGGCTCGCGAAATGGTACGTGCCGTACAGCGACGAGGAGAAGATCAAGCTGAAGGGCGAGGTGCACCGGCTCGTCGCGCCGCGCGACCAGAAGTACCAGTCCAACTTCGTCGAGTTCCGCAACTACAAGATCGTCTACCGCCGGTACGCCGGTCTCTTCTTCTGCGCCTGCGTCGACACCAACGACAACGAGCTCGCCTACCTCGAGGCCATCCACTTCTTCGTCGAGGTCCTCGACGCCTTCTTCGGTAACGTCTGCGAGCTCGACCTCGTCTTTAATTTCTACAAGGTCTACGCCATCCTCGACGAGGTCTTCCTTGCCGGCGAGATAGAGGAGACTAGCAAGCAGGTCGTCCTCACCCGTCTCGAACACCTCGACAAACTTGAGTAGGACAGTATAGAGGGGAAAGAGTATGTTGTGGACACCCCCAAGGGCAGAAATAGAAAGACCAATTCGTGGATGCCCTATTGGCGTATACGTTAGGTTGGTATTATGAAGAATTACATTTCTAGGCAGAGGCGTCTGGCGTTTTTGGTAAAACAGATATTGGTAGGCAGCCAATTTTTTCACGAGCGGGCGAAAGCATTTTTGATACGGGCGTCTTTTAGACGAGCTTGAAGCAAGCACCATGTTCAACCTCGTATAGAGCGGTTATCCGTCTATAAAAAGACCTACGAAGGCCTCGGCAGCTCCTTGAATTTTAATAATGCAACGTCAATTCAGCTAAACTAGAAGTACAGTGCCCGTAATAAGACGGGTATTCATCTAGCCCGTTCTAATCCCACGAGTCAAAACGTAGCCATAGTCATCGTTGACTACCTCCACGTCCATGCAAGGGCAAAGTGCACTCAACCGAGCCCTCGATCTCGGCACATATCCTCCACACGAGCATCCATCTCGGCAGATTGAGCATTTCAACTGACTGTGAGAGTACTCACGAGATAGTTCGGGAACCCGATATGATGACAGCTGAAGTGATAGCAGCCAATTCGGGTTCCAGAGGAAAATATTTGGTGCTGAGAGACGACCAAACGTTTATAGAGAAATGGACTGCATAGCACTCCTTTTTGTGTGATGTAGAACGAAATGATCCTGTGAAGGACCCGCAAATGTAAGAGAAGAAAACTTAAGAGACCGCACTAATGTTCAACGCATATCCCTCGACGCCAGAGGACAAGATGCGCATTCCGTATCAAATCCATTTCGCAGCATAGTTCATTTTTAGGACATCATGTTGGTATCTACGGCCCTAGCATTTTGTCTTTTGGAACGACTTATCAAGTTCATAAGTTGTGAGGATAGAGTAGGACTCAGACGCCAATTTATCGATGACACCCTTCGTGCACCTAGATATTATGGTTTGGTCGTGTAGGTAGTCCTAGGGTAAGGTCGACTCATAGGCCTGGTCCATCATATCACAAGCGGTCTCTCTGTTGGCCTTGTTATTAATGATGGGATTGTTGCTGTTCTTGAGGACGGACATAATTGTATGCCCGAACTTTGGTTTGTGGACGTGCGGGTCCGCGGGCTCGAGATATACAAGGCCGCCCTCACCTCTACCGATGATCTTCTCATCTGGACGGCCTGCAGAATTATTTGTTGGAACGCCTTTGCTAGGACCGAGGGCTGCCGTTCCCGACGGAGTGTGTGATTCGCCTGAGAAAAGCTCAGCTGCAAGACGGTCAAGAAACTTATCAGCCTCCGCCATAGCTCGCTCAGTCTCGTCGAGTGTATCCTTGGGGGTGTTCATAGCCACTAACGATGCATCTGCCATCTCTTCATCTTCGCTTTCGTACGTGTTGAGAATGTTCTGCTTGGACAGAGCAGATTTCCGCAGCGTTGCTGAAGAAGCATCGAGTTCCATGAACACATCATTTTCGTAGGACAATCTTCCCCCACCCACACCTTTCGGCTTTCTAAACTCCATGGATGAGTGCTGCCGTTCTCCAGAAGTGTGGACCCCTCTATCTCGATAGCTTGTGCGCTCGCCAGATAGTGTGTTGGAGCGAGTTGGTTCTCGCACCATACGCTCACGAGGTGCCCAAGGCGAGCTACTGTTACGATCAATACTTCGCTGACGTCTTCCACCCGAGTTCTGGGACCAAGTTCGTGGGGTATCATCTGGTCTATAGATGTCATGCCCCCCACGTGGAGATCGACCTTTAGGGCTTCGTGAGCGGCGTCGAGAAGGCGGAGTGAGACGCTGACGGTCGCGATGGTCGGAATTGTCTCGCGTAGGCGTTCTTGGCTGAGCTTGAAGGCGCGCTTTATGTCGCTTACGTATTTTATTCAATGAGCTTTCCTTCTCATTACGAGGGCACAGGGTTGCGAAATGGACGCCCCATTTCTTACATATACTACATCGATAGTCAGGCGGGGGAGGCGTGTCCCATCTTGAATCCATATTGGTAGGGCAAAGTTGAATCCAATGTCCTATACCCCAGGTCAGTGGATATAGGTTACCCCTAGCATGTGAGACTTACCTGATTCGTTGCAGCGCTTGCAAACATAGGACGCCGGGGGAGAGTTGGTGTAAGATCCCGTCGTCCTTGGTGAGATATCTGGTGCGACAGTATCATAAGTCTTTGCTGGACTAGCCTCCTCCATGGTTACTGCTGCTGCAGCTGGATTGCTTGTTTGCTCGACGGGTGATGCGTTCTTTAGGGCCTTAATTGAACGCCTGTTCTTGTTCTCCTCGTTGATCCTGATGAGCTTCTGGTGGATGTTATTACGTGGGGCCTTAGTCCGTGGCAAAATCTCAGGGACAACCCTCGTTCCCAGTGGGATTTCGTTAGCACCTGACTTCTGCTTCCCTCCTCCAACTATCCACGGGGTGTTGGGTTCCCGGTCAATGGTGTTGTCCGGGATGACTGGGCTTTGTGTAACTGAATCCAAACCCCGTTCAATCCGTTCAAATAGCTGAATCATATCCGACTCAACCATATCGAACCTGCGTCGGTTTGCAGAGAACTCTGCAGCATTTCGGGCTTGCCAATCTTTGTAAGCTGCTCTTACCTCACTTTGTTTGAACGGCTCCTGTTGCAGCTCCCCACCCGTCAATAACAAATTCACAAAGTCGGCCAACAGCCCCTTCTGCTGAATGTCTTTTTTTATCTGCTCATGAAGCCATCCCATGAGGAACTTGAGAAGCTTCTGTCTCGGGAGTTTGCCGGGTTGAATATGGGTGACCTTGTCCTTGAGTTCTTCCAGGGTGATATCAGCTAGGTCATCTGCACCTAGGGCCTCCAAGGTAGGATGGAGATCCATAGTGACGCTGGATAATGACCTAAATGAGTAAAATTGAATAAAAAGATATTAAAGTTGCGTAAAGTACTAACTATATGGGTAACTTAATGCAAGGAGATGGGTCTTGTCTGGAGCGTAGGGAGCGTAATGCTCGATGTGACCCGGGGAGAGTGGGCGAGAAGCGGTCAACTGCAGTTCCTGTTTGCTCACCGAGTGCATATATGCAAGCTTTGAGTTGCAGATATGAATGGAGCTTTGGTCTTGGAGCCTGCTATATCACCTCAAATGGGAGGACTATAGAAAGTTGAGGCGCGAAGGACAGAGCCTGATGGAAACACCATACGAAGTAATGCGCCAGTGTAAAGGAAGACACACGCAGTGGGGGATTATTATGAAGGGAGGCGGAAAGTTGGAGATGAATTCAAGGTGAGTAGTGCATTTAGACTATGATCAAAAGGACTTCCCTTATCCACCTAAGGTGAGGAAATAGGAACCCACAGTTGTATACGCAACTGCCTCAATAAGTGTTTATATTTCACGAGTAACTGCCACCCAATACGCCTGCGAGTGGTTCTTAAAAGGAGGGAAGCCCTTAACATGACCCATAGTCTTGCTCGGTAAGGACAGGTACATATGTATATAGCATCCATCCTTTCTCTCCGGTTAGAGTCTTTATCTTTGGCAAGTGCATTCTCGGTATAGAATTAAACCTTCCAGCTAAAAGCTTGGGATGTTACATCATCTCACTTTCAATGTTGGACTCCGGGAATACATATGTAGGTACTCAAAGTGACCGGATCTTACATGTATACATGAAATTGCTCAAGCACATATATACATCTACTAGACACACTGCAAGTTAGAATCATCAGGCCTTTTCTAAATGGTAACATTCTACTATGTGCCATTATATGCCTATTTCCTACCTATACGTGTCTAAAGAGTTGCTCTCTGGTAGTTATACTCATCCTTATTGTCGTCTTATTTCTCCACCGGGTTTCTCTTCTTGGTGCTCATTTTCAGCGTCTTCGTATTCTATAAATTCTTATGCATCTTCACTGGCGTTAACCTACCGATAATTAGTATACTACATATGTATAACTCCGCCAGTGAACTAGGGGCGTCTCTAATGTGTCCAAATTACGATACGAACATACAGGCCTAGTTCATTCTTTCTTGAGGGTCTTTTGAAGATATTCAACGCTCTTATCTTAGTTATACGTGGCACATATCACTTATTAAATAGATGAATTTTGCGCGGATTCATCCCCTTAATGTATCTGTTGGTTCAAACGAGCCTCTCAGCGCTTATGTTATGCAGTCCTGTCAAAGCTCCTCACCACAAAGCTAACGGCAACCCTATAAGGACGGAAGTGCAAACAATCGTGTGGATGCTTAGGCCAGTCCTTCTGCGAAGATCCATTTAATGCTAATGCCGCACCCTGCATGATACGAACCATTTACCACATATCCCGAAAACTGTTTACCACTCTCAATTCTCAGATAGAGAGCCCTAGAGATACAAGTATTTAAAGAACATTCGAACATTGCATACGAGTACAAGCCCTTAGGTTAACAATATCCGTGGAGTCCGATATCAACAGATCTCGTAAGAGAATAAATTCATGGCGAGAGGCACGCTGCATAAGTAAATAATATCACTCCCCTAAGTTCAATACTCCCTATGTTGCGATTGACCATGTACCCTACCGCTTTAAAGCAGCAAAGCGGGCTGCCAGTTCGTCAACGCTTGTCCCGACTTTCTTACTATCACTCTCTCCTGATGCACCAGTATCAACTGTTTTCTGACTAGGCTTCAGTTCCACTGAATTTAACGTAACCTTTGGACGTGGATTGTCTGTGGTAGGGCTTGGGAGGTTGATATGCAGAGGAGTACTCTGGCCCAGGGATCGAGGGGGTGTTTCTCGACTCAAGGCCTCCCTTTCCCGAGCCGCTTTACTGTCAGCAGGGAGGGCTGGCTCGAGCTCCTTCTGTGCCTGTCCACCACTTGGGCTATCGTCCGTGTTGTCATCCACGAATTCTGGGGGCTTTCCCAAATCTCTAGGTCGCTTCGGCCAATCGACTCCATACGCCCTAGCAATCTCCTCCAGATATCCCTGGACAAGCTCCTCTCGAGGCGGAGCGACGCTAAGTTTCTTGATGACCTTTTCAGAGACCTTCTGGTCCGAGTTCTCCATGGCGGACAGCACAAATTCCTTGCCGTACTTCTCCGCAAGGAGAGCGCGCACCTGTTGCAACTCTTTGATTTCTGTTTTCGGGGCAGCATAAATGATGCTCTTCACTGCTTCCTCTAATCCGGGATCACATGTATGGCTCTCCAAGAGCCCCGCCCGCGCCAGGAGCAGTTCGCAGTAGAGTTCGAGGATCTCGTGGAGTTCGGTGATAATGTCGGATCGAATGATGTTCTCAACTCTTATCCTCGCAGAATCGACCTTGCCAACCTCCAGCAATTGAGCCATTGCTCTTCGTTGTGTTTTGCCCATTGCTTCATCGCGCTGCTGTACCATGCGCAGTCGCGCAATTGACAACTTTAGCTGGACCTTCAGCTTCGTCTACATGTTGGAAAGATTAATTAGCTGCCTAGATCCTGCAGATGGGCGGCTTCCCGCCCAAGGGGATAATCATGGAAGGGTAGCCTTACAACCAGAGTCGCTGATGGAGGCATTTTGGTAGCGAGAAGCCCGAAGGCTTGCAAGGTTATTTGCGCAGATGAGCGGTTGTCGTACTAAATCTACAATTACTGTGATTAAGGAAGCTGCCGCTAAAGACCATATCCCGGGAAGCCTGTCTGATAATCGCATTGCGCTAACCCCGCAGTGTAAGTATCAATACTTAATCCTATACGGTAAGTATGCCTTTATTTCAGGTAGCTATACGATTTTCCATAGAGCTGAGCCACCCCTGTCAGTGTAACAGTAACACAAAATAGCTCGATAACCAAGATCGGTTGCTTTGACGAATTACGGGATGATATCACTCGTGGAGCGCCAAGATAAATAGGATAAGTTTGGGAAGAGTGGGGTGCTGATCATCAGCTTTTAACAATAACTTCATTCGATGGGATGCTTGGGAGAATACGCGTTAGGAGGGAGTGGGCTCTTAGTCAGTACTGGTTGGACAGGACACGGAAATCGGCACTATCTAATCACATATCTAGAACTGTCTTTACTCAGCTAATTCGCTGTACTACTTTTGAAATCACGAGAATAGTCCTTTAATACCTCTAGATCGGCTCCAACCCACCGACTTTGGTCGAATTCGACCACCATGACTGCATCGAACTATCAACCGCGGCTGGAAATCGTCCTGGGGTCATCATCGGAGGGAAAATGGTAACAGACCGCCAATTGAAGCGGAAGCTTCAGCGCCAATGCCAACAATGGCTATCTACGATCAAGTCAAACCTCCAGGCGAACAACCTATGGAAGAGGATGATCAAGAATACAATATGCACTACTATCAACCTAATAATCGGCCTCATTCCAGCAGTAATCGCCATATATGGAAAATCGACGTACCTTGGAGCTATGGCTTCAGTTTTCAGCCATCCCGGACAGCGGTTCGGTCAAATGGCCGAGTCTTTAATGCTCGTCACCCTCGGAACCTTTGTCGGCGTTGGCTGGGGTATTCTGGGACTATACCTTTCCAGCCTCGTCTACGATGACAACGTTCAAGCTTCATGGGGCATCAGGGCTGTCTTCTTTACTCTGGCATTGATTCTGCACGGCGTTCTACGTTCATCAACACCCAGATTATTCCTATTCGTGTTTTTCTTCTTGCTCATTAATATCACCATTTTAACGAGCACTGCTACTTTCGTATCGACTTCCATCGTTACGGCCATAGCATATCCGATCCTCACGGCAGTCGGCGTTATAATATTAGTGAACATCACAATTTTCCCCGAATTCTCCAGTGACTTCTTGGGAAAATCCACAATAGAGACATTATGTGCTAGTATCAGCTGTTTCCAAGAGTCTGGGGATTGGTTCATGGCTGACTCCAAACAGCCAGACGGTGGGGATGCGGAGAAAGAGAAGGCAGCTGCAATGGTGTTGCGGACTAAGCTTATAGCCTTGACCGAGAAGAAGGCAAAGCTGAGGGCTCGGCTTGCTAGCTGTAAAAAGGCCCAAGCAGAGTCCAATTTCGAGCTGGTGTTTGCGGTCCTCCCACCACGCTCTTTGAAGCCCATCAGCATGACTCTCATGTCCCGCCTTGTTCAAGTTACCATCTGCCTTATCAATGCTTGTGAGAGCAAGTACGCGCTAGCAGGGTATAAGTACGAAGAAGGCGGACAAGAACAGCCAGGGGAGAGGACTACTGATACCGAGGACTCCGGATCAGAGTCGGATAATAGCTCAAGCAGCGAATCTGAAAGCGACAGTGACGCTGAAAAGTCGGAAAACGAGGCTAAAAAGTCCCGACGGAAATCTAAGTACATAAAGAATCTCGAGCTTGTTAAACCAATTCGAGAAATTGAGTCTGGTGATATTGAACTTTTGGAGCACATCCTTTGCCAGGTACGAGGTCCAACCAGGACGCTTCAAAACCACATACAGGAAGCTGTTTATGTTATAACCTCTGCTCTGGCTTATTGTTACGATGTGCCCCGACTCCCATCGGGTGCTCCAACACCCAAGGGTATCACTCTGGAAGAAATTGATCTCCGAATAAACATGTTTGCGAGAGCATTATCATTGTTCGACCAAGACTCCGCAGCAGCTCTCGAGCATGCAGCCTCCATAGAGTATCGTCGAGAATCGCGGGTGCGTGGATACTGATTCCCTCTTATTTTGATAAGTTCAACATGAAGCTGGACCATGACGTCGATGATTGCCTCACTCATAAAACATATCAAAAGATTTCTCGCTAATGATATAATTGCTATGTAGGGCGATATAATGCCTCGGATGGAAACACACTTGATCTCTTCGTTTTTGATTAGCGTCCGATCAGCAGCTAGTCAAACCATGGATATGCTGAGACATTCTAGGGCTCTTGTTGAAAGGAGACAAGAAAGGAAAAATCGTCGACGGCTTTATTTGCCGAAGATCGGCTGGAAGAAGTGGTTAACGACCGGTGGTGAGCGGGACGTTAACGCTCTCCCGGAAAATGCGAGAAAAGAAGCAAGAACTGGCCACGGCCTGAGAGAAGATCCGGACGGACGTGACGACGATACAGACGATAGTAACGAACAGCTACTGGGACATAAAAGAGATGAAGAGACCGGTCATGCTATATCGAAGCAGCCTACGATTCCCGAGAAGGGCAAGATTCCAGTGCGGAAAGGACCCCAGAAGTCCGAAGCTAGCAACACAATATGGCTGCGCGGGCTAGCTGCTGATGCGGTTGAGTTCTTCGCTGAATCGGACGATCTTGCCTTCGCACTCAAAATGTGCGTAGCGGCATACATCATTACGTGGCCTGCGTTTGTGCCAGCGTATAATGGTAATTCGAAAACACCCAAACTCTATCGAATGATTGCTAAATCTCTGTGTAGAATGGTACAACTCGGTTCGTGGATCGTGGGCTTCCCTTCAATTGGTTCTCGTCTTCGAAGTTTCCGTAGGGACTTCATTTCAAGGATTCTTCCTCCGAGCGTTCGGGGTTGTGTTTGGCTGCGTTGTTGGCTTCCTTGCCTACGAAATCGGGCAAGGAAATCACGTGGTTGCTATAGTCGTCCTTGTATTCGGCATCATACCCTCTTCGTATGTCCAACTTGGTACACCATACGTTAAAACAGGCATTATATCCCTAGTCAGTATGTCTGTAGTTGGATTGGCAACAATACTTCAACCACCTGGAGAACATACATGGGAGATTTTCGTCAAGCGCATGGTGTGTTTCCTCATTGGTGGGACGGTAGCACTCTGTATTGAGATGTTCTTTTTTCCTGTTCGAGCTCGCGACAGACTAGTCGAATCTCTAGCTTCAACCATCCAGCAGATATCGCAGATGGAAGGCTCGTTAGCCGTGGGCATCGACTCGCCTAAGAATATCGATGTCAGATCCAACGCGATCAGTGAGAACTTCAAGGACGCAAGGGAAAAGGCCGAACAAGCCCTTTCTGCAGCCCGCACATTCTTGCCGTTCTGTAGGACAGAACCAAGGATTAAGGGTAGCTTCAAGGGGCAAGCATTGATATACAACGAGATGATTTATGTCTTATTTCAAATCATCGACCGCATGGACAACATGTTACACATTCGCAAAGCCTACGGGAGCAGCGTGCTAGAGGAATTTAATACCGAAGTCATGCCTTACCGTCGCAACGTAGCCGCGAGCATAATGCTAACGCTCTTTGCTGTTAGCGAAGCCCTGACGACGCGACTTCCACTCCCGCAGTTCCTCCCATCTAGCCGTGTGGCTCAGCTGCGATATATCAGCCGGGTTCGTGAACTCCTACTCGAGCGCTCAGGCAAATCGGCATTTAATTCTGGTACTCACACCCCAGCCACCCCGAATGGGAGTTCGACTCCACTGCAGCCACACATCTTGAAGTCGATGACCCGGCAAAGCTTTCTCTCCTGGAATGCCAGCTCTGCGGGAATGAGTAAGTCATTTTTAAGCTTTGATTTCCAACCTCTTCAGACTTTTATAGCAGTTGCTCCTTGCCGAATGACATTTTACCTAAGAACACTGTATTCTATAATTAACATGCACTAACTCCGTACGCCCTAGTGGAAATCATCGAGTACCTAGAAGAACTGGTAGACCTGGCCAAACTACTAGTCGGGGTCAATGCGTTCCGTAGCGGAATGCTAGAACGTCCGAAATTCCACGAGTACGCCAGGAAGATCAAGGAGCGTGAGGCAGACCGAAACGCGGCTGCGACTGCTGCCGCGGCCGCAGAAACGGAACAGCACGAAGTTCGGAAGACTAAGAGTAAATCCGGAGGCAGCTTCATGCGCAGGAGACGCGGATTCACGCTCGGCAAGACGCCGTCTCACGGCACTGCTACGGGCACGGCCGTCGGTATAGGCCCCGACGACGGCTTTTGGTTGAGGCGTCGATCGACGGGGTTATGGGGTGGCGGCGGCGACGGCACCGCAGACGGCGATTCTGGCGAGGACGCGGTAGAGGATCTGCCGGTGAGTCTGCAGCGCGTCATGACGAAGCGGATGGAGGATAGGCAGCGCGAGAGGCTGGCTAGGGGTCGGCGGAACACCGACGATCCTAAGGGGAAGCGCCCGCTTATTCGGCCGGCGCAGACTTGGGCGCTTTAGTCATTTTTAGAGAAATATATTGCATTTGCATATTATATTTATCACATTGTATATGTACTAGTGTAAGACCTCGGAGGAAGTTCGTTACGAGGGATTGAGTTACGCGCTACGTTGAGCATAGTTGCGCCGGTAGCTGGAGCCGAGAGATATAGGTAGGACCTAGTTGCATTGCAATTATCTACCGGATTTAGAATTATATTAAAATGGAATTGATATACGGATAATGAATGATATCAATGTTGTAGCTTGCCCCTTTTGCCCTCGTGTGTTTACCCCGATACCGATACCCCCTATTCCGTTGGTCCAAACATGCACGATGTAGTACAATATGTAAGTAAACACAACACCGAAAACTATCACATACGACCATAGAATCTGGAAAACTCGGGGTCCCGTTCGCTCCCCCTTAGATAAGCCGGATATCGCCAGATTAGTAGTTGGGTCGGTGACGACCAGCGAATCCCTGGTGTTGTATGTTTTTTTTGTCGTTTCTTTCCCTTGGATACTCTGTCTCACCCTTCTCTTTCCCTTTTTTTTTCTTTTTTAGATCCGTCCGGTCATCAAACGCATTGTTGCAATGTGTGGGTTTGTATGGAAGTAGATGTACTTGAAACTTGGTGAGTGAGGCTGTATCCTTATCTACTTCTGCGTCCTTGATACGACCCTCCTTAATTTGGGAAGATGCCTTCCGGCGCATCGCCAGAGGTGTCTTTTCAAGGTCAATTTTGACGAATGCGACGGGTCCAGATGTACGCCCTAGAATGATAGTCCCCCCACGTACTGCTGTGTTTCGAACTTCCGCCCGATACGCATTAGGAAGCCATAGCAATCTCTCGCCTCCTTGAAGCACCCAGTCCTAGTCGACATAAGGGCAACTGAAATCTTCGGTGGACGATGGAAGTGGTAGGCGGCTACAGTGACCCTCTAAATAGTTACTATCCTCAGAAAAGGCACCATTATTCCAGAGTTAGTTTATTCTGGTGGAATTGGTTTGATTGCTTCAAATAACTTAGCTCAAAGGCTGGCTTCAGTAGCCTTCGACACCTAACTTGAAGCCGGTACTTAGTAACTTGTTTCTCAATATATGTCTTTTGCCCAAGGTAGATAGCAATAGCTTTAGCGAGTCTTGTTTGCTAAGGCTAATAGCAAGGGCAAGCTGTTCGTATGACATGATGCCCCTTTCCATCTTCGATTTCTATCACTCTTTTGGAATTGTAACATGAAGTATAATGAAATTGTTTTATTGTTATAACTCATAGTCTGGGATCTATCCCTCTTCCTCGTCAAGCCCTAAAATAGTAGGCTTCTATCTTTTTCTCCGCCATTATGGGGACATTCATGAGAACAGCCTCGACAAAAAAAAAAAAACCGTATAATAGTCATTTAATTCTGTATCTCATTCACCATATCGACATACAGCGGATCAACGCCCGCAGGTATCGGCTCCGCGCCGTCCGGGTGATTTAATCTGCCATGCTGGACGAAGATCTCAGTTAGCACCTCGTACGCGCCCTGGATCGTCACCTCGGTCTGTCCTTCCGGGCCCGCAGCACAGCCCCGGACCTCCACGATATGGCCAATCAGCACGAGCGGGTTACCGTGGTCGAAACTGATGTTGTTTGGATGGTACGAGAACACTTTGGAGGGGTATGGCCCATGGTCCGGTCGCTTGAGCATCTGGGCGATCATAAGGTCGAAGCTGATGGCTCCGGGCCTTCTGGCGTACACCCACATGCCCGCTTCGAGCTGTCGCGGCGGCCAGGGGTCGAATTTGGCAACCATGAGGTCGCCAGAGCCCAGGAAGGATGGCCGTACGACTTTACTCGGCAGGGTCGCTATGCGCCCTACGAAGATATCGTTATGCGGAGTGCGAGCTAGGACGACTAGGTCGGAGTTCCTGTGGTGGTACCTGATAACGGCCGGGTGCATCGCGGCTTCAAAGGAGAGCTGCCCTGAAACGGGCACGCGCAGGTTCTTTGCGCGTTCGATGGCTCTTACGTCCGCTACGGATCCGTTTATAGAAACCAGAGCGTAGCGGAGCACCCGGCTGGTATGCTTGATATTACCGATACAAGTACAATCTCCATCTTCCGTCTCTGTATGTCTATCCCGCTCCTCTGCGCTACCGGGCACGAACTTGTCCGAAGTCAGGTAAAAGAGCCTGCCGTCCTGGTCTTCTACAATGCCGCCAGCTGTGACAGATTCGCAGCATACTGTCTCGTTTGGTGAGATCTTCTCGTGGAGGTGGATGCGTCGCGGCCTCGTCCAATCCTCACTACTGCCATCGGTTGTGGCATAAACTTTAATAATACCTGGGGAAAGGGTGGATGTCGAGGACGTCGAGTGTTCAGATTCAGCCATTGTTGTTATCAGTTGGAGAAAACCAATGTAGAAGTTAGAAGTAGTGAGTAGTGTTATGAGGAAGCTAGAAGAATGCCGAGAGGCAGAAGATAAATGGTGGACATTTATACCTTCTTCTAAATCAATGACTTCTCGAGTCTATCACAGCATGCACGGGGAGTAAGCGCAGACAAGGTGTTTGCAACGGCTCGGTTGAGATATGGTGCCTTTCACTGGCGTGTTATCCAATCACCATCATTACCTAGGTACTTACTCATTTAGGAGTGAACGGTTTGCTTCGAGTATTAGTATTAGAAGATGGCTTGGAAACTTCGGATACCATATATAGACATACATATCACTCAAATGGTGGAGTGTGGACTCAAAAAGCATATGATTAGAGGCCTATTGCTCGAGGAAGCATCCGGTCTTCTCTAGTAGTTGGGACACATGAATGTATACCCTATTTTACGGACGTCATTGCCTGAGTCACTAGGTAGCTCAGGGGCGCGCCACATACCATGACATGCGGATATGAGATATGAATTCTTACAAAGAAAGGGGAGACTTAATACGCGTAGCCGTGTCAGGGTTGTTCACATTTCTCCGTTGATGCACCCCGCGTACATCGATGTTTCAGTTCTCTACTATCTATCATCTAGCATTAGCAGCAGAGCAATCTAAGTCTATGATCGAGCTAATCGACCGATGTAGATTCGCATCTCTAGCATGACCCCTGTCTCACCCAACTCTTAAGAACCATTCACGACTCAATCTCCAACTCCGTACTCGTCGGCTCGTACCCTCCCGCAGCCGCGACATCCTCCTTCTGGTACAAGAAGCAGTCCTCGGTATCCACATACTCAGGATCGAACTCGAAGATGCGCACCTCGGCATTCTTCCAGGGGTACGTACTCGGCCCCGTCGAGGGGTGTGTCGTGATCTGCCTCAAAATATCGCCGTGCGACACAAGGACTATATTCCTCTCCGGCCTGTCGCGCAAGAACTTCCGCACCCAGCGAGCTCTATTATACAGCGCCTCATCGGTCGGCGCCCAGAAGCCCTTCTTGCTGTTCCAGTCGGGCGTCAGCGGCGTCAAGTCAAACACCGCAAACTCGGGGTCCCTTTCTAGCACTTCTCGCGCCGAACCCGTGTCGCACGGCAGGTTGCTGCACTCCTGGGCCTGGGGCAGCAAGACAACGTTCTTCGGGCCGCCTAGCCGCTCGATTGCCGGCGCCCACCCTAAACACGTGGTTTGCAGGGTGCGCCTGAGCGGCGAGGATATGATGACGTCTACTTCCTTTTGCAGGTCTGGAATTAGCCGGGGAAGGGAAGCTGCTTGCTTCTTCCCGAGCGGCGTGAGCGGCGCATCGTGGACTTTGCGTTGGCTTTATTAGTTTTGGTGTCTGAGTAAGTCGTGCTAGGAACGTGACTCACTGCTGTAGTCCAGGGTGACGTTGTGCTCAGCTTGAGCGTGACGGGTGAGAATTAGGCGGGAATTAGGTGCCATGATCGAAAAACTGGCTAAACGAGGGGTTTATTCTATTCTAGATGCAATATATCGCGGTATGGTGATAGTGGCTGCTTTAATCTCTAGGCATACACTCAGAAAAAGGAAGTAAAAATTCATGCGAGATGTAGTGAGTAAATAATGGGTGACGCTGTATACAGCCCAGAAGCAGCGTCGGAACTCCTCCGAATCATCGTTCTCCACTATTGGCGGTGGCTGTACCGGGACGATTCCGCCGACAGCGGCGATCATCTAGATGCTGCCCGCTACGCTTAAGGAGGTTCTAAATTTCTTGTACCCGGAGTATAGGTTAATGTAACGTAGTAATGTGGGCTTCTAGGGTACTAGGCCGACGATATCCCCGGATGCATCGGGCGTTTTGCTTCTGTCTGCATTATATTGTGTCAAGAGAAACCCGGGTGCTATATTTACTCTCATTAGAGGTGATTATTGATGTTCGGTTGCAGGTAAGTAAGGCGTTGATGTCGACCTCCAACCCCGCTGAAATTACAGGCCGTGAACAGCTACACGACATCAATCGCGTCCTATCATAGAGTGTCACTTTATTTTACGGGAATCGACAGCTCCGATGTACGAATGGTTGAGTTATTGGTAAATGGAGGTTGGTATAGTGCTTGTGGTGAAGCTTAGGAATAGATATCACCGTAGAAAGCTTCAAACTGATCCAGTAATTAATGATGAACTCTATTGGATCTCGCAGTAATCCATTAGAGGAAGACAAGCACTAAGTAAGCCCCCCCAAAGCGGGATCCATTAGCGAGGAGCGTGTGAATACCTGGCCATGAGCCCTCCAAAACGCCGTTAATCCTGGGTATGCCCCGTAACTCCTTTCCGCATCCATGACCTTTCGCATTTGCCAGAATCGGAACCAAATAATAAAACAATCGATCAGTCCAACTTACGGGCGGTCCAAGCCAAAAGCATAATCAAACTCGTTGCCCACTCCCAACGTTGCCATCCCTCTCGTGCCTTGATCAGAAAAGCTTCAAGTTGGTCCTCTGCTGCAGATTTGTGCCGTTCAACATAGCCCTAGACTTCTTCGGCCGGGCCTGGAGCCTGCGAAAAGCTTCCTGGATGTGGCGTGACTCGACCGGAGTTTTGCCCTCGTTGGGGGGATCAAATAGTCCTTGAGCAAGCTTCCGTTTCTTATTTCCCGAATTCTCGCCTCCGCTTCTCTCCTTCCACAAGTCCTCTTGTTCCTTGATCTTGAGCGCCTCCTCCGTGAGCGTCTGGACCATCTCGAAGGTCAAGAAACCTAGGATATCAACTATATCATCAGACGGTTTGCTATCCGTGACGATACCGAACCCAGCCCATTCTCTAAACCGCTTGCCCTTTCGGTAGGTGAATGACGCCTGTCGGTACTCAGACCATGTGACGTATTCTTCCTTGGTCATGGCCTTTGTGCGCTCGTCAGCCTTGCGCAATCGCTGAAGCGTAATGTAGTTCATCTCCTCTTCCTCCTCATCTTCTTCATCGTCGCGTTCCGGGACTTCCTGGCTGTAGTATGATGACGGTTCCCAAGGGAGCTTGACTTTAGCCTTCTTGTTCTTCTTGGCAGCTTCTTCCACTGCGGGGCCGCCGGGCATGACACCGCCGGCGGGATCATCAGCAACACCCAGATCAGCGTCGCCGCCTTTGTCGTCCGAGTCCTTGGCGCTCTTGCGGACATCCTTCCATGATAAGAATGTTCTAAGGCGAGATACCTTTGGCGCATCGTCGCGGATTTGAAATATTAGGTCATTGATTGTGATAGATCGAGAGCCGCGACGAGCGGCTAGTTCAGTGCAGTTTCGCAGCATTTCAATGACTTGCTGCCGGACAATCTCTTCTATCATGGCAGTGGTCTCAACTGATGGTTCGCCCGTCTCTCCAGAGACATACATCATCTGCTGGATCTCCTGCCGGTACTTGTGCTGCTTATTGTTGTCCGCCATTTTGACTGACGATAATGAGGCGTGACCTGGGAAATGAGTCTTTCCAGCGATCCGTCGGATATCTGAATTGAAACTAGCTAGCAGAACTAGAGCTATTGGAAGCGATGTGTTGAATATGGAAGAAACTGGACGTGAAGAGATCTGGAAGATGGTTTGATGAGTTTAATGGATGATTGTGAACTGCTTGTAAGTACAAGTCAAGGTTGAAGTTAGAAGGTGCACGATTGGGCCTGAGCGAATCGGCTTAGTGCCTTACCTGGATATGGGAGTTACGCTAGTCCAGATCTCGCCGTTCAATTGGTCAGCTCATTCTAGAGGGCAACGCACTGTAATTCACTAAAATTACAGTGGTTTATAGCGCTGTGTGTGTGCTGTATTTACAGCGGCAACCCCGCAAAGAATAGTACCTGGGAGGTACCTAATCCTTTATGAACGCTTAGATGGAGAAAAAGGACCTCGCAAAACATCCTACACATGTACCTCTGATAGACATAATATAAAACTACCTAGGCACTACTATTATGTACCCGGATCTAGAAGAATCCTTTGCGGCTAACAACTAGTCTCGGGCGATCCATCTATTATAACAGGCGCGCTAACTATGGCTTATGGCATGCTAGGTATCTCACCGGGATGTACAAATCAACACCGTCATCCAGTCGGGCTTCAGAGTCTTTGCGGGATCGATGAGATCTCGAGGGGCGGGTCGCACACGTGTGAATCATCGTCTCTTGATAACAGTCCATGAACAATGTCCCTATATTCCTATTCTAACACCGCTTTTTGCCAGTTCCATCGTCCATCATTGGATCAAGTCTTCTCTATGAATGCCAAGTCATCATCTAACGGAGCCTCGCGTATCCATGGGTGATCGAGAACTTCTTTTGCCGATATCCGTTGCGATGGCTCAAAGACTAGCATGACCCGAAGGAGATGTAACAACTCTTCCTTCTCTCCCGGTGGAAGATGCGAAGTTTTCTCATTGATGAGGGATGGAAGGGGCCACTCGAGAGGGGAGTTCTCATCAACCTAGATCTCCGGCGCTCCTTGGCCGTGTAGGTCCTCGGAGGCGTAGACGTCGAAGTACCGGGCTTGCCACTGCTCGGGGAGTGGACCGAGAGTGAAGCGCAAGGTGCCGAGGAGAACCTCAAAGCTCTGGAACACCATGGGCGCCAAAGGCCTCCAGGTCTGAACTTCGAAGATAATACATGCTAGGGCCCACACATCGGATTTCTTAGACGGAGGATAACCAAAGCAGAGTTCCGGAGGAAAGTAGAACATGGGAATGCCCAGTCCAACCAGGGGCTTGTTAACATTATAACTTTGGCCGAAATCAATAATACGAATATTGCCAAGTAAATATTCGTCTAGAACAGGGAATTCGAGGGCCCGGACGACTTCTCTTGGGGGGTGATCGGAGTACGAGCCGTTGTGTAACCGTAGCTCTACCGTCCTAACAACACCAAAGAAGTCATATATTGGGCTTCGGTCCAAGTCTGAATATCGCGAAGCTCAAACAAAATTTTAGACGGGATTAGGTCTAGAGGAGACTCCGTCAGTATGAACGACCCCTCGTTAGGCTCCCCTTTCCCGCGGTTTTCTCCTACCTCCGTGAAGAAATGCCAACCTAGATGCGATTTGAGCGCAGACCCGGTGTCGAGATGACTTCGCGAGACGTCCCCGTACTCGTTTCAGGTTTGGTCCCAGGAGTGGGAAGACGAGGCAGAGATGTGTGCCATCCGGCCCTTTAACATGGAAGGAATCCAGCAGAATGCTAACATTTGGGTGCTTCACGTCGTGGTCACTGAGTTGATGCATTGTTTCAAGCTCTTGATCATCGGCAGCATCAGCACACATAACTTTGAGGGCATAGTATCGCTGGTCGACGGAAGACTGGGCCCACCACACTGTCGAGAAGCCCCCGGATCCAAGGCGGCGTGCGATACGGCGTCGCAGAAGACTTTGGTGGAGACATCATTTAGATGGAGAAGAAGAAGTTTGGCTTACCTGGGTTTACGAAGGGATACACAACTTAGCTACTAGTTATCGGGTTAGTGGCTTCCAACAAGACTCCAACCACCAACATCAAACAATGAAAAGTAACCATGGGGTAAGATAGACACAGTGAATTTATACTTAATTTATTTGTTTCCCCCCTTTCGATTCCGTGAAAATCATAATACGATTTCGTCTTATTCGATAGGTATAGGTAGGTATGTATGCTGTGGTAACAAACTACTTGAGGCTTCTGATACATCAAGCCACTAGCAATGTATACAATACCATGAAAGTGTTCGGAACAAGCTCAATATAAATCTTCCATCCTGCATCTTTCCGGGCCTTGGGCCAAGAGGGTGGAGAGGCATCGACGCGACTGTCAATGCATTTCATCATAAATCAGCTTCCCAATCACGAAACCCATTCCCTCTCCAACCCCAAGCTACAATGTAATGGTCTGCCAACAGGTTCCACTCTTCAACTTCATCCAACCCCTCCAGACTGTCAACCCGTTCTCTTTCTTCCTCCGCGATCCATTTCCGCCATATGTCGCCTATAGTCAAACTCCTTACAAGGTCGAAGCCTGCTTCCTTTAGCCGGGACTGCTGCTTGGCGGAGTCTTGATAAGCATCCAATGTTGGCATGCGTATCCGTCGTGCTGCCAAATTGGACACCATCTGCTTGCCGAAAGAATCATCGGGATGAATTGGTTCATAGATGATGATAGCAAGATCTGGTATCTTCTCAGTGAAATATTTAATTACTCCTTGAGCCTCCGGTGTTTCGAGATAGCATAGACAGCATTCCGATACTAGGATTGTTGGAACATCTGTCCGGATGCCACTGAGAGTTCTAACGTCGTCCCTCAGTAGGTCTCTTAGATCTAACCCATGACACCAATATTGGCAGCCGTTCGGTAGACTTGTACTACTCCAGTCGGAGTTCTCACCCTGTGGGTTAGAGATAATGGATCTAAGTTGAGGAATGGTATTCACGAGCTGCAGCTTCTTGGCAGAAATTGTTGGGAAGTCAATCTCATGGTAAATAAGGCCAGCATGGTTAGGCTCAGAGAACAACTTAAAACACCTTGTGTCTGTGCCAGCACCGAGAGAGATAATCTGCCGTTTTTGCGTCGCGGTGCTCGACAAGAATGAGGATATCAGTCTATCCAGCGCGGCGGTCCGAGTATAAGTCCCTACCTCTAGCCTTAGCACTCGCTAGGGCGGGAGGGCCCTCGAACTTCTTACCTCGATTTATAATTGGCAGCCTCCGAACAGCGCCACCAACAGAATTTTGGACGAAATATTGGGCAAAGGGGTCTTGTAAGTAGCCGAGATCAACGGCACTCATGCGCGACACAGCCGCATCCGTATCCGTGCCTTGAATGATGGCGTCATGGTTCGGTGCGGCAGAATGCGAGTGACCTCCGCGCCCACGGCCTCGGCCTCGAAAACCGCCTCTAGAACCCCGAAGCGATAGAAGATTTGGGATAGATGGCGCAGACATGAAGCTAGCTAGTGTGTGTTTGATGTATGGGTAGATGAGTGAATCTGATAGATTGGGGTTCTGAGGCTGCTGATGTGATGTAATCGTGTTAGGAGACCTTGTCAGATCAAAAGCGACATTATCATTGGCTTTGAGACAATCTGGATCCAACGTTGTAACAGATTTAAACAGATGGGGCCAAATCAATGGCGCGGTCCTTGACTTTGGGACGCAGAAGTGACGGGGATGACGCCTAACGCTAAACTCGGCTCGTTAGGACTCTGGGTTACGAGGCAGTGCAATCATTACCGTACGATTAGGGCGACGGTTGCCTAGATTGTATGTAACAATATGTCAGCAGCTCTACTGTGCTGCCGACCTTCCGAAGATGATAAGTGTTAGGTTTAAGGCTAGGGGGTACTTTTGAGGTCCTTACAGGGGATTGAAGTGGCCTCTAGGGCTGGAGGTAGTGCGCTAGCGGCTCTTCGGACACTTAGAGGGAATGAAACCCCGACCAAAACCTGGGCATTCACCTAACAGTTATTAACCTAGATCCTTCGGCGCTTACAGTGCAGGCTTTCATCTATACTGTCTTAGCCGCATCCCGCTTTCAACATAGATCCTTTTCCTAGGACTCGAGTCGCTCGCGCTGACATTTGTCAGGGAACTTTCAGCTTTTGTTCTCGTTTCATACATCTTCGTTCCCCTCTCTTCTTACACCTTTTTGACAACTGTTGCTTGCTACCATTCCTTTCTTTTGAATTATTTCTTGGTTCATCAATTCTTCCTAGTCCATTTTCTTGTCTCAAACCAATATCTGCTAGTCGAGTTACACAAACCACCCAAAATGTATCGCGACATTGCCCACGCGGTTTACAAGCGGGGCGAGTCCTCGATGGGCAACTATGAGATGCCTGCTTGGGGATGGGGAATCTTTTTGCTGGACTTTCTACTTTTCTTGCCTTTGATCCTTTTTGTAGGTTACTCCCATACTCGTGCATGAGAACCACTTTACTGACATGATCCTTTAAGGTCAACTACACCCTCCAGCATGTATTTCCCACGCTCGCCATCGTCGAGGACCCGTCCCCTCCGGCCTACGAACCCGTCTCGCTAAACGAGGACAACCAATCCCTCGCCGAAGAGAACGCCCCGCTTGCCGATGAAGCTGGCCGCAATGGCTCTCAGGCTCGTCTTATTACCTCTTCTCTCCGCTCTACATACCGTACCCTCAAGGCTATTAGCGGTCTCCGATCTCTGTTCCGTGGATTGGCTTGCTACCTTGCCTTGGGCGTCGCTACGTCGTTCATCTTTAGCATTCTAGCTACCTTCATCCCGTCTCTGATCGCCGGCCCCCTATCCGCGCTCGCTCTCGTGCAGCTCTACACAGCATGGACACACATTGTCATCTCGGCACCCAGCTCCAAGCATTTCTGGAAACGCCTCCCTCCTTTCAAGAAGGCGTTCCAGGCTACCGCTCTCCCAATCGTCATGTACTTCTTCTCGCTTGAGCTTTCCTCGGTTGTCCCGAAGTGGGTTGCATGGGCCTTGTCGATGAACATGCCGGACCCCAAGACCCCTAACACTATTCCCCAGGCTGACAAGAACGACGTCTGGAAGGCTGTTGTTGTGCTTGTCATCGCGTTTGTCTTGCACATTTTCCTTGTCATCCCTACTCAGGTCATCCTCACCCGAGTTCAGGCTTCCCTTTTGCCTGAGGATGAGGACACCATCGTTCCCTTCGACCGCTCGTTCCAGGGCAAGGTGGAGCCTGCTATTGTTGGTGGCAAGGGCTTCGTTACCGTCAAGGATGCTTGGCAATCGTTCTCCCGCGCTTCGTGGGTGCGACTTGTCAAGCTCTACGTTAAGGTCTTCGCGTGTGCCATGGCCCTTGCCGTCGCTTGGGTGGTAGTCCTTGTTCCCGAGATGCTCCTCATCATCAGCCACAGCAAGAAGATCGAGTAAATCTATTTAACTAGCTAAACCGCCATGTATCGCAACATTGCAACCTGCTCCGACGACAATCTACTTAGTTCTTTTGGAGGACTTCCTACTTGTTTAATTGAATAGCTTGAGAGGATAGTCAAGGATAGTAGAGATTGGGACTGGCGTTTCCGATGGAAGATATTGGATTGTATCATAAACTATCTAGGTTAACAGCTGATGGGCTAACTATGAGACCATGAAAAGGGTTGGTTACATCTTTTAGGTTCAGTCGAACCGTCCATACACCAGAATAGCATCTTTCCAATTACAATATCGTAAAAATGAAATCTCATTTCTTTTAATGCTCCTGTGTACCTGAAGAATGAGACACTTATTGATGGCAAGTAGCATTTGACTTATGCTGGCCTGACTCACATAGGAAGAGCAGAAATATGTATGTCTCCTATCGAGTAATGTTTCCATGAGGAGGTAATTCGTATTACGGACCATGCGTACCTACATACATGATAGATGTTTGACGCACTGACAGCTTAATAGCTTCAATGTTATTAGCAGCTTTGGCAATGTTCAGTAGGTACCTACATGCATGCACATGTACCTGCCTACATGTACCCACATGCCTCGGAGGCATTACTGCAGATCTTCCAATTTTTATTTTACAGTGGGTACATTGCAGTTTTCTATTGGCTGAAATATGGACACATACCAAACAAGATTAGCACTGGCCACTTTGTGACGCATGCCCCACAAAACATTCTGCCGCTTGGCTGATTACTCACCGCTCGCTAGGCTCTCCGCGCAGGTATAAATGAGTCGAGTTTCTCCCGCGAAGTCCAGAAGATTTTCCTTTCTTCTTCATACTTACCTTGTCCAGAGAATCCTCGCTCAAGCATGAGGATTCTCAAGGGGGGAAACCTGCATTGCACAGCGCGGAGTTTCCCCTCTTCTATTATCCTTCGTGGATCGTAGTGGGCGCAATTTTTGATGTCCTAAAACCTTTTTGTTTTCGTTGTGATCGATGCCTTGTTGCATCGCCATGAGGAAGACATTGCTACGGCTGTGATGGTCGCGGCATTATCCTACTGTTACTGAATATACGCTATGTTTTCGTAAGCTCGTACTGGCTTTTCTTGATGTACTCGTCAAAAGATCTAATATCGTTTTGATGTCTGTCAGCTATTTGGCAGTATGATCTTAATTTCCATTATACTCAGCATGCCTTTCGAATTCGCGTAATCCACGTTTCATACCAAATAATACCCAAACTCCCAACCAAGGCCCCTAACATACTCGCCATACGCCACATAACGCAAATTACCGCGCCATCTCTGCAAACACCGAACCACCATCCCAACCCTCCAATGTCGACGCTCGCTCCCTCCTGTCTTTCGACTCCCCAAGCCACCTCTCGATTCTGTCTACGCCGAAGCTCAGCTCGACGATGAACAAGCTAAATTCATCAATATCTTCAGGGCGCTTCTCATAGAACAAGCTCTCCGTGCCCTCGGTAGACAGGAACAGCGCGCCCTGCTCGCGACACGCCTTCGACCAAGCATACGGGGACGCAGCATCCCACAAGCCTCCGCACATCGTGATCGTTATGCGGCCGGGACAGTTGCCCCAGCCGCGCTTCATGTACAGGTATATCTCCTGGAGGTAGTTGGACACAAGCCATGTCCGTCGCACGCTCTCGACCAGGATCCAGGCTCGCCATATGGCGTCCTCGGAACACCCACCACCGGAACTGGAGCTGGAGCTAGAACCAGGACCGGAACCGAAGACGCAGTTGGTGCTCGAACTGGAGCCCGCTATGTCGGCTAGGAGCAGAGATGGCCTTGTCAGGTTCTCCTTCGCGCAGTCGAGCAGCTGCTTTGTCCAGAGGAATAGCGTAGGGACTAGATCTTCGGCTTGTGCCCGCATGCGCACGTCGCCGTCGAAGAGCCGTATCGTCTGGTATGTGAGGAGAGCCTGGACTCTGCTCATATGATCGAAGATATCCATCTCCTTGCCCAGCGACGTTTCGAGTGCCTGGTCCTGGAGCAGCTGCACGACCCGGTCGTCAAGCACTCTCAAGGCAGTGGCCCGCGCTTCAGCATTAGCGTTGCTGTCGCGCGCCGCTGACGTGTGGTACATGGTCACAGCCGTGTAGGCATCCTGCACATACCGCGGCATCTTCTCCCGGTACAGGTGCCTGTGATGCAGTGGACTGCTGCCCTCTGTCGTCCATCGCTTCATCCAGCTCTGGACGCCGTCGATGAAGCGCTGGAGCATCATGTCCTGCACAGCGACAGGCTGATGTGGTGGGAGCGTATAATCCGCAATCCACGACTCCGGAGTTAGGAACCATGTCTCTCCCGATGCGGTGGTAGTGGTGTCGTCGAGTGAGGGCTGTGGCGAGTCCGTCATCAGCAGGGGCTGGCCTCCGATACCCCCGCCAAGATCTGCTGGCGTCAGCCGCAGGTCTGGGAAGTTGAGATGTCCCGCGCCCGCATCGTTGCTACTACCTCCAGCCCTATGAGTCACTGGGGGCGGGTTTGCGGATTCCGCCGTCTCCGCACGTACGATTCGCCGGGCAGGTGGGTATACACACGGGATGCATTTGTCTACGCAGCGCCGGCAGGCTGGCACCGCCTTGGTGCATTGCCGTTTGGACTTGGTGCAGTTCGTACAGGCTCTCCGCCAGACAGTAGCCATGTTTAACTAGGCGTAGTCTCGACAGGGTTCGCTAGCCACTCCGCTGGACGCCACTAGGCACACCTTGTAACTTTCCGCAGTTCAGCTTCTGAAGCCAAGAGTCGAGAGTGATCTGTAAGGAAGAAGGGTTGTTCATTTGTCAGCCCGTAAGAACGGAAATATGTGGGACTCCTCCTCACCCTTTGCGGTAAGAAGCAGGGTCCGGAGCCAATTGGAGTTGCGGAAAATGACGGGGTCTCTTGGGGATCTAATATTATACGCTTGCTAAGCTTTCCGCAGATGTATTGTTGAGCCGTATAATGCGAGTTGCTCGGTCTATATCCGGTCTACATATCGGGTGACTAGGGGCTCAAGCAGCTGAATTGAGTAATTCTCAACATGGTGATAGCAGTTATGACGCTCTTATGTCCGGTATGACTCGATGAAGCCAGTAAGAAGGGAATCGTATAGGACTCTAAATTTAATATATAAGATGCATCTCTCTCGATGCTTAAGCCTACAAGATAGAGAGAGCAATCATTCGCAAACCTCTCATCCCCCAGATTAAGAATATTTATAAAACTCCACCTCCAGTTCCTACTCTAAGTCATCATGTCTCTACCTCTGTCCAAACTCACCCCGACCTTCCACCGTGCCTCTTACCAAGGCATCTCTCCCCTCCGTCCCGAGCTCTCACAAGCAGGCAAAACTGTCCTAATCACCGGCGGTAACTCAGGCATCGGCTACGCCATCGCGCGGGCCTTCGTGCTCGCCGGACCAAGCAAACTCATCATCCTCGGTCGACGCGGGGACGTCGTCGCCAAAGCAGCCGCCACCTTATCTGAAGAGAGCAAGCAGCAGAGCCTCGGATCCAGCAGCACCAAGATAGTCGGTCTCGAGTGCGATATTGGGAGTGCAACTGCTGTAGCTGAGCTCTGGGGCCGCCTAGCGGGCGAAGGCACCGTCGTCGATGTCCTGGTTCTCAATGCGGCGGCCGTGGCCCCGGCAAAGCCACTCCTAGAACTCGGCACGGAGAGGCTCTGGGCGACCTTCTACGATGTGAATGTGCGTGCGCAGCTGGATATGGCGGAGCGGTTTTACAAGCAGAAAGGCCAAGGCGCCCCCGGGCCACGGGTAAGACAAATTCTCATTTCCTCTAGGCTTTATGCTCCCCTCTTCCCTTAATACAGAGGTCAATTTGGAGAGCACGGGAAAAGGCTAACCTTCGGGGACCAACAGTATCTCGTGCACGTCTCGACGATGGGCATCCACGAGTGGTATGTCGGCGCCAACCCGCCGTACAACGTGAGCAAGAACGCGGGCGCGGCGGCGCTGCAGACTGTCGCGTATGACGTCAAGCCCGAGCAGATGCAAATCATCAATTACCACCCGGGCGCCATCTTCACCGAGTCCGCGGAGAGGGCGGGATATACCAAGGAGACCATCCCTTGGGATGATGGTACGTCATGCCCCGGAACTAGCCCCCTTGTTTCAGACCCCCTTTCCCCTTCTCTCGCTCTCGAAAGAAGGCGTAATTCGTTAAAACTGAGCTAATATGATATATCGCTGTAGCCGATCTCCCTGGCCACTTCGCCGTCTGGGCTGCTTCTCCCGAGGCAGCGTTCCTGCACGGCCGGTTTGTGTGGGCGAGCTGGGATGTGAACGAGTTGAAGAGCGGAGACGTGAGAAAGCGTATCGATGAAGACCCGCTCTATTTGAAGGTTGGCGTTAAGGGCTTGTAGGAAAATTCGAGCTAACAACGACGAAAAAGTCGTGGTCCAATCTTGTACCCTCCTCTAGATCGTATGGGCAAATAATCTAGTTCGCTGGAGCAAGGTAAGTAGTTATTTAGAACCACTGATAAATACAGAAGCAGCGGATTTTCTGCTGTTTTTAAAATTTTATTATTATGCTACCTCTATGATCAAACAGGTTAGCTGCGGTTGTGAGATCTTGCAGATGCTAGTTATACATAAGTTAGACTAAGTAAGGGATGAGATGCGATATCCCATATCATAAAAGCGTGACCAGATATCCATATAAAAATCAGACATCATATTATCTTGAAGAACTCATTATACACATATCATAACCAGATCACCATCCATCTACAATCGTAGCATAAACGTACATGCCCCTCTCAGGTCTAGCAGTGATGCCTCCCTTGATCGCTAAATTCTGCTCATCCTCATCCTCCTTATTCTTCAACGCAAACTCGAAGCGTCCAACCCACGTCGCTAGAAGGCAGGCGAATTCCGCCTTTGCGAATTGCAAGCCTATGCAACTGCGCGGCCCGTGAAGGAACGTCATGAACGCATAGTTGCTCGTCGCACCTCCACTAGCGGCTCTCTTGTCTTCGGGACTCTTTGGAATCCACCGATCCGGGTTGAACTCGTGCGCGTCGGGTCCCCATAACGTCTTATCTAAGTTCGTGGCCCACGGGGAAAGTATAATCGCAGTTCCCTTGGGTACCTTATGCCCCTGAATGGTGGTATCCACAGCGGCTTCGCGCAGCGTAAGCGGGACGGGTGAATAGTAGCGCAGGACTTCGCTGCAAACCGCGTTTAGATAAGGCATCTGGTCGATTTCCTGACTAGTGACTTCACGATCCGAGTCGATAGGCGGTAACCTTTCGCGGATCTCGGCGCGGAGTCGTTTCTGCACGTCTGGATTCTTGCTGAGCATATAGATAGCCCACGTCATCGCAGTAGCCGTCGTTTCGTGGCCAGCGGCAAGGAAAGTCATGAGCTGGTCCACGAGGTTCTCTTCTGTGAAGACACCTGACTCCAAGGCGACAGACAGAATGTCGCGGTCCTTGAGCTCGTTGCGCATCAGTTTCTCCTTCTTTTCTCGAATCAGATCCCGGCACACATTTCGAATGGTTTGGGCTGCTTCGTTGATATCGTGGTTCCGTTTAACGGGGATCCGGCCGATCACCCAGTCCGGAAGTAATATTCCTAGAAGTGCAAGTATCTGAGCTTGCCTAGAGGGCTTGAATACACGCCGGTACGTCTCACTGAGCTCAGCGTCTGGGTTCTTGATTGCTCCAAAATCCTTCCCGAGTCCAGTGAGCCCAATGATGTCCAGCGTTACCCTCGAAGCCCAGCCACCAACTTCTATGACAGCGGTCTTTTTTGCCTTCTCGGGGTCTTGGATGGACGCCTCACGTTGGGCTTCGGCAATGATGGTATCTGTCATAGCTTGAACAACCTCGCGGCCCTTTGCCCAGAAAGATGGGTAGAGGTCTTTGATGTGCCGGAAGGCAAATGCAGGCATTAGGTTTTTGCGTTGCGTCTTATGCTCGTCACCCTCTGCCAGAAGTATTCCCACACCCAGAAGACGACTTAGACCAAAGCGAATATTCCCTGGCTTTTGAAAGTCATAATTCTTCGTCACTAGAACCTCTGCGAGGGCCTTTGGGCTGGTTATGAGTAAACGTTCCTGGTTGAAAGCAGCTAGATATCGGATAATGCCGTCATTTGGAATAGTGGCAATCCTTGGGGGGCCCATTAGCGGGATGACAACGTTGGCAGCTCAGAGGTGCTCGTATACTTACCATTCTCTCATGGGTATACCCGAGGGCTTTGTCCTTATCTCCTTGAAATGCCCCATCAACCAAGAGCCACCTTTCGGCTCTGGTAGACCACGTAATGGGGAAAAGAACTTAGGATATAGGATTAATCTCCAGACATTAACAAAGAAAGCCTGCAAAATCCAAGTGGTGATGAATGCGCCAACCAGTTGTGATCGGCTCCATTCCGGCTGGAGGGACACGATGAGATATGACGAAAGAAGAGATATAATAGAGATGATTCGCCAAGGGAACGCCATCGTCTATATCGTATATTGCAGCAATAGTCGAATCGATGCTTCGTTTATTGAATTGTCTCACGGCCTCATGAGGTTAGCAAGCATAATATGGCGGGTCTAATCATAAACAATATCTTTCATTAGGCGAATGGTTAGGGATAAGCCGAACGGAAATGCTATGCGCCGTTGAAATTGATATTAAAAAAAAATCTATACGGTGGTCGGAGAATGGCAGCTCGAGTTGGTGAAATTTGTAATGGTCATCGAAATATATTAGGTACTGGCTTGAATAGATGGCTGAAACTCTAAGGTTGTCGATTAAATGGTGAATACTCAAGAGCTAATAATACCTCGGCATAAATAATTCCTCGTAGTCGATACAGAACGTGTCGCCAATTAAATAGGGAAATAAGCGCCAGCTAGGATTATATGAAGTCTAGGCCGTATATAGGTGAACGGGTGCGCGGAGTTTATATAAATGGCCGTGTCAGTCTAGTTGTCATGACTTCGTGACCAGCAGGAGGAAAGGCAGGAATTATCAAAAGTCTCCGGAGCCTGTTTAAGGACAACGTAGCGTTTTATTTAGGTATACGACGACTTGATTACTGTAAGGTTACCTAGATAGATCTGATCTGTGGAAACGGGATGGAACGAATCCGAGCTGATCGGCCCACAGGCTGGTCCCTGATACACTGATACAGATGACCGCGGGTTGAAGTTACAGGGGTTCATAACCCCGGCTTTGAATCTTCACACAGAAACTGATAAAAATGCGCAGGAATACATATCATGGTAGTCAGTTCAATAATAAAAAGCCTGCTTTCAGGGAATACGTAGCCAGCTTCGCCAGCGTTTTGCCCATATAGGCAAAGCATCATTCGTATGGACGGCTGCTGTGGACGCTTGTGAACGCTTATGGGCGCTTGTGGCGATGAACACTTAGGATCATAGGATCGTCTATGACATCCAAAGTTTGAATGTTTCCGGTGAGCTACCCGCTTGAGAGCCTAGCGATTTAATTGCTACCCCCGCTCGTGCAGAACCGTATACCTTGAATTTCTTTGAGAAGGTTTTGAATGGTTAAGAGGCTGAACGGCATTTGGAAAGGCGGACTTGTCATGATGATTTGATTACTTTATCAGGCTAGCAGCTAAGCAAGCGAGAAGAGCGGGATAACTTCCGTCCAAGTTTCTTTGATCGCGGGATGAATGATGGTCGTATAGGCCGAGGCGGCGAGATTCAAAGACGAAGTCCATGCTGGATTCGGATAGATTCAAGATATCATTCCCATGTGGCTGGGTTGCCCCTCTGGACCCGCGCGTCGGCCGACGGACTGCCGCAGGGTCTTAGGTACATACACTAACTTAAGTCTTAACAAGGATAATGACCAAAGATGGGAAAGAACACGATTGGTTAACCATAAGTAGATTGGATCCATAAATGGTGAGGTTATGACTTCCCCAAGGACCATCGCTTCCATCCATTCAAATAAGCCCCAGTCGCATTCGCTTGGAAGTTCCATGATCTGCGTTGTGTACGTACCTGGAGCGCGGGGCCTATCAGATGCGAGTTATTGTTAACCTTCTCAAACATGTACCTGTACTTTATCGCCAGTCTATACATTTTCTGCTCACATAGAGTACACCATGTAGGTAATGTACTTAACTATATGTAGGTATGTATTCACGAAATTCAGGCCTCTTCGAAACACTAAAACATGGCGGATATAACCTACCAGCTTTCAAAATGCAACAAAAGTTACCAAAACGAATTCAATCATAGATAACTTCAAGCTACGGAAATATCTAAGCGAGTATGTTAAGTATCATGTCCTCTTTCGCGATTTGTTACTGGTATAGAGGAATCTCTCATTCTCTAATCCTATTGGATGCGGGCGAGCAATGGCACGAACCGCCGACATACATATTTCAATGCACAAAGCTCTTCGCGGCACAAGGAAGTAAGGAAGTACCTATCCGTACAAATTTCCAAGTAGGAAGGGCTTGGTGATATTGTAGCACCGCCGTATTCACACATTAAATTGCTCTCCTCATACTACCTAGTCGGGCGAGAGAATACATAATGGCAACTCCATTGGCCAAAATCGGTATCATCTCCATCGGGGACATGGGCTCGGCCATCGCCAAGCTACTTGTCGCCAATGGATTCTCAGTCGCCACGAATTGTAAAGGTCGAAGGTAAGCGATTCGGCTAGTCCATAACATTGCCGACTTCCGGTGTTTTTAAGAATATCCCTCTTTAACCTGTCCTACCCAACCTCTTACTTAAAATCTCCGCAGCAATGATACTATCGAGAGAGCCAAGAGCGCGCAGGTTGAGCTCCTCACATCAGATGAGGACTTAGCACAATCATGCTCTGTAATCCTCTCCGTCGTACCACCCCGCGACGCCGTCGCCACAGCACAGCGCATCGTTGACGCTCTCACGGGCCCGCCGCGCCGGAGCGAGGACAACCCGCTCTACTTCGCCGACCTGAACGCCGTGGCGCCGTCCAGCGTCAAGAGCATCGCATCCCTGTTCACCAGCAGCCGGGCCGGCGCCTCCGTGCGCTTCATCGACGGGAGTATCCTGGGGGGCCCGCCATCGCCCAAGGCAGACTCTGCGAGCGGCGAATGGTTCCGGCCCAGCATCCCGACGTCCGGGCCTTACTCGCTGTCGGACATACCCGGTTACGGTGCCAAGTTGTTCGCGACGCTGAACATGCGGCACATATCCCCGGACATCGGCGCCGCCAGCGGGCTCAAGATGTGCTACGCGAGCTTCAGCAAGGGGCTTACGTCGCTGGCCATCCAGTCCTTTACAACTGCGCACCGGCTAGGCGTCTTAGATACCCTTAAAGACGAGCTGCAGACCGGGATGCCGCACCACTACAAGCTAGCGGAGAAGGGCGTCGTGGGGATGGCGCCGAAGGCGTACCGGTGGGTTGGCGAGATGGAAGAGATCGCGCGCACGCTCTCGGAGGAGGGCGGGTTTGCGCCGGACTCGTTCATAGGTGCGGCGAAAGTATACAGGACGGTTGCGGACGACACGGTGTTGGGGCAGGAGAAGATCGGGAAGCGAAAGAGAGGCACGACGGTGGATGATGTGGCGGCTGCTATTGCGGAGGGTCTGCAGAATAAGCGCAAGAAGGATGATTAAAGGTGGAGAGAACGAGGGTTGTAAGATGATAGAGACGACCGAAGTTAGTTTAGATGGAGTAGAGCATGATACTGATACTGACATGCCTACTCTAGACATCTGGATCAGGGGCTGTGATGATAAGAGCACCGCTATTCAATTCATAGAGTTGCCTCCAGCGTCAGTGTCTAGGACTCCTCATAATTATATCACACATTAAGCGTCTCATCTAAGCCAGACACGTAAGCTCCCGTAGGTCGACCCCGGGGTATCAATTTAGCTTAATCGAAGTGTTGTATATACTCTTACTAGACACGGCAAGCGAGCTCTGGGATTCTTAAAAGCTAACTACGAACGGGTGTCTAGTAGTATACCGTCTTAGAGGTGGTGTCCGATGAAAGAAATCAAGGAAAATCTAAGGCTAATTACCTAGGTAGGTACCTAGGTAGCCATTTCATATACCGGGAAGCTAGATATCAGTTTGGAGGTTAATTCACGCATATCAGTGCTTCAAGCTGACTATGCAAATCATCAAGAGATTTAAAAGGCCATTCAGGGGTCCAAAGCTCGGCCGACACGGCATGAGACGATAAGTTAGAGACCAGACCATGGTGCTTTAAGATACGAAGATGGAGATGAAGAATGGAAACTATGATTGACCTGTCTAGTGCTCTGTATGCTTATGATGAACCAATGCGTGTATACCATGCATCAGCAGACCTTCCTCCAGAGTGAATCACTCAATCATGTCCATCTCATCACCACCGTGAGCAACAGCGCTCGCTCCCGTCTCCGCCGCAGGAGCAGCACCGTTGTTTGCGCCCACACTAAAGTAATCCGCCATCTCGGCATCAAGCTCTTCCTGTGTCTTCTTGGGTCGACCGTCGCGACTAACTCGCTCGCGCTCGTTAGGTGCATCCACGACCCTTTCACGTCGAGCTCCAGGGCGTCGGCCACCACGTCGATGGGGTAGAGGACTGCGCGATCGACTACCGCGACCTGGCACGTAACTGTCGACTCTGTTCCTCTCCGAGTTTCGTCGAGGCGACAACGAGCGCGGTCGGGTGATGCGCTCAGCTAGCGATCGACCGGGCATGCGGGCTGTGTCGAAGGGGTTACGTCTGGGTGCCGAAGACACGATTGACAGGCGAATTGGTTGACCTACGGCGAGTGGGATTAGCTTGTGACGGGCTGCCGAATGAGGCGTATAGGCTTACCCTTGGCATTAGCACCATCGTACTCTCTGATTGCCTCTAATGCATCGTTGCGATCCTCGTATGTGACAAAGGCAATGCCCTCTGAACGTCCAGCTCGGTCGTACAAAAGGTCGAGCTTGAGAACGGGGGCAATCTTGGCAAACAAGCCCTAGATGCCTATTAATACGACTCCTTGGCCGAGAACTGTTTTTGCTCTTACATCGAGATCTTCCTCTGTCAACTCGTAGTGTAGGTTCTCTACCTTGACCTTGGTTCCACGGGTGTCTCTGCCACGGCCATTAGAAGTGTTACTCCGCAGTTAAGGGATTGAACTAACTGGAATCGGTCTGGGGATGGTCGTCTTCGCGAGTTTCGGGGGCGATTGCGGGCTGATATGCCGTTAGTTATCGAGTCTTATTGTTGGTAAGCTTGTTCGACTTACAATTGGGCTCATCGAACCTATCGTGAACCCACTCCCTGCATGTCTGTCAGTACCCGTCGCTAATATGTGGAGATTTTGGTATTGTACTCACGAATCCAAGTTTCTCGAATCGTCCCTGGTTGACTATCTCGCAGAACGAGATTGCTAGTTAGCTGCTGTTACTGAACGAATATACCATCACCGATCGAAGTCCGAGGCATCGAGCGCGAAATCGATTACAGGGAAGTACGTGGTCGAAGAGGGTACGGGAGAGAAATAATCCACCTGCAGGAGAGGACAATTAAAACTCTGTCGGCCAATTCTATAAGGGTGCTTGGCTAATTACCTTTCTTACACCATCGCGGGGGTAGGAGTCGCGTTCTCGAGGCCGACCTCCACCACCTCGTCGAGGTCTGGAGCCTCGCTTTCTTTGCTGTAGCTGGGATTAGCGACCGAATAATAAAACCAATACATTAATTTGGATCAATTGCATACCTGAGACTCAGCAACGATCTCGTCGAGACTGCGGTCCATTGTGACGTTGTTGTAGAAATGGATGATATGGTAGATGTCAGACACGCCGACGCGGCTCTGTCATGAAGAATGTTAGATGTACGTGTAGCTGGCAGATGTAATGTATGTAGCACCGAGCTTTGACGTTATTTTTAAAAGGTTAGTGAGAAGCTAGTGAATGTACTTCATTGGCAAGTACCTTGTTGGGAAAAATATGCACTGTGGACCGTGTAAAGGAACATTCACAGAGGTACCATGCTTTACACTGTGTATCACCGCCAAACAAAAAGGGGCAGGAGCCTGATGATTCGTTGAAATTCAATGGGTAGAGTGCACGACGACTTCCATTTGCTTTTCATTCTGGAGTGTGCATGCAAGCGTGCGGGTCCGGGTACTTGCATTATCACTGTTGTATAATACAAGATATGTAAAATCATATCTTCGAACTGTCCTATTGTCCTATTCTGGTCGTTATGGATTCATTTTGAGGAAGTACCCACCCTGCAAATGTGGACTTTCGTTATAATACAAATGAGGCTCTAGGAAAGTCGACTTTGGTCGTAAATGGCCGGGGTTGTTCAGAGGAGTTGTTTGCGTTGTTAATACCTGTTGTATGGGGTAAAGCCTTTAAGAAGAGGCCAGTCTTCGATACTACCCCAAAGTGGTTGTCGACTACTTCAATTTTGTCTGATAGACCTCTTGGGTTGAGTTCTTGATCATTGTTCAGGGCAACACCGAGGACAGTTGCTGGTATCATTTGCTGACTTGATCCTACCTCCTTTCCGGTGCAGTGTGGTTCAATACAAAACATGAGGTATGAGCCAGGGGTCACGAAACCCTCAGATGGATTAGGGCTGTCGCGCTCCTGGAACGCTTTGATAAACATCTCGATATCATCTTGATCCAGCGGGGAATGATTCGTCTCCGGGTCGATAGAAAGTAGTCCTTGTTTGAGTCCCCAGCCTCCTCCACCACTGACTAAATCCCCGTTAGCTTGATTATACAGCCTCAGACAGATTTGCTACATACGAATTTTATGCAATCGACACCCTGAAGATATCAGCTCCGAAAAGACACTCATAGCATCAAGTGACAACTCTGCTTCCGATTGAGATGATTCGGGTTGGAAAACCTTTAAGTCGAGAAGATTCTGATTCGCCACGACTTGAGGAGGAATGACCCAACACCATACCCCAATGGGTCCGGGTGAATACGACGCATCCTGTTTGGATCTGTGATCGAATACCTTTGGTATGAGGCCTTCTAATTCCTTCGATGCTGGGGTTGGGGAACCGTTGACTTCGACTTGGCGAACGATATTACCCAGACCAGCAACAATCTTCCGAGGAGGAGTCAATGGCAGCAATGGAAGAATAGGAGTTGCATGGCCTGCTGAATTCGCATGAGGGATTATCGTTTGAGCACGTTTCTCTTGCATCAAAGTACGTGCTATAGAGTCATTATGACGTTGTTGCCATCTGCTTGCGAATAAGGTGGACCGCCTTCCATTTTGAAAAACTGTGTTTGCCAGCGGTAATGTGATCTCAAGCGGCCTAGTATCCCCGGGCAAAGGGTTTGTTAGAAAAGACACTGAGGCCTCCCTGTCCTGGTCAACGTTGGATCCGAAGTCATTAGAATCCCACAGGCCAGGAAGGATGTTGTTTGCTGAGCCATACAATATCGAGAAACCTGTTTGAGGCTCACTGAATAGTCGTTTTGGGGTGAGCCCATCCGTTACCGCGCATAAGACGTTGATATCTTGGGAAGCAACCTGTCCATTGGTGCTCGATTTAAAGAGAGTATTAAGCAAGCCAGATATGAAACTCTCGTCTCCTAGCCATGTCGCGAAATCGCGGGAGGCAAAGATGGCAGCTCCATGTTGGTAGCCCGAGTCTTTTCCTTCCCATGTATTGATAGAATTTCCCGATGAGTTCGCAAGATGCTTGCTCAATACCTCTATAGCAGTTTGCTACGCATGTGTTAATAAATCAAAGAGAACTTAGCTAATGACGGTCTTACTTTTGGAGCCTTGGTTGACAGTGTAAGACTGATCTTTTGAGTGCGACTATGTTGACTTCCAAATCTTCTTGCGTATAGACCATGATGTCTGCTTAGAAGATGGCGGTTAGGGATATGAGGCCGCATGACTTCCAACCTCGAGATGTCGAGAAATTCAGGCCATCACATTGTTGACGAGTAGATAATACCAAGACATGAGCAAAATCGTCTAAGTAATCGTATTGCGTTCTAAATTGACCAATTACAACCGCTTGGGGCCAATATCGATAAGGTGTGGCTTGTGCCTTGGGACACTCGCTCGCGTGTCTGAACTGCTTTAATATATTAATATTATAAAACTTTAAAACGTTCATTCCTTTTCATCAATTATAATTCATTTGAATCTGTTCTTATTGAGCTTTTAATATGTGCCTTATTTTTTAAAACTGAATTGTAAAGACGAAGGTCTGTTGTAGTGGCGTTGCTTTTGCCAATAAGAGGAATAAACTTCAGCTGCAATTCCTCCAGCTCCCCACAGCGTCTTGTCCAATAGCCTTCTCTCCCTAACCTCCGCCTCAGACAATGCTCCTAGACTGGCGCCAACTCGAACAATGGCTTTCCGTAGTTAGTAAAGTGCATAAATGACGATGTCGTAGCCCTGATATCCTCCATTAACTCGTTGAACTTTTCAATTGATCTCCAATCTAATGGCGGACCTCATCATCCGTAATCTCACAGCTACTCCGCTAGAGCTCAAGCTCGTGGAGCGGTTTGAAGGGCAGGCTACATCCGGCCGCTCGACTCCCATTGGTAATATAACGGGCAAGATCACCGGCCTTTTCAATTCAACGTCTGTCTCCCCCAATGTTCGCATCCAGGGCGACGCTAGAGACCGTCGCGATGTCTCTTTCCCCATTGGGCCCTTCGAAACCCGTGGGACGGACGTTCGCACAGCTGACCCCGGCCGAGAGGTTATTCGCTTGACTTTCGAGTCAGGTGGGCACAGATACCAAGTAGACGTGCCGAGTGCTTCGCAGCGCAGCACGGTCATGACGAAGCTGGATGGTGCTCCTAATGAGTACACAACTATTTACGTACAGACTGGCAGCACTCTTGCGGTCTTTAGCTCATCTAACCTCGCGAGCTGGATGCGCGAGCTACGCGACGAGTACCCCTTATCGGCGCTCTCCATACCAGGCACACATAACAGCCCGACTTGTCATGTCGCATTACCTTCAGTCCGATGTCAAGCAGTCAACGTGCGCGAGCAATTGGAGAACGGCGTGCGATTTTTTGACATCCGTGTCAACGTCAGCCCCGACTCTTCGGACTTGGCGCTTGTTCATAGCGCGTTCCCCATCTCTCTCACGGGTAACAAGTACTTTAAGGATATGCTCGACGTTGTTTACGCTTTCTTGGACGCCAATCCATCTGAGACACTTATCATGAGTATAAAGCGTGAGGGCACTGGCAAAGGCACCGACCACCAGCTATCTAAAATCCTCAAGGACCGCTTCTACGAGGGAGGGAGACGATGGTATACGGAGCCTCGGATCCCTAAGATTGGCGAGGTCAGAGGGAAGATCGTGCTTCTTCGCCGGCACGCCAACGACCCGAGCCTGAATGGCGAATGGGGCGGTCGAGGATGGGGGCTTGACGCGAGTGCCTGGCCGGACAATTGCGCTGATGGCTTACTTGGAAGCGGTATTGCCCGTGTGCAGGACTTCTACGATGTCGATCAAAGTCATAACATCCAGAAGAAGATTGACCTAGCACGTGGTCACCTTGAACGGGCGGCTGAACCGGTGTGTCCCGTTCCCGGGACTGAAGGGCACAAGGAGGGCGCGGCACCGCAGCCGTTCTTTGTGAACTTTTTGAGTGCCAGCAATTTTTTCAACGCTAACTGCTGGCCCGAGAAGATTGCGGCTAAGGCAAACCCGGCCATCATCGAGTATCTGTGCCTACGGCATGGGGAAGACGGCAAGGGCCCGGCAGGACTAAAGGTGGGAGATGCAAGTACGGGCGTGGTGGTCACAGATTGGGTGGGACAGGATGGCGACTGGGATCTTATTAGATGCGTCGTGGGTTGGAACGCGAGATTGCAGCTGAAACACCAGTAATCTTTGGGGGCCACACGGAATATGGCTGCAATTGCTTCGTCACACCTGGAATATTTTGGCTTATATGGGAAATCTGTCCTAGAAAGTATACTATATTGATAGAATAGACGCGGCGCCAATTACTAAGAAGATGGGATCGAGGTTATCATCTACGAAAGCTGCATTGCAAGTTCAGAGATTGACCACGTCTATGGGCCCTCTATCTTATACTATTATCGCCAAGTTTAGGGGTTTCAAAAATTCATGGTAGAAGATATTTAGATATCACAAGGTACCTTGGCTAGGGTACCTATATAAGGATAACAACGGAATTAGGTAGAAAGCCACAATACGAAACATTGACGAGTTACCATAGACCTGATGTTTGCCTATATCGTACCTTGCTTGAATTGGGACCCGATCGTATCCTCAGCTGCTGTTAGTTAGGAGGTTGAGTGCTACAGTGTTGCAGCGGTCCAACGAGGATGTAGCCAATTAATTTCACATGCTAGCGTATCCCCTACGTCATTCTGATGGTTCTAATGGTGAGCTGTAAGCCCCACTGCAACTAAAAATTACAGCTACAAACAGTTCAGACCCAGTCCCCCGGGTCTTATTTTAGATGGAATGTGACGGCTACCTCCAGCGGTTCGGTGTCTTACGTAGCACGTTTTCTTCCGGGTTCGACCCTTTTCATTTCGAAGAGGTTACCAATCTCTTTTTCCGGTATATTTACGATGATGACCATTAAATTCTAACTCGGCCCGTTTCTTTCTACCATTTCGGTCCCATCGCCTCCGCCGCATACCGAGGCTGCCGAGGTTCCCTTTCGATAGCGAAGCTTCCATCTTCTGACGTACAGTACCTAGTTATCTGCGCGCGAGCGCAATCAAGCACAACTCAGCGCAAACTTAAACTCTTAGCGAACGGAGACGGGGTCCCTTAGATATAACCTTAAATGCTTAGAATTCACGGCAGAGTTTTAATTCTAAAGCGACGTTAGACGACCGCGTTCTACACTGCTTCCAGTTACATAGGTATGTTCTATCACGAGTTTAGATGACCACGGGAACAATTCTCGAACCCTAGGTCTCATCTACTATGCCGGACGACAAGAATGATAGTCCTCGCCGTGAGGAGCCGTCCAACAGCTCTCGCGGCTCCAAGCTACCACGCCTAGGACATAGGCACCATCGGCATGAAATCGATGAGGCTGATTCTGACTCCAAACCAGGTTTTCGAACTAATCATCTTTCGAACAATCCAACGCACGATATAAAGTCAACTCCTGCCAAAGCGCATAAGCGGGAATTCTCTAGCTCATCGAGCATTGTATGTCTTGCCCTGTTGATAAGCGCGGCGGCGAAGACATTGACTAAGATTCCTCTTTCTTAGGCGAGTCGAGAGAGTAGTGATTTGCCTATTACCCGTACTCCGCCTAGCACGACTAGAACCGCGATTGACAAACCTCGTACGCCACGCACGTCTAGCGACCACAATCCCCAACCATCTCCCTCCGACAACCGAAGTCCTCTTAAAGACCCAATAAGTGCGACGCGAACTGTGCCCCCTAGTTCGAACACTCCATCTCAGATTCCCAGGTTCTTAGCTTCAAAGACTAGCTCGCCGCATCAGGTCTTTAAACGTAGAGACTCTAGGCCGAAAGAAGCATCCAAAATGAAGAGCCTCCCAGAGGATGAGAAGCCCGCAAGTGGGTGGCCTAGTTTGAAGGAGATCCCGGAGGACCAGAAACTAAACGGCGAGATCGAAGAAGCCCCAAATGGGGATGGATCTGCGAAAGAGGGCCACGACTCTACAGGCCGTGATAGAGGTGCTATTTCTACAGAGGGCAGTTTCACAACCCTTGTCAACGGCCCAGAAAGCACAGCGGATGAGGACAAGGCAGATGGAGCTAGCTACGCCTCTGCCCTCAAGCCCGGTCTGAACGGTCAAGACACGGACGACTCGCCTTCTAGGCATGGTCCTAATGTGCATGATGACGATGACTCGTACCCAGAACTGGACGATATGACAATGGAGGAAGTTCATCAACCTCCCAAGCCGAGCCCAAATGGCGGGATCCGATGGGCTCCGTGGAACGTACCTCTCAGACGGAGACTACAAACGCTCGTTGTGCTCATGCACTGCATGTGCATAGCTTTGACAGTCTCTATATTTTTCGCTCTTTCTGCTAATCCCTTTGTTTGGCCCTTGCTACTTATATATCTTCTACATGTTTTGAGCTCCAAGGCTGCTACGGATGGATCGCTGAAATACCGGTCCGAATGGTTTCGCAGAAGCTATGTATGGCGTCTATTTGCGAATTACTTCCCGGCCAAGCTTCATAAGACCCACGATCTCCCACCCACCCGGAAATATATCTTCGGGTACCACCCTCATGGTATTATCTCCCACGGCGCGTGGGCAGCTTTTGCAACCGAGGCTCTAGGGTTTTCCGAGAAGTTCCCTGGTATTACAAACAGCCTACTGACCTTGGATTCTAACTTTCGTATTCCATTATATCGCGAGTATATTCTGGCCGCCGGGGTGCGGTCGGTCTCGAAAGAGTCAATTGTCAACATTTTAACTAGAGGCGGCCCCAATGGGGAGGGCATGGGTCGCGCCGTTACTATTGTGATTGGGGGTGCTCGGGAATCCCTTGAAGCTCAACCAGGGACGCTGCGTTTGATCTTGAAAGAACGCAAGGGCTTCGTTAAGTTAGCAGTCAGGACGGGCGCAGACCTGGTACCGGTGCTGGCTTTTGGCGAGAACGACCTTTATGACCAGTTACACCCCAAGGAACATCCACTCGTACACAAGATTCAAATGTTCATCTTGAAGGTGTGGAAATTCACTCTTCCATTTCTGCACGGGCGAGGGATATTCAACTATGATGTGGGTCTCATGCCGTACCGCCGTCCGTTGAACGTCGTGGTCGGAGCCCCGATTAAGGTCACGCAGGCGAATACTGTGGATCAAGAGGAGATCAACCGACTACATGACTTATATGTGGCTGAATTACACAAGCTGTGGGATAGATACAAGGACGAGTTTGCTCCCGATAGGAAGGATGAGATGCAAATATTGTCTTAGAACACGGCATCGTGTAGGACTATTGGAGAGGAGGGTTTCTTTGTACTACTACGGTTATAATTAGATGTAGACTTACAGGATTCGCGCAAGGTTCGCGATGGATACCTAGGTAATTACTATCGTTATTCAACTTTGTTTGGCGGTGTATGAACAAATCCTTTGGACATTTGCTGCGATGATATCCGATTGGACTAGAGGTGAAATTACCTGATTCGTGGCTTTACATAGGCTACTGGCCAGACCGAGATTTTAAATACCTGAATTCTGGAATGGATAATAAGACTGCGGGCTATATCCACTCAATTACACGTAGCTGATGGTTAGGTAAAGTGTGTCCACACTATACGAATATTCGCATATCATAGAATACGGTACCTAGAGTAGTTTGATGAGCCTTCGTCAAATAGTCTTGTAATACATAATTCCGAAGCTACAACTAAGAGACACACTAATGTATTTTAGTGTTCTGTTATGAATCATTGACCTATGCAAGTCCCAGTTTAGCATTAGAGATCAAGTAATTACCTTGTTTTCTAGCGTATACCAAGCGGTATTCATCACGATGTTCATACTTTGTCCAAGATTTTCGAGAATAAATGAGATCAGGATCGATCGAGCACAATTTATGAATTTAGGAGGTCTGGTTAACCCCGGATTTGCTCGGCGCCCCACTTGAGAAGCTTTCCCTTCTCCAAACTAAAATGTTACCGTCTCCAGAGTTCCAACGGTGAGAAAACGTTAGAAGGTCCGAGCTACACTAACCGGGAAGCCCCTTTCCTGATCGTCGCTTCGCGTTTAATTGGGACGCTGGGGGATTTCTAAACTGAATATTGAATATCCGAGCTGAGACTCCGTTAGAGTGATATTAGAGGATTGTCTTTCTAAGCCAGTATATTGGAATCAAAGAGTGGGTGGCTAACTACATGTTGTGGAAAATACTTCCCTAACGCATTTGATATTAGATGAGTCCGCTCCTTTATAAAGCAGATATAAAATTCGGAACAATAATTTTCATGAATTATAAGGCTTACTATGCCTGTTATTCGTTGGTTACATTAAACTTGACCGCGTACTTCCTTTTTAGCGAGCATTTCTATATGAGCGTAACAGTCTGCTCTGGATAGCCTTCAAATAGGCGAGTCCCCCATCCCTCAGATGGGCTTGAATGAAATATCCCAACCCGAAAGAACTTATCTGTGCCAGGAACAGGGTGGATGAGCAGACCGTAGATCCATCTGATATCCTCTGGGGGATCCATATGAGTCTCGTCTTCTACACCCAACGAAGAGCTTTGTAAATCTTCAGAATCGGAAGACTGTAGGTCGAAGCCAACAGCGCTTCCAAGAAGCAACATCATTACATCTCTCCTAGGCTCTGTGGGAAAGCCTGAGCCCCAGTCAAGGCTGCAGCGCGCGGAAGGTGCCTCCGGTTCTCCAACGTAAGCACTATTCCACTCATCTTTCTCATCATAGTGTATGTCAGCCGGCAAGGGGCGAATATAAGTTGTGATCCTCAACGACGCCTCCTTGATCTGGCCAAACTGGTCGGTGCCGCTCAAAACAATTTTTGCTTCCACCTCCCGATACTCTCTTTGGTGATCCCCGAATGAATTGGGGTCGTAAATATCGAAATTTTTGTGGCGGAATTCAACGTAGCCGTGACGACTGGCCCAACTCCATGATGGGGCAACATACGCCAAACTGTCGCTAAGCTGACCTAGAAGGGTACCCAAGTTATGAGGAGTCCTGTGCATGCAACTCCAAAATAAGCCCTTATACAAGGTGCGCTTCCATAGACCGGCTATGTACTCGTCGTTCATTAATTTACAGTAGCATTGTGCGGTGCTTGAAAGAGCTGGGAAGCGGTCGTTCTTGTATGTCAACCGTCTAGCCGAGTAATCACTAACGACTGATGCATGCCAACGTCTGTCGTAGTACCCTTCGGCTTTTTTGTTGCCTTGGGCTAGGATTGCTATATTGAAGTTATACCTCCTGTTGATTGCCTGCTCTCCTTGTGTTTGATGTTCTTCCGTGGACATGAAATGAATCTTAGACTTTCCAAATGCCAGGACTCGTGGAGACATTGCCTCTTCCTGGAAAGTCCAGCCACGCTTGTTCCATTTACTATTTATTAGGTCGACAGCCAGGTCTTCGTAGCTATTATAAGGAACTCCCAACAGACTCAAGTTATACGACCCTGAGATCTCAGGCCGCAATTTCGATTGGAAGGGAATTTCGACTTGTGCCGGATGCCGGTCAAGGAAGCCTTCAGTACACGAGTCCGACGACAGCGCGCATATAGTGACGTGTGCATTGGAGAACGTCTTGCCTAACAATGTCGACTCTCGCTCCCAGTCTTCTGGGTCATCCTGAATGATACAGAGCGCATCTATCCAAAGATATGGGATTGAAAGAGCGCGGCAGGTTTGAATTGCATCCTGCAATACTTTAGTCATTTCATGCTCCTCTATACGGGATAACCTTGATGATAATGACAGCCTCTCTGTTATAAGCTGCGATTTAGCTTGTTCTGGTGAGCCCCAGCAGTAGCTGAGTGCTGCATATTTGTACGACCGTGTCTTCATTGTTCGACTTCGGCTATTTAATGTCTCAATTAGTCTGGTGGGCTCACAATCAACGCGGACCAAGCGCGTTGGTATAAATCCATTATCGGATGGGTCGTCTATCGTAGATCGAGAATCACTCGTCTCTAACTTTTCTTGGAGCCAGGAGACTGTACTTGATCCTAGAACATAACCAGATTCATTGATACTAAGACGGAGCCAGCTTGCACAGAGACCTGTTGAGGTATAGTGAGAACCTGATCATTGACTTATGTTTTGTATAATTCTTCACCTGGAGCTGATTCAACTGAGCATGCAATTGTATCTTCTAGAATGTCCGAGCCTATCATTACCTGTTAGCTATACGTATTGCTTAGCCTGTCTAGGAAGCCTGGGTCTTCGCAAACCTTCATTATCGAGTAAGCAGAAGTCGATTTCCAGGGCTCGAAGGCCCTTTGCACCAGGGGTTTCTCTGACATTTGCTTGCCATATATATTTCAAACTGATTTTGATACTGTGTAATGTACTTACATCAAAGTCATTCTCTAGTGCTATGTTGATGGCGTGTCTGACGACCGTTGATTTGAGAAACTCGCAGAACGCACAGCCAGCTTTTGCGGACTTGGAGAGAGAAGGAAGACCAGGATACGGCTCGATAAGTATAAAGTCAATTGGAAGTACTTGCATCGCGTCGTGGCCCTCGCCTAATTTGAGGATCTCTTGACCATCGTCACCTCTAGCTGCAAAGCCTCCCATCTTGGAATCGTCGAATAGAACGGCATTGCATTTATCACAAAACGTTGAGGGAGGACAGGCAGACATAATGGTGTCATTCTGCTATCAAGTTATTTACTGTCGACTAGACTTGATACAGTAGGGAACCGAGAAATTATAACGTCAGCGATGGTTTATCCAGCCTTACTTTCTGATATTATCAAAAGGAAAACCAACGTATGTATCGCTATAACCGATAATGTCATAACCCTATAATACCATATTACAATAAATAAGACCGTAATGGGGTTTAGATAGTGCATCTACGATATTTGAAGCAATTTAAACACAGTAATGTACACACGCTACTACTGTAACGGAAAACGGTAAACGATCTCCACACTTTCACATCTGAGGCTGTTATGCATAACTCAACGCGGGTCCAAGTCTAATTGCTAGTAATCCCATGGATCCACGATTTTCCTAATCATCTGCATCAACTGGTCAACTGGTCAACTTTCGGTTGTCCTTCGTTCAGGTATTCGTTCAGTCGCCAAGACCTCCATAGTCATAACGGGGCCGCGCTGGGTGGTCCATTCGGGTTTTACGTACCCAAACTTGGGCGGCGCTAGGTACGCTATAGTGTAGTTAGCTACCTAGCATACTGAGACTGGGGATCCCCCTAGGGGTTCGAACATGATGCCCCATTAACTTGCAGTATTACTTCAAGTCCCCTACCGCACATTATCTTATTACTTCTTAAAAGTATGCCTTCTCCTTTGTCCAACCATTATCAATCATCTCAACGACGTCTGTCCACTATTTCTTCCCCGCCTCAACCGGCTACTTTGTCTGTTAATAGCGTATTGGCATCCAATTCCCCGAATATCGACTTGTCAATTCCTTCTTCCGCGTCGTCTGCTACCACCAGCTTTAAGGTAGACTGGTCGTCAGATGGTGCTAACCCTTCCTCTGCCAACGCCGCCGGTCGCCGTACCGAGGATATCGAGATGGACTCTATAGCTCCCCAAGGCCATCGTCGCCGTCGAAGCACGCTTACGGCCAATCTGAACGCCTCTCAGCCCTCGAATTCCCGAACTGGGCGGCCGCGTGCTACTAGCATTAAGAACCCGGGTGACCTGGAAGCCAAGATTTCAGAAGAAGATCAGAGTCGCGACGCGTCTAGGTCAGATAACAAAGATGAGGACAGTTTATCAGAGGAAGACCTTCACGATGACGAGGAGACGGGTTTGACGAAGAAGGATAAGCGGAGGAAACAAGCCAAGCGACGCCGGAATACCAGATTAGATCAGAGGATCGCACGCGACAGGATAACAGACGACGAACGGAAAGAGGCGGACCAGAACGTGTTCAAGAAACTAGCCATTAATGCTGTTCTGATCGGGCTCTGGTATTTGTTTTCGCTTTCGATCTCTTTAGTAAGTCATTTGATTTTTCTCGTCCATCCTGTAATGGGATGACGCCTACCTTTACTAACTTGGTTTCTCTACTTTGCAGTACAACAAATGGATGTTCGATTCGGGCCAACTCAACTTTGCATTTCCCCTATTCACAACAGCAACGCACATGCTCGTGCAATTTTCCCTTGCCAGTTTAGTATTATACTTCATACCTTCTTTACGGCCCGGTCATACACAACACAGCTCCGACTTGGGCCGGTCGAGACACGAGGCTGAGCCTGAACGTCCGATTATGACCAAAATGTTTTATTTGACGAGGATAGGGCCGTGTGGTGCGGCGACGGGGTTAGATATCGGATTAGGAAACACGTCCTTGAAGTTTATTACCCTTACTTTTTATAGTAAGTGTTGACTTGTGATATATGATGGGAATTATAAAACTAATACGACTCTAGCAATGTGTAAATCATCCTCCCTAGCGTTCGTGCTACTCTTCGCTTTCGTTTTCCGTCTCGAAACTCCCACATGGAAATTAGTGGCTATCATCGCAACTATGACGGCAGGTGTAGTGATGATGGTAGCAGGAGAGGTCGAGTTCGAGCTGGGCGGATTTATACTCGTCATATCCGCCGCCTTCTTCTCCGGCTTCCGCTGGGGCCTCACGCAGATTCTCTTATTGCGAAACCCGGCCACTTCGAACCCATTTTCCAGCATTTTCTTCCTTGCGCCTGTTATGTTTTTCACCCTTATAGTTATCGCGTTACCCGTGGAAGGCTTCTTCGAGTTAATTGGAGGGCTGAAGGCATTGAGCAACGAATGGGGCGCTTTCAGAACACCCCTAATCCTCCTCTTCCCGGGAACGATCGCCTTCCTCATGACGGCTAGCGAATTCGCTCTGCTGCAGCGAAGTAGCGTTGTTACCCTCTCTATCGCCGGTATCTTCAAGGAGGTTGTAACAATCTCAGCTGCAGCATTAGTATTCGATGACAAGCTGACGCCTATCAACATCTCGGGTCTAATCGTGACGATCGGTGCTATCGCTGCATACAACTGGATTAAGTTAACCAAGATGCGCAACGAAGCCCGACTAGACGTGCATAACAAGAGTTATCAGCAAGCGCAGTCAAGTTCATCGAGTGACGCAGAGCGCGGAAGCGATTCCGACGAGGAGGAGGCGGGACTTCTAGCCCACGAAGACGCGAGTGGTGTTGAAGATAACATACTCACGGCCGATGGTGACATGATACCGAACCCCAGACCTTCTAGTTCCACAGAGCCTCATCGGACAGAACGGTCTCGAGAGGATTGATTAGTGCGCACTACTTTTTTCGTTTGTTAGAGATTGTCAAGATAGAGGTACTGGAAATATAAGGCGGTGCTTGTACACTATATGAAATACATCGCATATTGGAAACGGCGCCTATATGGCGAGATGGTGCATAGAAAGAAAATCCGGCTAATGAAACAATCAATTAACCTGTCTGCAAAGCAGGAAGCCAAGGCTGCATCGGGGCGGATAGCAAAAGAGACCCTGACTCTGTAGGGACAGTCCATGCATATCTACCTACCTACCAGATAGGAGAACTAGCAGGAAAGAAGCAGATGCATTGCACGAGCTTGAAATGAGGTGAGGTGAGGTGAGGAGAGGAGAGGAGAGGAGAGAAGGGAGCTGATCAGGCCAGGATAGTGAGACCCCAGTCAAGCAGAGAGTAAAAGAACGAATTTGAAGCAAGCAAGATACCCAATTGCAGATATAGAGAAGAACGACATCCACATGTTTGCTCATCATCGCTAAGTGTTATGAAGCGCTAAGAGACGTTGTATATGCAAGTGTTCGAGTAGGTAGCCAGCCTTCATACGAAAAACCCCGAAATTGATAGAAATCATGTGGAAGACAATGCATTACTGTGTGACGACGTATGATATTTCCGAGTCAATCTTGTGTTCATTGGATTCTATTAATATAATAATCTCCGTAGTGTCTTTCTAGAAAGGAGCTTTCCTCTCCTTAACCAGCGTCTCTCGAACGCCTAGCACTCAAACACCTCGAGATCAATGCAAAGGCTGTATCTATACCTATAACCAAGGGTATATATGCTTCGTTCCTTAACCCAACAACTTCAATCCGCCCTTCGTCTTCTGGCCCGGTTTGTGCACCCCCGCAGCCGCGGGTCCGAGGTGCGGCTCAAAGCTTCCCTCGCGCTTCCCTCCGCCTCCTCCTCCTGAGCCGCTGCCGCCGCGGTTCTTGTTTTTGTTTTTGTTCTTGTGGTTCTTGTTCCACTTGTTGTCCTTCATGACCGTGGGTTTGATCTCGGTGGTGCTCTTGCGGACGACTACCGGGTGGCTCTGGATGTACTTGCCGTTCATCTCCTTGGCGGCTTGGAAGAACTCGTCCGGGTCGCTGAACGATACGAAGCCGTAGCCTTTGGACTTGGACGTTACTTTATCGCGGATGACACGGGCCTTTTGTAGGGACTTCCATTGGGAAAATGCTTTGTAGAGGGACTCGTCTGTTGTTTCGCCCGCGAGGTTACCGACGAAGAGACGTAGATGTGAGGGGTCCCATTCTAGTAATGTGTCATCGGTCCATTTCTGCCCGCCGCCTTGCCGCACTACCGTTTTCTTCTTCTCGGGGTTCGCGGTCGAAGCACCAGCTGCTGCCGCAGCGGCGGCATTCGTGCTTGGCTCTGCGGAGTATGTCGTCGTCGTGCCGTTACTATACGCACCTGTTCGGCCTCCAGGTGCCGCTGCTCCTGGACCTGCCGTTGGTGCGCCTACTCCATCCTTTGTGGGATCTTTCACGTACGCGCTCTGCCACTGCGCGATCTGCGCCGCCATCTCCGGGTCGTAGTCATCGCTGGTCTTCGCCTGGGCAGGCGCCGGGAAGGGATTGCGGATCTGGGGCGGTGCGGCGTAGGACGTAGCCGTTGTAGCGGCGGCTGCTTGCGGCGCGCTGTAGTAGTTCTGTTGGTAGCCTCCCGGCTGCCCTGGGTATTGGTATGGAGTCGCGACCGCGGCTGGCTGCTGGTAGCCGCCGCCGCCGCCTACCGACCCCGGCCGCGCGTACGGCTGGTACGAAGACCCGTAGGCTGGGGCGCCGGCATAGCTTGGGGCGCTGGAATACGCGGCGGGTGGAGCGTAGGGGGCGGTTGTTACGGCGCCGGGGCTCGGCGTGTGCGTTGGCGGTGGCGCGGGCGAGAAGGCCGGCTTGAAGCCTGATACCCGCGACGGCGGCGGACGCGGTGGGAGGGACGATGTGTTCGAGCCTGGAGGAGGCGGATAGGACATGATGAATTTTGCTGTGCGCCCGAAAGTGGTATTTTTTGTTTTCGGGTTCAACACGTACCTATGAGACTAGCAGGTCTCCTTTCCCTATTCCTAGGACTCTAATCCAATGCGAGCCTCGAGTAATCGCAAATGTGGTGGAGAGGGATAAGTTGCGCTTTCGGATGATAGGTGTGGTATACGTAGTTCTGGGCGTTTGGTCGGTGACGTTGGTGGTCGATGAGAGTATGCTATCGACAAGTTTCCATGGAGATGCAGCTAAATTCGAAGTCTTTCAAGATTCCAGCATTAGGTTTCGACCGCTTGTGGCGCGTAATGCATGTGGCTTGATAAATAGTGGGGTTATGAACTTGTGGCTGGCGGTAAGTTCGAAACGTCACTATAAATTGCAACTGGAAGTGGTGCAATTGGTGGGATACTTGGTGTAATTGCTATAAGCTAAGTTAAAAGCTCAATTAAATGAACAAAACTTGGCCAACTAATCCGAAAAATAACCACCTTGAATTTTAAGTTATATATTAAATAGATATTATCATTATATACGCATTATCTCCATGCGTTGTGTTAAAACGGAACAATGAAGCTGTAGTGTTTAGGTGGGAATTGTAGCTCTGCCTCATCTTTTTCGGCCACCGCTTGGGGGTTTTCCCTTTCAACCAGACGTTTTAACCCTTAAGGTCACTTCCCGTCATGAATTATTACTAAGGAATCTTCGAGAGTGTCTATAGGTTTTTTTTTCATCTGGACCTTTTCTTCGGCGTTAGCGAATAAATTCTCCCTTGCCTTATCTCCCGGCTTTCGGTCATATGCCAAGACATAATAGTTTCGAGGCCCGCAAAGCCGCGTAAAGGGCCGAGTGTAGTCTCTGAATTGGCCTGAGGCTTTTAATTTACCGCCCGATTCTCTCCATGAGACATTTTGTTACAGCCTCGTAGCCGTGAGTGGGACTTGCGTCACTATAAAGTCACTCTTGTTCCACCACAGGTATTCTCGGTCGGTTGTTGCGCCGCTCACGGAGCGCCTCTAAACGCCTTGTGGTAAGTTAAGTGGGCAGGAGCTTTCACGATACCCTCGGCCTTTTGTCTAGATTTATTGCGTAGAAAAGATCTACGACAGCTCTACTAAGCTAAGATACGCGTTGCTTGCCTATACACGTCCTACAGTAACCATGAAGGGCAACTCCTTGTTGTAAGCGACTGGGGTATTATCGTCTTCCGCTCCCTCCGTGTTCCGACGGTGCCAATGTCTCATAATTCCTAGGTTATCAGCAGACTACGTTATCCAGAAGCTTCTCAATGCTAAGCACTCTGGTAATCATATATAGGTAACAATATAGTGGAATAAATAGTAGCATGTCTCTAACTCGTAGAGATTGGGTAGGCCGTTTTGTGATATGCAGAAACAAACTTGCTAACCTTCGGAGAAATCAGGCTGGTAAAACGGGTTTACGCGTATTGTACATAAATGGCTGAACGAGTATATTACCACCTAGGCCGCCTATTGCCTAGGTAAAAGTTCAGAGGTCCGATTCAATGTGGATCCAAGCTTATTATCAAACATCATGTCCCCGGTGGATTCAGTTGTTCTTACGAAACACCCTTGAGGCGACACGGGGGAATCTGAATCAACCAAGACCGAAACGAGGCGTCTCCCCAAGTCAGAGGAGGTGAAAATGACATGTTTTTATGAGTGACTTCTGTTCCAAGAAGAAGGTCGGTGCTTGATAACGCTTGAAAACGCTTGGAGTAGTTCCCTTCGCGATCCACAAATTTGGGAATTATTAATGATAGGGAAGGGACAAATAAGGAATCGAGACGAATCGGGCCATTGGTTCATGTACATAGTATGAATCTGGTAATGGATTGATACCTAGACGAGGAGGAAGAACCTGAGTAAGCCCCGTGCCTCCCGGTCGTTCTTTGATTGATGGGGGGATGCAACGGGGACGCAGGAGCTTTCCCGTCATACTCGACCTTTAGCCTGGTTGGCTAGGAAGATGGGGGTAGGTAAGCTGGGTACCTAGAAGTTGCTAGGAGAATAGAGGGGAAGGTATTTCAATAACAAACTCCCCCCAATTCTACCCTTTTTTTCCCTGCACCACATCTACCCCTCCATCCCATCCACTTTTCATAACTACTTCATCATAGAAAAGTAATCGCATTCCCGCGCTCATCCGCTGGTTGCATTGATTCTTTCTATATCTTGATTTATATTCTACCATAAAAAATACCTCTTCCTCCATTCGATTGAGCCACCGATAATACCGCAATCATGTCTGGTGCCGTGTAAGTTGAATATCCCTCTCTTGTCAATTGGGCAAGGATGATTATTACCCCGCCATAAATCATCTCCTTGCCGACGAATGCCTTCGCGACCTATGAAACTGAACTTGTTCCTTGGGCCTCTAGGGCTCGTCTCGCCAATATAACCAGTTCTTTAGGAGGCCCAAGGCGAGCTTACTTCTGTCATACCTTTTCCTACGAACTCGTTGCACAGCTAGCTACCCGTTGAAATCATGCTAACGATTCCGAAAGCGCTGATTTGGGCCTCATTGGTTTGGCCGTCATGTACGTTCTACCTTAACTCCTATCTCCTGCACCGTACTTCTAGATATTCATCTGTCATAGGGGTCAGAACTTGATTCTGAACATGGCCGACCACGGCTTCACCATCTGCGCATTTAACCGAACTGTTTCCAAGGTCGATGTGTTCTTGGCAAACGAAGCCAAGGGCAAGTCCATCGTCGGTGCTCACTCTACCGAAGAGTTTGTCTCCAAACTAAAGAAGCCTCGCCGTGTCATGCTGCTGGTACAGGCTGGCAAGGCTGTCGACGACTGGATCGAGACCCTACTCCCTCTCCTAGAAAAGGGAGACGTCATTATCGACGGTGGCAACTCTCACTTCCCCGACTCGAACCGACGAACCAAATACCTCACAAGCAAGGGTATCTACTTCGTCGGTGCCGGTGTTTCCGGTGGTGAGGAGGGTGCCCGATACGGCCCTTCTTTGATGCCTGGTGGTAGCCCCCAGGCATGGCCTCACATCAAGGATATCTTCCAGAGCATCGCTGCTAAGAGCGATGGCGAGGCTTGCTGTGAGTGGGTTGGTGACGAGGGTGCTGGTCACTACGTCAAGATGGTGCACAACGGTATTGAATACGGTGACATGCAACTCATCTGCGAGGTTCGCTCCCCCTGTTCCGCTGTTGCACACTTTAAGTCGTGCCATTAATACAGTTGAGCTAATTCCATTAGGCCTACGATATCATGAAGCGAGGTCTTGGCCTGTCGAACAAGGAGATAGGAGACGTCTTCGCGAAGTGGAACAAGGGCGTCCTAGACTCGTTCTTGATCGAGATCACTCGCGACATCATGTACTTCAACGATGATGACGGAACGCCGCTAGTCGAGAAGATCCTAGATTCAGCCGGTCAGAAGGGTACTGGTAAATGGACAGCTATCAACGCTTTGGACCTTGGCATGCCCGTCACTTTGATCGCCGAGGCTGTGCTCGCTCGTTGCTTGTCTTCAATCAAGAGCGAGCGTATTAAGGCCTCTAAGAAGCTTGAGTACGTCGGTCGCTCGAGCAGTTTTGAGGGTAGCAAGGAACAATTCCTTGAAGACCTTGAGCAGGCCCTATACGCTTCCAAGATCATTTCGTATGCCCAAGGTTTCATGCTGATGCAAGAGGTTTGTAACATCCCCATCTTCCCTCAATTCCACATCCTGACCCAGTCACTGACCAAGTATTATTAGGCGGCGAGAGAGTACAAGTGGCAGCTGAACAAGCCCTCGATTGCTCTCATGTGGAGAGGCGGTTGCATCATCCGCTCCGTCTTCTTGAAGGACATCACTGCGGCTTACCGCAACAACCCCGACCTCGAGAACTTGCTGTTCGACGACTTCTTCAACAAGGCCATCCACAAGGCACAGCCCGGCTGGAGAGATGTCGTTGCCAAGGCTGCCGTCCTCGGCATTCCGACACCTGCTTTCTCCACTGCTCTTTCGTGGTTTGATGGATATCGTACAGAGAATCTGCCTGCCAACCTGCTCCAGGCTCAGCGTGATTACTTTGGTGCGCATACCTTCCTGATTAAGCCTGAGTTTGCCAACGCCAAGTATCCTGAGGGCAAGTACCACCACGTCAACTGGACTGGTAGGGGAGGTAATGTGTCAGCTTCCACATACCAGGCATAAAGAAGAGTGTTCATTTGAGGGGTATGGGCACATCTGCCAATGACAAAGTTGGCATACGGGTAAGGCCGTTATCATTAGATGGAAAAGGAATATTTGACTTTAGCATGCTATGATATGACCATAGCCACCTGGTTAGAAGAAAAATATATGCAAATTAATGACAAACGCTAATGTTGAGGAGCCTCTTAAAACCAATATTGGCTATAGGTAGGTAACGTAAAGGGGTTTCGTCATGCAGTCCTAAACTTACCTGCTACCCAAAACCTGTTTGATAGATGTTTGTGGAAATATGTCAGCAGGATAGCCTTTTTAATTATATGCTGTCATGCTAGGAGGCATAACCTCATACTGAGCGAAGTTGAATATTCTCCTCGCGTTTGAGGGCCAACTCCTTATAACAAGGTACGTATCTAAGTATGGAAGCACGTGACATGTGGAGATATTTGGCACAGAACTGGCAGATTGGTCAGCACCAGCCACAGAATTCTTACCTATCGCAGACCCATAATCAAGCCTCAGCTGTACTCCAACAAAATCCACTAAGGAAAGTTGAGCTCTTGTCGCCGCGCAACTTCGCGACTGTCGAATTGAAACTTTCGCGTGCAGCCTTGTTACCAACAATCGTCTTTGCGCCTTGCGTTTTGTTGTTCTCATCAGAACTTCAACTTCATTTAGGGGAACTACGAGGCATAATTTAAGCATCACTGATACATTTCAATTAAACGCGACGGTTGAATTTGGTTTTCTCCATCCACAATGTCATCAATGGGCGACCCCAGTTATGGGGTCCATAGAGACTTGGTATACTTCACCCGCCATTGCGCATCATTATAATTGCTTGCTAATACGCACCTGCTTAGCTTCCACATGTGCATCTTATTTCGACCTATCGATACACTCTCAAAGCCAGAGTTGAACCTTCCGAAGTGACAAATTGGTTGATGCAGGCTCCTAAAATAGCCCGCGACACCGCGCCCTTTTTCTGGACCTACCTCGATCGTCCTGAGAATGGTAACATCTTCTTGACGTGGCAGCCACTGCAACAGATGGGCGTGAACTTTGCCAGCGATGGTTATATCTGGCCTCCCCAAGAACAATACTTACAGCAGGAAGTGGGAAATGGTGTGGTACGTTCGTTTAGCAACCTCCGAATCGCTAGGAATCGAATCAGGACTAACATATGTAGATCCTCGAGATGTATTATCACAAAGCTGGATTTGCCTATAATGAACCACTCGCAACACACTCTAGACGCCGCTTCCGTCTCATTCCCCCGAGCGTCCATACCCCAAACGCTCCTCAGGTCGACCCAAGTTTATGGATAGTTCATTACGGTCCCGTTGAGGGCAACGAGCGCATCCCCTCCCATCTCATCCCGCGAGACCCTCGAACACAAGCTATCTTAGAGACCCGTGCTTATCTTCAGCGATGTGGTCAAATTCAGCGGAAGGAATTCATCCTTGGTGACCGGGTGAACTGGCCACAGATCGCCTGGCCCAGAGAACCTTCAAGGCAGCCAATATTCGCTGGTCCCCGCGGAGTTCCTCAGACAATGGCATACCCTCCTCATCCTCCTACAGCTGGTGGGCCACCGCCAAAACGTGCCCGGACTGCTCAAGCTGCCCAGGGCCAAGTGCCTCCCTCTATGGCCGCAATTCCTCCGCCGGACAGTGCGTACGATGACGAGGAAGACACATCTCGCGGCGACATGTTCGATCACTTAACACCCCGGGAGGTCAGCCTGGCTCGCTATCAACAGAACCATGAGTGGATGGAAGAGATATTATCTTCGCCATACCGAATGGGTCAAATTGGGTTTTCGGATCTCGGTCTAGGTTTAAAGGGCGAGCTTTCAAGTCTAACGGAGGGAATTTTCGAAGCCCATAGCTTCAATGCCACCGAGAAGAAAGTCTCGAAGCCTACTGCGACTCACTTAGATCCTGAGCAGGCTGCCGAATTCCGCAAGCGAGTTAACGATCGAGTTCGTTCAACTGAGGCAGAGATTGAGAAGCTGAAGGCGGAACACGCTAAGAAAGTAGCCAAGTTCAAGCAGAATTCGCTTCTAACTACTGCCGAGAGGGAGTTACGGTCAGCCGTAGATGAGCCCGGTTCCGACGCACTACAGCTGGAGGGGAGGGTCGAAGAGAACGAGGATGGGAGCAACAGCGCAAACCGCTGGCCCTCGAAGCATAATAAGAAGGTTGATGACATTGTATCTCAAGTCGAAGCACACCTGGGTCGTCGAGCAGAGGTTATCTACGAGCTACGAAGGATACAGGACGGTGGCTATCAAGAACCAGCTCCGGAGCCAGTATTTCAATCTGCCTCGGGCCCAGGCGCTGATTTTGGTGGGTCTCATAATGGCGGCGCAAACGGAAGCGGTGTCATGTCTCGCCAGCCATCACAGGCTGGATCCCAGCACAGTGGATTCATGATCGGGGATTCGGATATCGACATGGGTGGAACCGCTGCCGGTCTCCTAGATCAAATGCATACAGGAACAGGTGCCTCATCTACCTCTACTCCTGTCAACAACTTCCCGACCCCTCAAGCGCAAGTTTCTGCTGTTCATTCTGGTGTTGGCACACCTGCGAACCTGAACATCCCTTCACCACGGCAGCCCGCACAAAAGGACGAGGCAGGCGATGTGACGATGGATGGTGCCGGTGGTGTCGAACCGCCATCAGGAACCGCCCCTGATCAAGGGACAGGGAGCGGAGATTGGGTGGTCGTTCCTAAAGCCGGCGCCATTCCAGACGGCGCAGCAAACACGCCATCTTCCAGCAACCCGCCAAAAGCTCCAGGTACTATGAGCAAACAAGCCTCCGCGACGGGAACTCCTTCAGCAGGGTTCGACGGTGACCAAAATGACTTTAGCTCATTAGATGATTTGAATACGGCTGGAGATGCGCTAGCTGGGTTCAGCGGTACGCCTGGAGATCTAGGTGAGGGCTTGGATTTGGATATGGAAGATTCAGCTTTCGGCGATGCTTTCCATGGCGTTGATACGCAGCAAGGTGGTACTCCGGCTGAAGGTAACATGTAGAACATGTCCTTTGGTTCGAATACTGCTTCCATTCGCAAGCATTTCCCACGAAAGATTTGATTTATTGGATGAAGCCCCGTCCAGAACGCGTCTCATTAGGACTAGATAGGAGATAACAATGACTACAGGTCAAGAACTACAAACTTAAGAGGAACGTGGGCAGTGAATGTATTTGGAAGGCGTTTGGGAGTCGTTTAAGGGCTGAGCTACTGGTCCATAGTTGAACCCAGTCGGAAAAGGGTGGCTTCGGCGTGGATGAATGTATTAGACCTACAGTTTCACTCGCAATTATCTTCACATCAAAGTTAAGAGGAACGTGGCCTACATTCTGGTCTATTAGGTTCTAGTTCGCTATTAACGTGACCTGGATTTTAAAATTCACTGTCACAAGTAACGTAAAGCAATTAGTACGAGGCACTAGAGTTTAAGGAGTAAGACATACGAACTGGATTCAACCTGATTTTAGGTGACCGTTATAGTCTTACATCTGCTGTGGTGTAATTGTAGTCGACAATGATTCCTTTGGATTCATATTTATTATTGAATCTTGAGGTTAGCGCCAAGGAGTCTCGGTGCTGTCGGATGAGACGTGAAGTTGAATTTAGGCTCGCTTGCTTGGTGAAGCAGGTTTCAGAACCGCCAGGGTTTCGTCTCAGAGCCTCAGAGCTAAGACCTCAACAGAGTGTCTTCTAGACCCTATTCGACGTGGTTTTGGTCCCAAATTAAAAAAGAAGCTTAATGACAGGAGTGGATTAACGAACCCCAGCATTGGCATACAGGCTGTATTTGGCAAGGCATGACGGATCCTGCTCAATTCCGGACTGCCAAGGGGGTAGCCCATGTTATTGGGCACGGCTCTTTTGGAGCCGCGTTTCCTGGTATCACATCGTCGAATCTTCTTCCGTTGAGTTATCCAATTGGCTGTTTTTGTGTTTCTCTAATGCTGCTTCATGCTTTGCGGCAGTATCGTGCCGACTTTGCTAGTTTACTACGTACGGTGCAGTTGGTGGTCTCTGCTTGTCCGTCTCGAGTTTCTCTTCCCTTCATGCCATGCCGTTGACCCTTGAAAGCATTCATCCCATGTTTCCCATAATGGGTCTTTACCTAAGCTTAATCTCAACGCGACCCTGAGACATGGGTAGGGTGTTCTCGCCTCGAACAGGCCTATCAGCACCCCCAAGAATTTCGTATCCTGGATTCAAAATGATCCCCATCAGGACTAGTCTTACAGGGCAGATGGGCCAAGAGATGTCAAGCCATGATTCCCCGAGCTCAGACATCTTGACGGAGATCACGGAGGACCGCGTGATGGATCATGGCATCATGTACATATAGCCTGATCGCAGAACACATCAGGCTCGCTCTCTTCCCCGGGTTCTCCCACATTTCTGTCCAAGATCTCGTTTGCAGTTCCTTTCCTTCCTTTCTACACCCATTCCCTTCGTTCGTCTGCTGGTCAGTACACTGCTGAGCAGTCTTTACGTTCTTTACAAGTTATAATTTTTATTATTTGTATATACGATATCCCAGGCCGGGCCGCCTCAAGTTGTTCCGAACGGAAACCCACGAATATCAAGTAGTATCAGGAATCTAAGGCGAAGAGAAAATGAGGCAATCACATCTAGTCGCGGCTTTGACCGTTGTGTTCGGCACGGCCTTGAACGGAGTCTACGCTATTCCAGCGCCTCTGCCTGAAAGAGGTCAAGCCCAAGAACAAGGTCTAAGCGCCTCCAACGACAACATCAATAGTAATGATAACTCGAATGCGGCCGACTCTTCCTCTAGAGGCCAGCTTCAGCAGCTCCCGAATTCCGGGGCAAACGAAGGGGGAGCGAAAGGATCTGGTGCAGGAGCCAAGGCACAACAAGATAACTCTGGCTCTGACTCTGGGTCCGGAGCCTCTCAATCTGGAGGGCTTGTACAACTTCCTGGTGCGCAAGTAACCGCTGGCCAGCTGGTTGCGCTTCCTGGACTGGAAGCGACGGGCAGTGCCACCGATTCCGTGGCCAGCGAGGTCGCTAGTACAAGCAGCGCAGCTCTTCAGTCCATAGAAATTCAAAGCTCTTCTAGTGTAGCTGTTGCGGTTGGAACATCAGCAGCTGCCGTGGCCGAGACCTCATCAATTGCGGTAGCAATCGAGACGTCGGCGGTAAGTCTTCATTCATAACCTAGCTGAGATGAACTCATAGTTCTAATTTGTTCAAGGCCGTCGCAATTGCTTCATCATCATTAGCAACCGCCGTTCAAAGTTTTGATACCTTCCAAATTGTACCTGTTGCAACGAGCGCCGCTCCATCCGCCGCCATCAACATCGGTGTACTAGCAAACGCGAGCACTCTAGCAATAGCTACCAGCGCCACTTCCATCGAGGGCTTCCAGACCATTAGCGCCGGTTCGTTCGCGACTGTTTCCTCCGTAGCGAATGTCTCCTCCACTGCCCTCGCCGCCCTTACCCCCGGCGCCGTGGCCACATCGAGATTTGCAGGCTTCCCCAACGCCACTGCTTCCGCTGGCGCCGAATCCACAAACGCCGGCGTGGCATTCGGGACCGGATCGTCGGGTGGCCTTGTCGCGCTACCCACTGGAGGTGCCAGCGCGACTTCCGGTGCTCTGCAATCCCTCCCGGGCGCCGGGAACGCGGAAGCCACGGGTACTCTGGAGCCTCTCCCCGGTGCCTCCGGCGAAGCCTCGGCTTCAGGGTCTCTGCAGGCGCTGCCCACGGGAGGTAGCTCGAGCGACGGGTCCTCCGATTCGGGTAGTGGAGCGGGAGCTGGAGGTGAGGCAAGCGGCTCCCTACAGTCCCTGCCTACCGGTACCGCGGCCTCGAACAACGACGGCAGCTCGTCCGCGGAGACATCGGGCGCACTGCAGCAGCTGCCCGGCGTGCAAGCGACGACGGGCTCACTGTCCTCTGGCTTCGCGAGCCCCACGGCTGCGGCTGCGGCTAACAATTCGTCGAGCGGGACGTTGCCTTCGATTAACCTGAGTGCGGGGGCGACGCAAGCGGTGGGTGTGGTGACTACGGCCGTGGTGGCGGGTTTTGCGGGGATGTTGACTTTGTTCGTGCTATGAAGTGGTACCGTAGCGGAGGATGGAGGTCGGATGGGATGGGATGGGCTGGGATGGGGATTGAACTGTAGGATTAGGTGATTAGTATAATTGGTTTAAAATTCACGTATTCAATAATAACCTGTCTTTTTGATTAAATATATTAGAAGTTTTAGTGATTAGATGGACATTTTGCAGATCTCTAAAAGCGGGATATCTCGTTATATTCGATAGGGGGAAGTAGGGCGGAAGGTGTCGACTTTTGGGTTGTCAGGGTCTTACTAAAGCCTGAGTTGAGTCGAATGATAAGGCCGCGAAATGGGCCCCGATTTGTTGGCAAGGCACCCGCGGATGCTGCATTTGAGTGAAAGAAATAAGTCTTCCTAAACCGCCTTTCTGATTGAAGGCCTAGTTAGCTAGGGCAACCGGCTGCCCTATGAAGTTCCAAGGTTTTTAAAGTAGCACGGCATATGGTTTCCGTCTGCTCTACCACCGCCTGCTTCTACACAGCGAGTTGCCAAGGAATTCGCTGTCCAGGCACCGCCACCACCATATTATAGGGCAGATTCGCTGGCTGGATCGGTGCTCCTCGATCGTCCTTTTCTGAGACGGCTTGTATTTGCTTTTCATCTACTCCCTAGTTGAGTCTGCATTCACCGACAATACTTTCGAACAACTTCTGAATTGGGATATCTTTTTGGATGCATCAAAATGGCAACGGTTCCTTCATCATGGGTAGACGAAGCTTTCAAGTCTGCCAAGGAAGACTTCAAGAGGAGTCTGAAAAACCCAGCCTTGTACGATTTTTCGACAATCAGCTCTGTGGACGATGTACTAGACGAGGCAAGGAAGATAGAAAGGCAACAAGCGAAGACCAAGACGCTTCGTGGTCTAAAGAGAGTCCAACCACTCATCGATGGCCTTAAGGAATACTCTGGTATCATCGAAGTGTTTGTGCAAGCAAAGCCTGATGTGATGAGTCTCATTTGGGTATATTCTCCAAAGCATCCACGCATATCCCTAAAATGAGAAGCTAACATAACGTCTTCTATTACTCAGGGTCCTCTCAAATTCATACTCCAGGTAAGATACCCTCCTCTTCTTAGGTAAGTAAATAGCATGTGAAAGGTTTGACCTGATTTCACTAGGCATCGAGTTCCGTCATTTCGGCCTTCGAGAGGGTGGTCAAAGTCATAATGGACCTTGGGATGACCCTTCCAAGCTTTAAGGCCTATACCCAGTTGTTCGAATCTAACCCCGATATCCGCCGCGCATTATGCCTATTCTACGCCGATATTCTGGACTTCTACGCTATTTTATTGAACTTCCTCGCCAGCCGAGGTACGTATCATTGAGAAATCTGCCTTAGGGATATTTTGGGCTGCTCGCTTACACCATTCTTTTAGGGCCCAACCTACTCCTTGAGCCTTTATGGCCTAATATTCGCTCAAGAATTGCAAAGGTCCAGGAAAACATGGAGCATCATAAGGCCATGATGATGACGAATGTTACATTAGAAAGTATCCTACAAGCTCATCAAGCTCGAAGACTTATGCTCGAAGAACACGATCGTGCCCAGGCTTTTCGAGATAGCCAGACTTTTGGTGTTGTCCGCAACGAACTCGAACCACATAATCATGACGCGGAATTGGATAAAATCATACGTCGGAGCTCCGTCGTCTCAGGAAGATGGTTGGACAATGAATCCGACTTCATGAGATGGCTTGACACTGCAGACAGGACTACGAGATGCATATGGCTACATGGAATCCCTGGCTCTGGTGAGTAGAGCATGATAATACATCACGTACTCTGAATATACTGATAACATGATGTTGGGTTGGCGGTGTAGGTAAGACTTTCCTTGTCGGCAATCTTATAAAACGGATGCAAGATTCCGGCCAACGAGTTCTTTTCGCATTGCTGTCCCACGACAACCAAGCAGCTGGCGATACCGTCAAAGTCTTTCATTCATTATTGTTCCAGCTTTTAGAAAGCGATCCAACTTTGCGGCCTATTCTCCATGACTCGTTTCAATCCGACTACAGAAAGCTCAAAAACGACACCGATTTCGTTTTAGATTTGCTATGCAGAATTCTGAACGGCTTAAGTCCTAGTTTCATCATCTTAGACGGTTTGGATGAACTGGATGAGCCTTCCTGGAAGCATCTTCTTTCTAGAATTCTAGAAATCAGCAAGAGATGCCCAGAGACAAAGTTACTCATCAGCAGTAGAGAGGAGCGTGATATATCACTGCAGTTAAACAGCAAAGCTGTCCCTCTTCGAGTTGACCACAAAAATTCCCAAGACATAGACTCATTCATTCAGCTCGAATGTGAAGATCTGCTTCTGGAAATGAAGAGCTATGGAGCAGATGAACCGACATGTCTCAAAGTTAAGGAGAAATTACACACCATTGCCGAGAATGCAGCAGGGAAGTTTGCCTCTAACGAGAAGCGCCGTCTAATGCTAACATATACCACTTAGGCATGTTTATATACGCTAGATTGGTGCTTCTTATGGTGAAAGATCGAGGTACCCTCCATGACATTGACGAACAGATGGAAGATCTTCCAGATGGACTGGACGAAGTGTAGGTCTCAATGACTCGAAGAAATTACCACATTCACACTTAGATCACTAACAATGGCGTAGGTATGGCCGCCTCCTTGTTAGGATCAAGGTTAAATCTACGCGGACTATCCAAGCCGTTGTGCGTACTATTCTGCAATGGGTGGCGTGCGCCCAGAGGCCCCTGAGGGAAGAGGAGATGCTCCAGATCTTGGCTGTCCAGCCTGGGCAACTGGATTTCACGAAGGGGCGTAAGGTGTTTCGTGATATTCGCAAGCTGTGTGGCCCGATTATTGAGATCAATGAAGGTAACATTCGATTCGTACATTTTTCCGCCAAAGAGTAAGACCCGCCACTTGATAGAAGTATGAGCATGACGGACTAACCTTGGCCAGGTACCTTCTCCATGAACAGAGCAACAGTTTCTTGAAACTCCCCGACGCTCACTTGGACGCAACTCAAGTTTGTGTCACGTACCTCTCCTTCTCGTCGTTAAACACCCTGTTCTCCTTGTCACAAGACGAGATTCCCGAAGTACAAAAGCGAATTCTAGACGGCGACTATGTTATGTTCGAATATGCATCTATGTATTTTCTAGAGCACCTCAAGGCCTTCCTGGAATCCCAGAACGGGGAACTAGATATCCGTCTCGTCAAGACCCTGACTCGATTTCAAGAAATCCGAAGCGATGATTCGATTGATACTTCACTTGTTTCGAACCGATTTATTCACATGTTCAAGGCTTTCGCCGACATTCCCCATTTACAGAATTGCCTGTCGACGGCCGCACGTTCTCAGACTAGGGCCCAACTTGGATTGTACGAGCAGGATGGTAAGGAGAAGAAATGTCATTCACCATCGACCGAGCTAACCATATTCCCTAGAGCTCATGAATTCCTCAATTAATGACCCACTCAAGATATTCTCAGCTCGGCGTAGGTTCCGACAACACCTAGAGGACATGATGTGCCAAGAGCCAAATCACGGAGTCGGTTGCCACTGCGACGATTTGACTCGTCTATATGGAACGATGCTATACCATTGCGACCAACGTTTTTGCTATGCATACCGAAGCGGTTTCGAATCGGGACGATCCAGAAACCAGCATTTGCGAATACACCAGCGGCCGCACAAATGTTCTATAGCCAATTGCTTGTTTGGAGAACTAGGGTTCCATGATACAGTAGAGCTCCAGAGACATATGTGCCTAGCTCATCCTCAACAGACCTTTGCGGATGATGAATCAGACCTTCTAGCAGCACCAGCTCCCAATTTTAACATGGATGAGATCGAGATTGGCATCAAGTCTGCGATGATTCGGGACGCTATAAAGCTCGGGGAGTTGGAGCCCGTCAGAAAGCTGATACACGACACGCGTTTCCAGTATTGGGATATTTCTTCGTTCCTTCAACTCGCTTGCTCAAGACCATCCCAAGATATCTTCCCTTCCTTATACAATGAGATAATTCAGCAGTATAAAGAACAAGCATCAAGAGATTTGGAGATGTTCTTAGCAATAGCGCTAGAGGTAGAGAATCGACCGTGCATTAAATTTTTGCTGTCTCGCGGGGCGGACATGCTGGAAGACAAAGGGCTTCCTAGAGCAGACGTCAGATCTCAAATTCCTCAGAGGAGGCGCATCATGAATGAAAGGTTCAGCGGCTATGTGCGCGCATTGAGCCTTTGGAGCCCGGACTTGATGCATTATTTGATCGAGGAATGCCACGTTGATATTCCCGCGTCGATGATGGTGCCAGGGGATATATTCTATTCACCTGCGATCTGGAAAGCCACTCTAGACGAGGCAAGGATGCGTTTCAACGGAATAAAACAGTATATCATTTGGCCTGAAGCGTACAGTCAAGGTGTTGTACAGGCGGCGAGAGTTGGATGCCTCCTCAGTGCAAGGATCTGCCTAGAAAATGGAGGTGATCCCAATGGAGTCCATATTCATGATCCAAACGAGATGGGGAGCTTACACAGAAGTGCATTATACTCCGCCGTGAAGTCGGGGAGTCAAAATGGCGCCGAAATGGTGAAACTGCTCTTACAATTTGGTGCAGATCTAGAACACACGCAAGCTAAAAAAGCGGAGAAACTCGTGGGGATGAAGAAAATAGAGAAGTATTTTGGGTTTACGTGGGGAGAGATCGTCCATAGAATTCGAGCTGGTGAGGATCTTGCTATAACTAACGATCATATAAGAAAGTAAGGCATGGGCATTTCGAAGCAGATAAAAGACGTAATAACGTATTCCTTCTGATCGAAATCGTGAGGATCCCTTAACAGTTTCTTGAACTATGCTAAAAGAATGAGAATAATATTTCATGCTTTGTTAGGTTAGGTACCTAAATACCCGATAATGTATATGTATTAGATGCAAATCGTACGTCTTAGATCCTATGTTGATAAATGTAAGTGTGAAAGCACGGGGGTTCATATGGTTATATGTACTGACTTCTATCATAGCCTCGGCCTCATCATGACGAGCCTTGGGCTCATCAAGAGACGTTGCTATAAGGTTCATCTTCCACTCTTGTCGTCGCCGGACATACTGCGGTCTCTGTCAGCTAGCCCTCTTCCTGTCTTTTGCGAACTGACCTGTTCGATTGAATCGGAGCCGGCGACAATATAGCGCGTAGCCAAAACCTCGCTACCTTGTCCCAAGCGGTGTACACGATCTATAGCTTGTTGTTCCAGCAGGGGATTCCATCCGGGCTCCATCAAATGTACACGAGTAGCCATAGTTAAATCGAGTCTATTATCTCTTTAGCTGTAGGGTTCATCCCGGGCTTGCTCAAGTGCATTATTCCCCTCACTTACCCAACTGCAGCACTCCCGAGGGATGCAAGCAGTACAATACAATTCGAATTGGCCCGAAAGTCTTCAAGCGCGTGACGTCTCTCTGGAAGACTTTTGCTACCATCGAGTCTTTGGTAGACAAATCCATTTTTGGATAGCGCTTCGCCGATGAGATCCAACATGCCAGTCCATGCTGAGAACACAACACTATGTGTAGTGTGATTAGTAGGTATTGATGGGATATACAATAAGATGCGACTCACCTTTTTGCTGATGGCTGGCCGGATGTGATTGCGACCTCACGGTCATTCTGTAGGTTCTGAAGTAAAGCTTTAACTTTCGATGAAGGGCGATAGCGCATTGATCCAGATTTATGGTCTGGCTTCGGTTTGATGCCTCCCTCAGTTTCCTCAAGGATGCCGGTGTCGCATACCGGGCAGACGGAACCAGTGCCGTTGTTAGGCGCGTCATCAGCTGGAAGGCATGTCTGACAAACCTGGTGGAAACACGATAACGCATCATACGATGAATTACTATCATCAAGGGCCGTGTCACATACTTCACATCTCTGCAGTAAAGGAGAGACTGCACCCCAAAGCGAAGCAGCCTCGTTCAGCCAAGCTCGGAGGCTCTGGGGTAGCAAGTCACTGCCGTGGTTACAAATCTGGCGAAGTCGGAGTATGAATTGAAACGTATTCATAACCGGCGCCCCAGAGTTAATGGCTAGCGCAAAGTGCTTCTTTACTAGGTTGTAAAGAGCCCTCTCTTCATTATCCAAATTAATCCAATGGACAGTCTCGCGTCGGGCCGGGAGGCTTAGATCGCCATCAAGGGCTTTTTTCGTGCGGCGGAGGGCAATTGATCTGATCAGTGATCTAAGCCGTTCCCATCCAGATTTCTCTCCACTATCAATAGGTGATAGAAATGTGTTCCTGAATGTGCTGGGATTATCGAACGGATCAACTTTAAGGAATTCAACAAGAGCCCCGAGATCATCTAAACGGTTTTGGATTGGTGTCCCAGTTAAACACCAGCGGTGCTTAGCTTTCAACATATTGACTGCTTGAAATGACTTTGTGGAACGGTTTCTCACAATATGTGCTAGATAAAATTTCAGTTGATTTGGAAGTTGCATAGTTAGACAGTCGTCACCTACCCTCGTCGAGAACAACTCGATGCCAATCAATGTCATGAAGGAGCCCAGCTCGCCTAGACCTCATACCCTTCCTCATTACAATTCCTTCGTCCGGAAATCCGGCTCTGAGAGTTTCGTACGTTGTTAGAACTATGTCGGCACCCTTTAGAGCCGCAGCATCATCGTCTTTTGAGGATCCGTGGTAGATCTTATAAATAAGAGATCCTTTCTCGAAGTGTCTTAGATAAAGTTAGGTTTGGCCAATAGTCCTTTCAGATTCAACATTACCTTTCTATCTGGTCTTGCCAGCAAGTGACAGCTAGAAGCATTGTATTAGGACACAATCCTCCGAGAAGAGGAATAGCTGATACTGACTCGTCATAGGGCACACTATCAAAGTCACACGAGCCACGTGAGGATTCTTATCTCCTTTACTTAATAAAGATGTCGCGATGAGAGATAAAGTTGTCAGGGTTTTCCCAAGGCCCATTTCCTGGAAACCCCGTATTAGTTAAGCTCAAGAAGCCGAAAAAGGTACCCTCACATCCGCAAGAAGACCGCCAAGACATAACCTCGGGGTTCGTGCGACAGAATTTTGAGTTACTGTGTTATAGAATCTGTGGAAAGTGAGTAATATGTTCGATGAATAGGAGTTAACTTCTAACCTCAAGTACGAAGGTTCTAAGTCTGAATTTTCGGTCCATACAGAGGGAAACTCCGCGTCGCGAATATTTCCCGATTCCTTCTCTATCATCATGGAGAGGGCTTTAACTTGATGCCTATGCATTCCTCAGTATTTGTCATTATATCGGGTAGATTTTAGTGCTCACTTCTTTAGTCTAGTGATAAGAATGTCAGAAATCTGGACAGTTCTGAAGTTAGTAGGTCCAGTCGCGGAATCTAGTAACTCGGCGACCTTGGTTTTCTCCCTCTCATCTAAAATCGCGGTTTGATTCGTGATTGATTTGTTACACTCCCAGGAGGGATCGTCTTCTTTATCAGGGTCTGAAAGGCACTGGGGATTATAGTACGGCCGTGAGGGGTCATGTGAGTCCGGTCGCTGGAGGAAGTAATCTTGCTGTAAGAGCATGTCTCCAATAGCGTCACTCTGTTCGAGTCGGCCGTATATAAGCACCTCAATTCTGTCTGGAGTCTTCATATATGCCGCCAGCTCTACGTCGTGATCTTTAAACAAATCGACCAGAATTCGTGACGCTCTTCGATCGAGAAGGCCACCGTACTTATTTGAGTTCGCGTCTTTGATAATTACCATAGTCCCATTGATTTCAAGCGAAATATGCTTAGTAGCTTTTCCCGTGAAAAATCCATCCTGTAGCTGAAACTTTTCGAAGATGATCTATTCAAGTCCTGTCAATGTATAGCCTCTTAAAGGTGAAATAAAATACTCACCACCCCAAAGCAGGAGTCGTACGATAGCTCTGTAGGAGTTTCATCACTTGCGCTAAGGCCCCCTTCCGTGATACTTTGCGAGACAGGAGACAATTTAGCGGGGGACGTACAACCTCGATGTTCATCATCAGATTGTGAGGTATGTTCTCCGTCCTGGAAATTGCCGACGTCGTCAAAGCCCATTACCATATTATCATCCATGGCAGTATCGGAGTTGTCTAGCTTTAACGTGGTAACCTCCTTTGTAATAAAGGATTGCTCCTGCTGCCCACATCCTGGGGCTTGCCAGAATCCCAATTCATCATGCCCTGCAGGTGTCTGGATCAGAGCGATATTAGGAGTAGGCTGGGTCATGTAAGTATTATCCGTTGAGTCGATGCAATGCCACTCCTCAGGATTCTGTGGTACCCATTGTTGTGTAAAACCATGGTCCTCGGCTGTTGGATACTGACTTCTTAGAACTTGTGGTTGCCACGAGTTACCAAGAGACTGCTGCCATGAACAAGTGACATCATCAGTTAGTGGTAGAAGATGTGTACTCGAGAATGGATTTAGCTCTGCGAATGATGCACTCTCGAATCCTAGGCTGCGGATCGGGGGTAAAGTAACATATTCTTCAAAGTTAGAGGACTCGGGAATGTCTGACTCTTGTGAGTATGTCAACCTAGGAGTACAAGCTTTCTTCGTGGGCCTTGCGAGTGCCGCGGTCGAGCCCTCGCTGTATTCGGGCCATTGGTTTGAAGTTTCCCGAGAGCGCTTAATCCCTGAAACTGGAGGCCATATGTACATGTCCTCGCTAGTTTCTGGCTTTTCGTTCATATCTCATGGAAGGTTCGTCGACTATCTTGACGCGAAAATATGAATGAAGGGCCAGAAGTTTCAGTGTTACTATTGCTTAATAGACAAAAGAAACGGACTGGTGGGAGGACTTGACAAACGGAGACTGCATAGCCACCTACGGTATTGCTCTGTCGGTCACAGTAGGACTTTTTCCTGCAAAGAATTTCACTGGAGGCGGCGAATGAGCTTTCGAAACGTATCAGGCGCTGTGGCAGTGTGAAAGGCTGACTATTAGGCTTCTAGGCTCGCCCGTACTAGCGCCTCATTTGAAAACCCATTCACATGATGCTTCTAGGTGAAAGTATACAGTGGTAAATCATGCCGTCCGATACCCCACGAGGAGAGATAGATGGGCACTTTAGTCCGGTATGTGTCATATGCTCCTAAGTACTTACTGAGACGCGTTGGATAATGAGTGGTGATGTCTCGAGCTTCCCAGTCATAACCGCCTCTCTTGAAAAAAGTATTAGGAGAGTTCTGGGTGTGTCACCTTTGACTAAACCCAAGATCTCCAAACATGCCGTAGGTACCTACGTATTGGTAGACCATTCTGTCGTTATCGCAACGATAGTTCCTAGAGGGTTATATTTTCTCAAGAGCTTAAGCCACCAAACAAAATACAAACTTCTTCCATACTTCTAGGTAGGTGTTTGTGGAATGTGAGACTCGGTGTTTTCTACAGGTTAGCAGAAATAGGGAAGCTACGATAAGATAAGAAAAGCGATAATTATCAAAGAGGTAGCTAGGTACCTAACCGTCTGCCCTACTTTTTACGCTTCGAAAACTTAAAAAGACGTGATCGCTGGAGCTATTTTCAATCCTCGACACACCCAGTTTGCCTTCATGAGCGCGACATGGCTGGCGCTGATACAGCCGTATTCTTTGATGCGGACACATCATAGCTTGCGCCTAAACACCCGCCTCTTCCTCCTAGCGTCACCGGCGCAACGATGCCTACTGTCCTCCCAATCACAACCTAGGAGACGGCGACGCCTCCTCACCCTCGCTATCGAAACCTCGTGCGATGACACGTGTGTCGCGGTCATGGAGAAAGACGCGGGCGCGGGCGGAGCAGCGCGTCTTCTCTTCAACAAGAAGATTACCTCTGACAACCGCCAATTTCGAGGCGTACATCCCATAATGGCGGTCACATCGCATACACAGCACTTGGCGGCAATGGTGGGGGAGGCTATGTGGTGCTTCCCCGAAGCCCCGGAAACACGGACTCCGCAAACAAACGATAGCAATCACGGAGATGATAAAAGCGTAGAGGAGCAGGGAATTGTCTGGGTTGACGGACAGCCGCGCAAGAAGCCGGATTTCGTGACAGTGACGCGCGGGCCGGGCATGCTGTCGAACCTATCCACGGGCCTGAGCACAGCCAAGGGACTAGCGGTCGCCTGGGGCGTGCCTTTACTAGGCGTCAACCACATGCAAGCGCACGCGCTGACGCCGCGACTCGTCAGCGCCCTCGAGGCCGGAAAACGGGAGAGGGCGCAACAAGAAGCACAAGGAGGGCACACTCCAACACAGAAAGCAGAGAACCCACAGCCAACCCCGACGTTCCCCTTCGTCTCCCTCCTCGTTTCAGGCGGGCACTCTCTGCTCGTGCTGTCCCGCTCTCTCAACGACCATTCCATCCTAGCCGAAGCCCACAACATCGCCATCGGAGACATGATAGACAAGTGCGCGCGGCAAATCGTGCCTTCCTCCGAGATCGCAGCCGGCGCAAACGTCATGTACGGCCCGCTGCTGGAGCGTTTCGCCTTCCCCGCCGGTACCGACTATAACTACGTGCCGCCACCCACGCGCGCGGACGAAATCAAAATCTACGACTCCGGACTCGGATGGATATTGACCCCGCCATTGTCCGGCACGACGGAGATGACTTACGACCTTGCGGGGCTCAATGGACAGGTGCTGAAGGTGCTGCTGGAACATCCGGATATGGATATATCAGAACGGCGGCTACTTGCGCAAAATGCTATGCGCTTGGCTTTCGAGCACTTAGCGAGCCGGCTCCTGTTCGCGCTTTCGAGAAATATAGATGCGAGTGATGGTGAACTACTGCGGAATATCCGGACCGTCGTTGTCGCGGGTGGCGTTGCGAGTAATCGCTACTTGATGCATATCCTGCGGGCTATCCTAGACGCCCGTGGTTATGGCCACATTGAGCTCGTATGTCCGCCGCTGCCGCTGTGCACCGACAATGCGGCAATGATTGCGTGGACTGGCATGGAGATGTACGAGGCTGGCTGGCGGAGCGAGTTGGATATCCTCGCTATTAGGAAGTGGCCCCTGGACCCGAATGTGGACGGCGGCATTCTGGGAGCTCCGGGTTGGAAGAAAGTTGAAGATGAAGATATATCATGATACCCCGTTAAACTTTGATGTTCGCTCAGAGTAGTGAGCGAGCGAACGTTATACGACTACGTCTGTACGATTACATAGCATTGGGTAGGACGGCATAGCATTCTTCAGAGTTAGATTATTACGGGAAAACATTGTAGACTTTCATGTAGATAAGAAACCGCCAACGGTCTCCATGCATTAGCTGGATGTTGTACATTTACACGGCGGATCCTAAAGGGCCGTGGGAATTCGCTTAGATAGCTATTGTCACAGTCTATCAAGCTCATTGCACTCTCTCCCTAGCCACGTTATATGCTTAATGCATTCCCTAGAGCACTTTCTATGAAGCATACCTCCGTCATGCTTTCCTTGTTCTTTTAAATCTGAGCTTAATCCAGTTCACTGGTGACATTGGTGAACTCCCCCTTCTCCAGCTTCGTCTTCCAGAATATCGGGTTCGTGTCGTTGAAGCCGTGCTTGACCCAGCCTTCCTCCTTGACGTGGTACAAGTTGATATAACCACCAGAGTAGGCATCTCGGTGCGTAGCAGCCAGAATACTCCGACGGCCCAGCTCCAGAGCATCCTCCTCGCTCAAGTCGTACCGGTACTCAGCATCCAGCACACCGTAGGCGAACGTCTGACCCGAGCCCACACAGAACAGGTTTCCGGCTAGTCGGGTGCCGTCCGAGTCGATATAGTACAGGGCGGGGCCCTCCTCCTTGGTGACGCCGGCGCACATGGTGCCCATGGACAGGCCCATGCCCTTGTACTGGTAGACGAGGTTAGCGAGGATCTTGGAGGCGGCGGCGACGCTGATGCGGCGCTTGTGGCGCAGCTCGTGCAGCCGGCACTGCATGCCCAGCCAGGCCAGCCAGTACTGGCAGTCGGCGGCGCCGCCGGCCATGGTGCCCAGCAGGCAGTTGTTGATCTCGATGACCTTCTTGACCGTCTGCGACGCGATCCAGTTGCCGGCTGTCGCCCGCGAGTCCGTCGCCACGATGATGCCCCCCTGGAACCGGAACGCCAGCGTCGTCGTGCCGTGCGCGATCTTGATCGGGCAGTCCGGGTTCGATCGGTCGTCGGTTGCTGCGCGGAGCCAGGCGGAGGGCTGTTGGTTTATTGTTAGCTTTGCTTGTCCTTCTCCTACTTGATATTATATGAAGCTATTGTGGGGAGCACTTACTTGGGCTACTGGGGGCATGGCGAACTTGAGAGATAGAGCGGGTGTCATGTCATTCTGGAGGTCTTCTTGCTGGTCCTCGAACGTCTCATTGGTAAATGCAGCCGGGCGGCTGTACTTGGCCACGAGAGTATCCATGGCTGGGTTCTGTGGAGGGGAATTGAATAGAAGATAGGCCTAGTTCTTCCCGGAAAGAGTATGAGAAATTATTAGAGACGACGAGTTGATGTGGTGGTGTTACAAGTGGATGGAAATGCAGAGGTTGAATGATTGACGTCCGGTTCGTTGACAAGGGCAAGGCTTGCTTTGGCTTGGTCGGAGCTCAAGGCAGCTGGTCTCACGCGTCGTTACTTACCCAAGTTAACCTGGATGGTCAAAGCTCCTTCAAAGGTACTAAGGTACAAAGTAGAATATGCTTATATGCATTAACCTGACTAAGCTTATGCCAAATATGCGATACCGAGACATATTCATCAATTGAGATCCAAACTGTAATATTCTCAAGAAAAGGAGCAACTTCAGTTCACTTGAAGACATTAAAAAACATAAGGTATTTACAAGTCTTAGTAAACTAACAGAGACCGGCCGTAATCACTACAACTCAATACCGGTTCAGCTATATACTCGTAGAGAAAGTAGGGGACGGCCGGTTAGACGAATAAATGGAAAAAAAAAATATGTATGGATCTGTCTCTATGTAAGCTCCCACGCTCCCCCCCCCAACCACGAGCCTCCTCGAGGTAAGAGCTTAGAGAAAGTGGGTATAGGTTTGTCGTTTTATACAGCGTGTCGTTGGCACATTATAGGTATCAAGGTACACTAGTTCGAGCCCATATGCTGTCTCGACTAACGATGGCGGGTTTATTTTTCTGAATCTGTCTGTTTCCCCGCCTCCCCAACCCCCGCCGCTCCTCCGCCTTGCGTTTTCATTCTTCCCGCTTGTCTACCTGTTTAGTATCCTCGATATCCCGAGTACCCATTCTGCTGGCCGTAGCTGTAGTTATCATAGCCTTTGCCTACATTTGGCGCCGCGGGTTGTCTTCCGACGGGAGCTGCATTCCCAACGAGGTCCTCGCGGCTTGCATCTGCGCCTCCCATGGGCATGCTGGGGGTTAGCGGCCTGTTGTACGGCACATTTAGTGGCGAGTAAGTAGTAGTCGGCTCTACCGCGACGCCGATGTACTGGTCGGGCGAGGAATCCCGGCGGTTGAGTGGCCTCTTGTAGTCCGAGACGGCATTAGCGTAGGTGATGGTGACGCCGGCCTCATTACTCTTGGTGCGATCCAAAAGCAGTGAGTTGCGCGCGTCCAGAGGCGTCAGATCGTCCAGGTCACGCTGGATTTTCTCTGTGATGTCTCGGTTAGTATGCTGTTTTGGGAGCTACATGCTGTGGAAGCGTTAGGGGTCGAAGCTTACCCATCTCCTTTCTACGCTTGCGGTGGGGGTTCTGCTTGCAGCATGCCACGATTGCGTTCCAAGCAATGAGGATCGCAAGAGTACCGGCTAGAGCCGATTGTATGGCAATTAAAACGACACCAGCAACTGTCTGTGTAGTCTGGGCGATACCGAATTCCTCCACGAATATGAGAATACAGACAACGGAGAGAACACGGACAACCTGGATCGCGATGTTAATGATGTTGCCAGACTTCCGCTCGAACGGTCTGCTCCAGATCAATAGAGACAGCATGAGTCCTTCGACAATTAGTAGGCAGATACTCTGTGCCATGCCGTGGCCATCAGTAGCGGCGAGGACACATCCTTTGGCGAACATGTAGAGGATCACCGGTACGAAGATCCACCAATAATCCTTCTTATACGATTCGTAGAAGAGCGAATACTTGACCCAAATCTTCTTGTCCTCGTATAAGGCCGAAGCATCTCCTTCCATGTTCTTGAGCTTGCGCGCCATACTCCAGATCTTCCACGAGAAGAACAGTAAAATGCCAGTGAAAATCAAAAGAGTAACAGCAGCTAATGTCTGAGCGGCCCAGGAATCTCCATGCGTGAACTGAAACACACAGTACAGGACCCAGATGCTGTAAAGCACCAAAATAAGGGATGTGATGGCGCGAGCAATCGAGCCCCAGTAATGCTTGCGGAAGCCGGTAAGAGACTCGGGGAAGCTGCCGAATAGGGCCCAGGCCTCGAGAATGACCTTCACGAGCAAGATACCCACAACAATAACGCCAATGACGATGGCCACGATCAGCAGTACGGTCATGAAAGTGTTGGCTTGCGGCACAGACAACTGCTGGGCAAACGCCTGGACGCCGGAGACAGCGGCACGGATCGTCGATTCAGTGCTTGTTGGCTCAGTTCCATTAGTTGCCGTTGCGTTGACCGAGGTCTCGATATCGCGAACGGCAAGATAAGTGTCTTCGAGCGCACGCTTGAAAAACTTGCTATTCGGGCTCGAGGTCGAGTTATCGGGGAAGACAAGAGTGGCCTTCTGAAGGAATTCAAAGCTGTCATTAGTCAGGTTCCCGCCGGTCATCGCTCGGAAGTTGTCGATCGAGATTTGCATCTGCTGCCACGGGATGAGGCCCGTCGAGAAAGCAAAGTTCTTCGTGAAACTGCGGTAGACCTGTGGTAGTTGGACGGACATCATGCCGTTCATGGCGAAGCCTTGGAATACGCCGAAGACCTCCCCGAAACTTGGGCTCACGGTGCCCGCGCCCGCTGCACCACTACCTGCACCGGCTCCTCCGGAGAACGCTGCTCCAATAGCTCCAGCACCACCCACTAATAAAGCTGCCCCGGCTACACCAGCGGCGATATACGAGACTGCAGGTACGCTGGCAGTCTTTCCGTTCGTTACTTGTGATTGGATACAACCTACTTCTTCCCCATCTTCTAAGGACTTAAGCTGTAATGTTGCCTGCGCCGCGATATCGGGTATCTGGAAAGCAATTGCAGGAATAGCGTTAGCATATTGCGGAGGTATCTTCTGAGTCCCTTTGGCAGCAAAGGATCCTGCTGGAACTATGATATTGTCAGTAATCGAGCTTATGAAAAATAATTGGGCATAGTTCAACGTACCAGGACACAGATCTCTGACGAACGTTGTGTTTACGCATGGGTTGAAAGTATTGGTGTAAATATCTTCGCCGTACGCTGTGACGGAGAGCGTCGCCATTACATTCTGTTCCTTGTTGCTCGTGCCCGCCACGTCGAAAACCACGGTCTTGTCGGCATTGTTGTAAGATATATCCACTTTCTGGACCTTGATATTGCTATCGTTCTCGCAATTGTTGAACCCGTTCGTCACCAGTAGATCCTCGCTTAGAACTCCGCTGGCAAACGCCGTTGCCAGTATCGCTGCCCGCCGGATATTCCACCTCGATCTCGCCATGTTGATCGGATTTTTGTTTATGTCGTATAAAAAAGCCAAGGGAAATCGTAAAAACCGCCGAAAAGCGGTTTTCTATTCGTTATCTATTTGTAGATCTCCTCTGTGTTTACGCCTCCTGAACTGTGCCTGAAAATCAATCGCTAGATGCAGCCTGATATACCACACCGTTGATGGTTTGTTTCACCAAGGTTATTAAAATAGTATCGGTTGTAAAATGTTCCCGTTCGAAAAAATTGTTCGTTCCAGATATACGATAGTCGGTGGGATTCCTCTATAGAAAGTCGTCTCGAAACCTCAAAATGAGCACATAGGAATTGTATGAGATAGAGTACGATAGTAAAGGAGTGAGTGTCTTGTTGCCTAAAGAAAACTCATGAGAATAAAAATGGCCAAGGATCAACCTATGGAAAGAATAGAAATGGCAACAAGTTGCCCTCTGACAGAGGAGGAAACTGGCAACGGTAGGACTTGTTTCTAGTTATGTTTGGACTGGAAGCTTGGGGCGGTTGTCAACAATGACGAGAAGGTTGACGATAGTATGTGAGAGAGGGACGACGTCGGCGCATATGTGAAACGAGTCTTACTGAGCTAGTAAACGAGTGTGGGAGAAGATCACCAAAATACGACTTCAGGTAAAAAGAGGGAAAGGCGCCAAAGGAAAGAGTGAAGGTCAAAGCAAGATGGTTGGTGAGGAAGCCAAGAACAGAAGATGCATCTTGTGCAGACCCCTGACAAGATCTCTACATGAAGGAAAAGGGCGGTTGTTGACTGGCTGGGCGAACCCCCTGCTGATTGAACATTCGAAGTTCGTACCCCAGTCCCCCTTTACCCCTGTCGGCGCCATCGTCGTGGAGTCGACCCAAAAAGGGCGACTGGGGCTTAAGCTAATCCACATGAAACCGACCCTTCGCAGATCATTGGATATCCGGCAACCTCCTTGGCAGACCCAGCCCATTTTAGGACCGCCAGGGCAGCCATTTTGGAATCTTCGAAACATGGCGGGAATTAGCTGGTGGAGAGAGAGAGGCAAATGAATCTCACCGTCTCAGATAGCCACCGTAATCAAGTATGTACGTGGCGGTATTTTATCACTTTATTTTATGAAAAACATATTTACTGTAAGGTAAATAGAGCCAAGAGTAGTTCAATAAGTGGTAGTACACAAGCATAATCATCGGAGTGGCTCATTAATTGACCAAGAACAGAAGCGAATCTAGCTCGAGATTAGGAACTGGAATGTGGTTGGTCGGAAATTGGAGAGGAAAGGGGAAGAAATTGAGTGATTGGCTAGAAATTGTTAAGGGATCTTCAGAGCAGTGCGTTAGAGAGCCTCCAGGGGCTCGCAGCGCTAGGGGGGGCCCTGTCATCTCAACCTCCGACTTCCAAATTCCAAGCCACACTCAAACAGGAGGTCAGGCCAGTGGTTCAATACGATGTCTTGGGAGGGCGATAAATCAAGGAAAAACAAGAAGCCACCCAAGTTCTTCCTCAATCCCAGTTTCCTTTATACGTCATGTTCAAGCGAGGTTCAGAGACACGAGATAGATCTTCAACTCTATTTCCTTCCTTTCCCAGTTCTATTTTCGAGTGTCGACTCTGGGGTCTTGTATATGGGTTCATCTTATTAACCCTAGTGATCTAATATGACGGAGACCTTTTTATCCCGGTCCTAGCCATACGAATTACATGGATGTCGAATAGGTAGCGACCTCGAATAATTTAGTGCTGTTATGCATACCAGGTATCATCGTCGTCAACATCGGATGGCACATTTATGCGAGGTGGCGATGCCAGGAAACACCTGCACTAATAGCGGGTAATCACTTTAACGGACTTTCAATTCCTCATCTCGTACACGTGCTATTTATTCGAAGAGTTCTAGCGGCGCCATCTGAAACGAACGGCCGAACGAACTACTGAATTAATTACACTACCAAGTGAAATAAGTTCAACCAGTCGACCGGGTCAGTGCCGCCGCTAAGTATAGATGCCGCTGATGAAGGGTGAAGAGAATAGTTTATAAGACCCCACAGCACCCTCCGCTGGCCATAGATCAGACTCTTGTGTTCGATCACCGTCATAATTAAGCTTAAGCTTATTCGATTTCACGCGTATCAATAAATTAACACATTGGGTTCAATGTTAGTTGCCCAGTAGAGCAATACTACTACTGTATAATTCTTCCATTGGTCTCCTTAGTCGCCATGGTTCGGGGAAACCGGCTCATCTGAGACCCGGAAACTTCCACCACGTAAAGTACGCGTAGTACACTACGCAAGGGATGACCACAGCTTTGAAGCTTAAAGAATGGGATAGACGATATCTAGGTACCTCGGCAACTCCACAGCGAACTCGGGAAAAGATTGGTACGCTTGGTAGATTAGGAAGTTGACGAAGATGGCTTAGATACCTACTAAGACCCGCTTGTTCCAAATAAAACCATAGAGGCCTCCCGCCTAAAGCTGGTGCCAAACATTTATGCACACATATTTAAATCTGCCCGATCCACGAGTCACAACAAGGATGCAATTCGATGTTGTTGAAATATGTTTGAGAGTTCTATTGAGATCTAGAAGAGAGCACGCCAAACCACACCGGTCCCGATGACTTAAAAAGAAAGAAAGAAGCTTCTCATCAGAACGGATGATTGTGTGCATTTCGCTCCCGTCATATACTCCGTAAGTTCGTCAGCGGTCCATCCATCATTTCGTACCAAAGGACGTCATATATCTCTTCCACCAAACAGCCTGAAAACAAGACGGGAAAAGACGAATCGGACCCAACTATGTTAATGTTGTTAATATAGGAAATCCATCATAACATAGAATATCCGGTCATGCGTTTGAAAACCCCATTGCCCATATAAAAAGGACCGGATTTAATCGAAGGATAAAATATACAAGTTGTTACCCACACAACGCCAGGATATCGTAAGTTGCGAATAAAAGTTCTAAGTAAATGATTCAAGAACATGGTGGAGTGTGCCTTGGATATCCTTAGCCATCCTGCAAACTCCAGCTCGGGGTATCTGTTATAACGAGGAATCGCAAACGTGAACCGCAAAACAGAAAGGAGAGATTCGTCATTCACGAGTTGTAAAAGGTGCCATGCCCTTGGTGGGGTGAGTGGTCATAGGGCGAGACCGAACCTGGGTGGTTACCATACTGCTCGACGTGTTGCATGCCAGCAGCGCCAAGATTATCGTAACTGAGAGATCCAGAAGGGTCCTGTATCCCTAAAGGATTGAGATCGAGCTGGGGGAATGGCTCTAGGCCTTCTTGCTGGGGTTGTATATTTATGTAGGTGTTGGAAGACGGATCGTAAGACGGTGCTGTAGTGACGGGTAGCGGGTGGTATGTAGGTTGAGGAGGTTGAGGGGCGTTATAATTTGGGGGCATCATCAAATTAGACCTCTGATTAGGGGCCATTTCAGTATATGACTGAGCCATTGGATGCTGGCCGTAGTAGGTATTCTGTAGCGGCATCTGGGGTATGCCATAATTGATGTTACCTTGGGTATACTCCATTGAAACAGTGTTCGACGTTGGATTGACACTATGCGGGCTAAACGTCGGGGGTTCCTGTTTCACTGGAGGTGCTGGGAAGTTGGGACGCGGAAGATCCTGTACTGGACTGATTATTGTATCCGCGTCAAGCTCTTTTCTCTTGACTACTTCTAACACGGGAAGGCTAATGTGTTCCATGTGCTTTGCTAAGTGGACTGTAAGTTTCTTCCACGTTGGAAAGGTTTTGCGACAGAATCGGCAAGGCTCATCGGATGGCTTAGCTGGCGTCTCGACATGACACTGTTCTACTTTGAGCCATGTGCGGTCACCACCACCCGCCTTCTTAATGGCGGCTTTCGTCTTAATCTTGGGCTCCGTAAACTTATGCTCTCGGACGAGATGTTGCAGGAAGTTGTCCCGTCGATAGCAGATGTGTCGGCAGTCATCTACGTCGCATGTCCACCATTCGAGGTGCCGATGGCCTTCGTTCTCATGTCGGACCCAGTCAGCCTTTCTCTTGAACATCTTCGGGTCGCGGCACTTCTCCCATGTGCATGTAAACGGTTGTACATCCTCATGGACGTGCTTAGTCCAGTCAGAAGGCTTCTGGAATTTCTTACTGGTAAAACATAGCTGACACTCGAATTCCGCTGGGAGGGACATAGTCGGAGGCATTGGAATACCTTGGGGGAAACTTTCCGAATTTATACCACCCTCGAGTGGTGTATTGTCACCATCAGAGGAATCCGGTCGAGCTGACAGGGGGTCAAAGCCTCGCTCGCCTCCTTTGCTATCAAGGGGAATAGCCGACCCGCCAAGGGCAATGCATAAAGTTCCGCATGGGCATTTCTGTTGATTGACCTGACCCAGATGCCTGACCTTAGCACTTTGAAGTTGCTTGTAGCGCATAACTAGCTGGTACGCGATACGGTCAGCCAGCCAGCCGTTCTCGCTTCGAAGCCCGGGGTTCAAATTTAGGACATGCTCCCGGAAACCGTTGAGAGTAGGTTCTATGATATTGAGTCTGTTCGGCTCAGTTTTTATGTCCGCATCATCAAACCCCTCGTCGTCATCATCCTCATCGTCCTCTGGCTCTACAGCTGGCTGAGTTCTTGCTAGTGAGGCAACGGGTGGGCCACCTTGCTTCTTCAACATTCCAATTAGATTTTCCGGGTTGGAGCCCTTTGGAAGCTCCGTCTTGCTCCGCCGTCTTGTAAGTGCGTTCTTGACAGGCGGTACACTAAGCGATCCGAATGGACTCTTCGGAGAAGTCATAGATGTCGCACTGATTGAGCCGCTTCGAGCATGAGTAGTCCCGATAGAAGCTGCGCCCGTAGCAATTCCAACCAGAGCGGTATTAATACAGGGTGTAGGCTTCTTAGTGATCCCACTGATTCCCCAGCTCGAGGTTCGCGAGGGAGGCGCTAAAGTATCTTTCGACGACCGGCGGTCTTGATCATCAAGATCCTCTGGAGGCACTTCACTAGCATTGCTACCCTTACGTTTTAGGATTTGGCTAGCACTAGGTTTCCGCACAAGGCTAGGGATCTTTTTCATGAAACTCGGCCGACGAGAGTGGCCACTGATAGACCATTTTTTCAGGAAGTTCCCGCTGACAATTCCTTCCATGTCTACAATACTAGGCAAACTCCGCCGGCGAGTCCCCCAAGTGGCCGCTCTTGAGACAATTGACTCGTTGTCTTGGCATTGTCGATTGAATTTTTCAATAGCGGCTTGTGATGTCGGGGGTTGGTACGCATTACCAGACTGGATGGCATGGATAGCTGGTGCATCACCCCAAGTAGGGAGTTGTCGCATTATATCAAAGTCAGCCTGCGTGATAGGTCCACCCAGGCCATCAACATTGAGATATGCTTGACCAGGGATGTGCCTGTTCTCAGTTGTGTTTCCTAAAGGAATATCGCCGACCGGTATATTGTCATCTTCCGAATCCCGCCCCCCGGCAATCATATTAGAAGAGCCGTCCGAGCCACCAGAAAAGTCGCTTGAATTGCCAGTCGATCGAGAAACCCATTCGAAGACTTCTTTGTTTTTCTCATCGCGTTCTCTGCGCGAGGCCTGCTGATTGAGACTCGGGACCTCTTCAGAAGGACGGTTTCCAGGAGCAAGGCCCCGGTATCTACCGTGCTCATCTCGTAATATGGTTGCTATACTTTCATGAGTGGGTTCTCCAGCTAAATCGCCCGCTAAGCTGTGCGAAGCATGTACAGGCGTCCTAGGATTCTCGGCCCCAGCGGTAAAGGATCTCTCAATGCCTTGTATTGGAGCTTCTTCATCCAGGTTCCACATGGAAACGGTCACACGTGGACTCTGGGTAGCCATGGCAAGCGTGGTCGGTGCAGTGTTATCTTCGCTCGAAAAGCTACCACTGGTATCGGGAGTTAGTTGAGGTGCGGATTGGTTTGAGTCAACAGAGTTCGTAGAAGGGCGAGCTTGGTTTGCGATATGATAAGTTCCAGCAGATGTACTCAAGTCGGCGCCGGCGTCCGCACTACTACCGAATACTGATGTTGATGGAACAGAAGGCGTCTGATGAGGGCTTAAAGGGTACTTAGCAACTTTAGCACCATTGTCTTGGTTCTGTATATAGTGCGTTGTAGAGTCCTGTACGTCGTCAAATCCTTCGAGAAATTGAGGCCCGCCGTTTTCAACGTTGTTGAAGTCGACCGCAAGGTACGGGTCACCAAAGTCGCTACTAAGCTCACTCGACTGGTAGACGTCGATAGTGGAGACTGAGTCCGCGGGGGTGTTGAAGTTGCCCGTAGGTGATGCAGAGTTGCTTTGAAGGTGGGAGGAGTACGGTGACAGCAGATGGTATTCGACGGGCGTAACGGGGCCTTTCTGATTGTGATTGTAGTTGTTGTAGTAGTGGGTGTCGCGGTGAGGTTGTTGCGCCCGATCCTTTAGGTGATCGCGAAGGTCGAGCGACGCGGGCGAGACTGTGTATCCCGTACTCATAGTCATAGCTAGGGACAGGTAGGGTGATTCGAGGCCAGTATATATTAAATCGATGTATAGCACTCGAACAGCGTGGTTCCCGGCGAATGTCGTCAGAGCGAGACCATGTTCCTCCTATACGACTGAACAGCGCGACAATTGGAAAGATAGACCAAGCGAGAGCCTCGCGCAAGCTGGACACGACCAGTGTCTTCACGGATCAAGTCTATTTCGAATATGCCACGCGATGACTGGCGATATACAATGTTGGTGTGATATTGAGAACGACAAATCTAGTTCTCGATTGATTATCAGAAGAGGTTCAGAAATCAGAGAAAGATCTACTAGAGTCATGATGCTACAATGCTGGGGGGGTAAGCAAGTACCTTGACTGCGGCGGCGCTTAAGTGAAGTGGAGTTGAACGGAACTCGGCGCGAAAATGGAAATACTCCCAGGTTAGCGCAGCCTTTCCCCTCTGTCTGAGATAATCTGATCGAAACCTGTGCCGTGGATTGCAAGGGGCCGTGCAAAAGTACAAGGAAAATGACGGAACTGCGATTGGAGACTCAACGAGCTAGTGATTTCTGCGGACTGGGGGGAAGATCGTGAATTGCGTGGAATTGGATAGGTAGGGAGAAGGAGCAGAGAAGCAGAAGCGGGAGTGGGTGAAGTGACCCAAAACGGGCGATACACTTGTAGGCAAGGCAAATTTCACAGAATTGACACACTAACGATAGGGCTCGCGCACTACTGCGGCTCCCCTCGAAAAGGACATTTGCGCATTTGATTGGGTCGCTGACCACACCTTGTCATCGCCAGACCAGCGAGGCATTCTGCTCATGGGAGGACAAGGGTAGTAAGGCGTTCTTCGCTTCCTTCTCAGCCCCGAAAAGTCCAGGGCACCCCACTTGTGAGCCCACTACATAGTAGGTACTCGACCGGGTGAGATCGCGAGGCACTCCAGATGACCGATATATTCCCAATTGAGGCGTGTTCCAAGCCAAGTCAGAATTGATGCCATTTGCCGAATCTGTTCTGCCACAGACCTTCACATATGGCGGTGCTCTGTGGCAGTAGTACCAGACACACCGAGGTCTAAGACGGCTATTCGTCTCGAGATTATGAACACAGATGGATAGGTATCGTTCAGAACGCGGGAGACGAATTATGATTATACCCCCCCTTCCTGTTCCAGCCTTCCCACAGACTCGAACAAGTAGAGATTGGATATTCTCTTAACTTCTACCTCGATCCTCTCATTGGGGGAGACAAAAGTGGGCAAATGCTACTGTAACACGAGCTGATGGGACCTGGTACCTGAAGTAGAATATCCTAAAAGTGGATGAAATCCATTAACAGTAACGCATGCTCCCATCTTGATTCTGGCCGTATCCTTGAGAAGGAGAAGTTATTTCACAATGTGAACACTTATTCGACATATATGGGAGTTAAAGTTGCAAGCATCGGGTCCTGCCTTGATAACGTGCAGTAGCGCGGAATCCGTGCCGATCCATTAAGCGCAAGCTCAGTAGGCACAGCCATGACTGCGGCGGCGCAGCTAAAAGAGCCAAGATAGTGTGTGACAGGGTCAGGCAGAAGTGACGACAAACCGGTCAATCGAGACATCGTTCAGCATTCTGTAAAAAGTCGACATCGACCAACTCATGCGGGTAGGTAATCCGAGTTCCCGAGCCTTGTAAGGGCCGAGGTCGGGACGTGGCTTGTATCGAATGTCAGAGCCCGAGACCAAACTCACGATCTGTCTCAGCAAGACTTGCATCCAACTCGGAACTAGCAAGCGCGCGAGTGTGTACCAGAGTAAGGGAACCGAAGAAACGGGACAAGCCGCAAGACGCCAGAAATGGGCAGCTCTGTTCTCATCAAGCACTGAATCCAGTCAGTCGAAAAGCGGCACAGCAGCACAGCGCGATTCTGATTTTAACCGCGCGGCGCGATGCAACATGGCCTCTAATACACTAGAGAACCACGCCAATTATGCGCGATTCCCTGACTGTATTCAAGATCAGTACGTCCATCACATGCGCTAAAATGGTCGATAATTGCTGTGCCGCAAAATGTTGCATCATTAGAGTATCATGACGGTTAGGATTTTGGTTTAGAATCCAACGAGTTCCACGTTTTGAGAAGACAATGAAAGGAAAGAGCAGCATAAAGTCACATGTCCTGTTCCATAGTTCCAATTTTCCGGAGCCCCCATCGGGGCGGGACCATTCATGATGCGGATTAATAACTGGATGCCAGTTTTCTGAGTTCATCACGGATAGATCTATACATGGATTAGATACATGTATATACGTGGTAGATAGACCTGTAACTTCCAAACCTGGTCCTATGGATGTGTAGGAAGTGGGATCCCAAAAGAACGTTGCTTCTCAATTGTCAAGTTTCCTTTACATGTTTTAAGCTTTACGCTATCATTCTTCTACTTTCATATTATACAGGTACCTCTTTAGGCGCTACATGTACCTACCAAATGTGGATGACTGGGGCCACAGCCAGCTAAGTAAAGCTGTCTAGGATCTTTCCCAGCCGCGAATAAGGAGGGAACCTTAATTCCCCGCAGCATTATTCAGCTTCCAGGCACTACCATCCTTCGTTGTTTTTTATATAGCTACCGATGTCACGTACCTACATCATGACGCCCGAAATTTAGTTGAAGAGTATACGAATTTAGATACTTCGTATAAACAACTTAAATTAGGCGCATCTAGAGTTATGTTTCAGGTTGGTCCCTGTCCTTTATTACCTCATATAGAAGTAGGATATTTGCCTCTCAGAATTATCATGTTTGAATCAAAGGCAATTCCCATACTAGATGCCCCTGATATCATGTTGACCTGTCGCATCCTAGCCACATCCCGAAGATCGTCTTCACCTGCGGATGCACCGCGCTCGGTCGGTGGTCCTCACAACACAAGAGTAGGTCATATTCCCGCTATTCCAACTATCTACCTCCCCCAGTTATCTACCGCTGACCCCTGAGTTGGGGCTCGAGTCTGTCGCGCTACAGGTCTCAGTGGTGATCCACGTCGGAACCCGATTGTTGTGATGAGCTTCGCGTTTGCTTTATGCGCTGCAGAATATCATTACTAACACCAAATACCTTACACCCCGTAGATTGGTAGAGATTCGGGCTGCTCAACGAACATTTGAAGGGGCATATATGCGAACAGCCCTCTCGCAATTCAGTTTCGCTCTGATCATACTCAAGATCTTTACCTCCGAGTTCTACGCCATAGGCGCACTTTTCGCTGTTTATGGCGCAGCAGTATTGTTATGCGCCATATACCGTCGGTATCAGGGCAACAGACAGTTTTTCACCTCGTTGGACTGCGATGGGGAGATAAGGAACAAATTTCGCACCTCCAGCAACAGCGTCCTTTTCCTCACGACTCTGAGTATCGGAGCTTATATTGGCATGATCGTCCTGACTTGGCAATTGAAAGCGTGAAGAGAGCCGACCAGAAGCTTACTAATCATCATGATATTTCAAGTTGGTTTCCTCTTTACACGGGTACTGGTCGCAATTTTCGAGTTAGATATTAAGAATTGGAGCTCGGCTACGGATCCTACCAGCCCTCTACGTGGTCTGAGTGGGACTTTGCCATATAGAAATATTGTTAGCCAAATCCGAGCCGGTACTAATTTATACGACACACACTGTCATAGTGGCACACGGCATAAGGGCCAATAGACGGTTTAATTGAGCTGCCATCGACATCCAAGACATCCTCGGTACAGTGAAGCCGAAGGGACTTATTTTGTATCGTTGTGTAACTACCTCTCTCCGTCATCTCCCCCGAACTTATATTAGCAATATGGGCGTTCATGTGCCGGGACAGTGGTAGCCATTTCCGTTAGGAGATATACGTCTAGTCATGCCATCTAGTACACACTCGGTATGGCACTAGCAAATGAAAATGCAGTTAATCAAAAGCCGAATGTACGTCTTTAGATGACACTCGCTCAAGTTAGCATATACATAAATGGGAAATGTCCGGGGCGGCCCCAGCGTTTATCTACAGGAAGAGTTCACTCCCTCCTTAACAAGTCTAGATACAACACATGTAAAAGAGTTGAAAACACACTTGACTTTCCCCTCCGGGGAGTCCAACGTAAAACCAAAAAAAACAACCCGAACCCTAGAAACACTTTGACTTCTCCCAGCAGTCTTCGCACCCCGAGCCTTTCAGGAATTTTGCCAAGTGCCAAAACCGTATACAGCCAAAGGTAGAAAGGAGTTTGAGTGACAAGGGCAACGATGCAAGTTAGAGTCATAGACGAGATCAAGATCCGCCATGGCGTACCGTGAAAAGTAAAACTCACGACAATCTAACCTTAAACGAACCTCTTACATTTCGGGAGCGTCGGCGATCTCGGTTGATACGTTACGCCAGCTGCGGGCCGAAAAGTCTCAGACGGCAAGTCCATCGATGGAGCATGGGACTGTTCGCCGGTCGAAGCAAGATTATAGCTTTCCGCCCGCCCTAACGTCTTCTGTCTACCCAAATGTATAATTTCCAGTATTCACCTTTGACTGCAGCTGGTATAGACCCGTTTATTCACTTCAGCTTGTCTAAATTTTTCCCATGTCATCGTCCCACATGTGGACGTCGTGATTCGTTCCCCGTTTCGATCAATTGAAGGACCTCGATGACAATAGCAGATTGCTGGAGGGGTGGAGTGCCTAGTTCATAATTGTTACGTCCGGTAGAGACAGCAATGCCTTCATACTTGGCGAAGAAAACAAAAACGATAATGAGGTGTTCGTGGCTGAGAATGCTACGCAATTTCCTTTCCACTCGGTCGGCCTAGTCCCTTGCCGCTACTCCCAGCCGTGGAATACAGTGATATTCCTTGGCCGACTGGAAGTCAATTTGGAGAGGACACGCGACTCCAAAGCTCCGAGTTATAAAGTTAACTGCCGTTGGGTCGCGGGCCTCGCATGGTGTAGTTTTGTCGATCCCCCAGGCGTTCTCGGGTTTACGAACGTGTCGCAGATCCCTCCTTGCGCTCAGGCAGATCAGTCGCTCAGCCCTTTTCCAGCTCATGCCTTTTTTTTTTTCTTTTCTGTTTATTTTAATGATACCCTTTTCCTGCCCTTTTCTACCCTATTAACTTTTAACCCATGATTCGTCGATCGTACACCAATGTATAAGAGGGAAGTAAGTACTTCAGAGTCTGGGAAGACAAGGCCCACTCCAACCGAAGGCGGAATATAATATTGCACGAGGGAAGCCACAAAAAAAGGCCGCCGGAGTGGTTTAGTTATCCTCCCCACAGCCCCCGTGACCGATTTGAACGTCATCGTCCGCCATAGTACATGCCTCCGGCTTGGGAGAGTTGCTCTCCGGAGGATGAGAGATGTGCGTTCGACGGATGATGTTCATGGTCTTCGTACCACCCTTCGTAGTCTTCGTTGGGTTTAGCATATTGGTACGGCTGTTGCCATGCGTTGTATGTCGGATGAGGCACGGCGCCAGCAGAGAGAGACCCCTGAGCACTTAGGTGTGCTTCCGATATTTGTACCCTATCATACGCTCTTGTCGATGCAGAAGCAAACTGCCCGGACTGATCGTCGCTGTAGGACATTGATCTTGCCCCTGGGGGATATGGTTTCCATACATCATCAAGCCGAACGTTGGTGTCTATTCTGCTTGGCCCGAGCGAAGTCGCCGGCCATGTTGACAGAGATGCCGGTGGCGTGTGGGAAGTGTAAGGAGAGAGATCAGAGGTCTCCGGCATACCATGAGCAAAATTCGTCCACGGAGCGTTTGCGTCGCTCGGCGTCCTCACCACGCTAGCACCCGCATCCGTCGACATCCAGCCGCTTGTCCCGTGTCCGTAGTTGAATGCCCGGCCGCTTGCCGCATTGGGTGGAACTTTTAGCTTCTTAGTAGATGCTTCACAGTCGCGGGTACTAGGAGAGGCGACTCGGATTACACCTACTTTTAGTCTCGCTAGAGTAAGTTTCGTCCTCTCTGGGTTCTATCGACTGCTGAGTCATACTGGACATCGATGGCATTGTGGCTAGCTGGTGGTAGGGTGGGTTCGACTGTGTTTCCACTATGTTTCCCGTCGGCATCGATGGAGAAGTGGAGGGTGAGGCAAGGCTAGTTCCGACGGAGGCTCTTGTCCCTTGTCTCTGCCCCGTCGCGAGTGGCGGTGGTTGATTTACTGCGGCATAGACACATTCTATCTTGAGATTAATGCAACTCTCACATCGTCTTAGGACGTCTGGTCTTTCCGGTTGTTTGCACCTAATTTTCCTTTTCCGACAATGACCTACGGCGGATCACATTTTAGTACTCATACAAATCCCTTTTCCGGGCTAGCTATGGCTTAACGCAGCGATTACTTACTGCATGCGATAGGTGTTCGATGGTAACCAAGTTTATTCCGTCTTTTCTCGTTGGGAAGACCAAGTGGCCCGGGATCGGCTTCGTTCGGCCCCTGCGGTCTTACGTTAGGGGTTGAGACGGATCTTTTCAGCTTGAATTCTTGAGACAGGGACTCTCGTCGCCGAGCGGGGGAAGTTTGGTTGCCCTGGGCTAAATGTTGGTAAAATAGAGGGAGTGGTGGAGATGGAGGCTGTGCTAGGTTGGTTGCTGGTAAGTCTTACCTCTGGGGTGGAAGCTGTCGCTGCTAGATGGCTACCTCCCATGTAGCCGACTTGCGACACCCCTAACTCGGGGCCCTCTTGTGACGGTGGGTACTGATAAGACATTGTACTTATCATGGACATGGACGGCTCGAGACGATATAAGTTCGAGTAACTACGTACCCCTGAGAACTGTCTGTATTTGGAAAGTTGTCGGGCGGTGATTGCTACTAACAAGGCTCTATAACGTGGAGGCCAAGTAGTAAGCTGCTAAAAGGAGCTTATCCTTTGAATGGGGGGCGGTTCGAGTCCGCGTTGTGGCTTCTCACCGGCCGAGGCACCTGATAGTGGATGGTAGAGGGCAATGTTCAGCAGGCTTTCGATTCGAACATGACACTCACTCCTTATGGCCGGTATAAACCGAAAGATGGTAACAATGACTAGAGGGAGGTAGCAGGATATGGTGGAGAGGGAGCCGGGAATGGGCCAATGGAGTCCGCAAAACAGCTCGCGGCCCTGGAACCAGATATGCAGTCCGACCACAAAAGCAACCTTCGAGAACCGCCGTTGCTTAACAAGGCAGCAGAAGTGAGTGGTAGGACAACGCATACAGACGCCCACACCTAAGGAACTTTATACCTGGGGTAACTTCTCAAGTTGGGGGACAAGGATCCAAAAGATATCTAGATCGGGAAGCTTGGTGCACACCGTTCCGGGTCAGGTTTCTGAAGTTTGTGTACCGGACGGCCGAATGGATATCTTCCGGTAGTGTCTCGAGTTAGTTGCAGCGTTTTCTTGGGTGGAAAAGTGTTGTTTGGTAGGGCTATAATTCAGAATTATGATGCTTTTGATCAACACACCCCGTTATAGCCTGCGGTGAAAATTTGGGTAATGCTGAAGGTCTGACCGGGTCAATAATGATCAACGGATCTGTGAATGTAGACACGGTTATAGCTGGACGCCACCCTTGAAGCTAGAAGCTATGATCGAACGTGAGCACGGCCCACGGAACCGGGAAGCTCCCACAGCGGTGACCGCCTAGATCTCCCAAGTTAGAAAATCGTGGGACGGCTCTGCATTATTCTTGTCTCCGAGTAGTCTACGGGATACGGATACCCATATATGAGAAAATCCCCTTTGAGCTAAGTGCGGGAAGCAACAATCGTAGAAGATCCGTCTGGGGCAGACCCTGAGTAGGTATATATCAGAAACTAAGAGCCACCGGTGAGTGGCGTAGGATCAAGAGATCTGCGTGGAGTAGAGGAGAGCCCCCTCGGGGTTTACGACATGCAGGCGACCTCGCTACTTTTTTTTCCCGTGAGGAAGTAGTAGAATAGATAGCTGCCGGACTAAAATTGATGACGAGAGCAGGAAAAGAAAAGGGATAATATAATACGCCCGTCTCGACCGAGGCGCAATTGAAAAAACGGACAAGGAAATTTAGTTGCGAGATACTGGCAAAAGGCGATGCTATCTGGAACTTAGAGTTGCCAATCCCTATTACCCTTTCGCCTCGATGTCGAATATGAGGCAGATATCATCTATCAAAACTCCCTTTACGTCAACCTTCACCATTTGGCTAGACAACCCTGTTCCTGGGAGGATTAACCGACTTGTTATGCACTAGAAGTGCCTCCGACGAGCCACAGATTATCCTCATCACGTACCTAAGGTACTACATTTATTGTACCATAATTCCCATAATAGCCAGTTGGTACACAGGCTGTAGTTCTTAAGTTAAGGGGGAGCGTAATGCACGTGTAAAATGCGCTAAGGCGTCTAGGAACGGATACGCTGTGCCCCGAGGAATACAGGTGGCCCGAAGCGTAGACAAGTCTTACATTAGAATCTCTTACTCAATCTATTGAACTTTGAGAGAAGCGCGAATCATTGAGAGGAGCTACGTGCTGTGTTGACCTAGTAACACACCACGATGGAACGGTTCAACCAGTTTTCTGGGACTATGCAAACGGTAAATCTGCGACATGAGTGGGTTGGCAGGGATTAACGGGAGTGGCCATGACTCTCCGTGCTTCCTAACTATTCACCTTTTTTCCAAATAGCATCTTCAATATTTTCTTTGAGGCTAGAGTATTTCGATCGAAGTTGTCGGTGGCTTCCCATACTTAGTCTGTAGCTTATCCTTGTATCCTTGTTGATCCCGGCGCCAGAAAGATATCAAAGCAACGAACATGGGACGATAGCCTGAAAAGCAGTGATGCACCCCTGTTACAATAGGAGCACCATCTGATAGTTACCAACTCCACCTTATTCGTTAGGGCGAGATGGAGACCAACAAGTCTTGGAATATGCAAGGAGAGCGCAAGCACAACGCAGTGGGTAGGGCCGATCTAGATTAAGTGCCTACGAAATGGAATAATCCCAACCGCTAGGGCTGACTGGCATGGCAAAGCATTGAGACTTCGTCGTCAGAAACACATGTCTCAACTGCAAGCAGCTCTCATAATTCATCTTGTCTTTCCTTTTGCTTTTTTTTCATTCTTTCTTTCTTTACACCATTGTCTACCTCTTAGGCGGTCGAGATATACCAGATTTTACGTCGTACTGAAAGAATGTCTATATTCAAGCTCATCATGATGCTACCTGGAGAAATCATGTGGATGTTACAAGGTACCTAAGGTACATAACTTGAGATGGGCCCGACGAAACAATCTTGATGTGTTCTCTCTATACCTACCTAGAGCAGCCTCTAGAGATGCTTTTTAAAGTCCTTGGGTCTGCATACACGTGTAATTGTGACCTGTAATATTACCACCTTTTTATCATTCGAAAGCATTTATTTGCGAGTCGGGTTAACACCAGCCCTGAACAGTACCAGCAGCCCGGTAAAACGGCTGATGAAGATGGGGAAGCAAGGGGAGATCCTGATCTAAATCTTTCGCATCATGCAACGCTACGAAGTACAACAGCATGATAGGTAGGTACTCTGATACAACGCAGACTAGATGCACGAAGGCCTGAGCCTTTTTTTCCCCCAACGTACTCCTCTTTTGAACGTCTTCCAGTGCCATATATGTCGCACTTTTCTTATTCGACAGTTAACTTTCGCCTGACTAATATAGTTAACGTCCGGAGTCAGACTAGATTAGAATACATCCTAGGCATATCATAACTATACTGTAGCTTAACCCGTAGCCCTTTCATACCGGTGGAATCCCATTCGGCTAGGCTTGTGGAAAATTATTTGCCGAAGCAAACAGCAATATCTCCAGAAAGCCTAGTAAGCATAATCCGCTCAGCCGAACGTGATAGGATGAACTTGATCTTCTTCATGGAAAGTCGGCTTCATTCGCGCCTTAAGTCAACAGTGCATCTTCACGGTATCCGTCGATCAAAAATGATGCGCGACCAGGATCGTGATACTCACGCCGATGCGCCGCTCATGATTAGGCGATAACCTCCACAAATTGCGGCGGCGAGAGCAACTAAAATTATTGATTGACCGAAAATCATTGCTCGAGCTCCTTGATGGTCTATAGCCTCGAGGAGATCAAACTTGACCTGAAGCTGAGCAAACTGATGGGCAATCGTCCGGTCTTACCTTGACACCAGGGATATCAGATTTTTGCCAAGGTCCCATCAAGGGTGTTGGTGGGTTTTCAGCGAAAGGAGAAAAAAAGGTACCTAGCCTCCTAATATTCACATAAGGTATGGTATGTATTCGCTTTCTTTTGTCATGGGGTAGCTTGATTGGTTGTTACAGCGCTTGAGATTTTAGAGATATAACCAGTAAGGAGGGTTCCCATCGTAGATGGGATGACATTGCATATGCGAGTTGGTGGCCAGCATGGCGTTATTACGCATACCAAGCCGGCATGCAATAATCGGTCACTAAGTTGGGTAGGATCTAGTCAAGGGGCGGCCCGCGATCTGAGGTTATAATCCTCGATTTTACTATCAGTTTTCCTCTTCTTGATAGGCTAGGAAAGATGGTTGCAGCTGACCTCAGACTGCAGTATGTATCTCAGATGTGCATAGAACCACAATAGGAAGACTGAAAACTGAAAATTCATGCGAGAGACGAAGTGCAATCCCCGGCGCTTTCTAATGCAATGCACCAGGATCGACTGTCCACTAATAATGAACTGCAGGGGTTATTCTTACGCCATCCGCCGGGCACGTTGTCATTTTCTCCAGTTAATTAGATGTATGAGGGTTTTACTCTTCTCTTCACTCATTAACAATCTGCTGTGATTCCTCATGTTTCATCATCAGGCACGCCAACCACAACTTCCTGTCATGCTCCACCGCCATGCTCAATAGTGTCTTAAGACAGACATAATGCATTGTTTAGCCTCAAGTCATCACTTCTACTGGGACTGAAAGCCTCCTAACGAGTTTCCCAAATTAATCACATGGCCAAGGAGCCGGGACCGTGCCCACGCGCATTATGGAGCAATCCTCCGAGTGCCTTAAAAATAATGCATGGGAGAATGTCGAAGGACACCTAACTCGCCTCTCTAGAACAGTGACATCACAGTCTCGGGGAAACTTGAGATAATTCACATCTCTTCGTCGGACAGCGAGCACAACTCACCGCATACCTTACTCGATATCCGCCGTATTGTTTGATCTCCGTTTAGCCAGAATAGCAGAGTTCAGTACTTCTTGGACTCATCTACCTGCTACTTCTAACGTTCGGAAAATCGGTGAGCGGCCCGGCATTAGCCTTACTTATGCGTTCATTATACAGGAAGAATGCACATCAATATCATTGTCTCGCTTCCTCGGCCAGTCAAAGTAAATGGCTTCGATTTGAGAAATGACCTGGGATAGCGCCTAGTGGACTATGGATTATGCGCAGACTTAGCGCCTAAGGGGCTTTACTAGAGCCAAGGAGAAGTTTTTTCAATTCAAAATCTTCCAGCAAAATTCGAGGTTAATCAGGCCAATGGGAAAACTGGAATGGTGCAGATCTTGATATTTCCTTGCAAAGCGTTATCAAGAAAACTTTCCCGACCAGTTCGTTGCATATACCTAGGTCTTTAACACTTGAACCTCTGTCCTACTGGGGTGATATTCTCGCAGTAGCTATCCCACGAATATGGGTGACTGGCTTCTCATGAATCATAACAGGAAGCTGGTCTAGCAAGATGTGCATTCACGCACCCCAGGTAAACTGAGTGGCTTGCTTCTGCGTTACACGAGAACTCAAGTCATCAGGGATTACAATCCAGAACAGTCGCTGCTGAGCGGAACCAATTGATAGTACCGTTAGAATGGGAGGAGAAATCTCCACTCCACCACGCTATCTGTAGTGTGCAACGGGGAAAGTATTCAGTTTCACAGTGGAACCGGAGACAGACTGTCTCAGAAGACTTTCAGCTAGTTCCACGCGGTTGTCAACGGCTCTGTGGAACTAAAAGTCAGTTGGACGAGCCGCAATGTAGGTAGCGAGCAAAGATTTGACAAGCTTTCTAGGTAAAATGTTCTACAATGTGACCTATTCTTGGAACGGCCCAAGCTTCTGGTGGAATATACCTTACTCGATTCAGCTTGTGCGACAAGCCATATGTTGATATCCAGAGACGGGACCATAAGCCTCCCACTTGTGTTCGTCCCCAGAGAGCGGCCGCGCCCCGTGTCTACAGCAATCACATGCAAATTTGTAGTGTTTTCCATGCTTATAACTCACTGCCCGCGGGGGCTAGTCTCACAGTCAATACATAGGTACTCTACGAACACCATTAGATGAGATATATTCTTCTTTACACCATATTCTATCACAACTGTCTAACGTTGGAAGCCATCGGGGAATTTAGGGTGTATTAGTTAACAGCAAAGGACAAGCCTAAACTGCAACCCCCCTGCTCTATGTGCAGAGCATGGGTAGTGGTTTTGGTTGTTTTTGCTTTTATTTCTGAAGCATCCTGCTGGCCTGGATGTGATTGCCCAAACCCTCGTACCACTTGAGCCACGGCGCTCAAGGTCTCATTTTCATTTCGCCTCCAAAATTATCAGCATGAGGACTCCGTGCCTCTTTTTCTCCCCCAACGCTATCTATCGACTCAGAGCTTGGCGCATTGTCTATCCCTACCAGGTCTAGCTATCGCTAAAGTGCTAGCGGATACGGCAACTTCACTCGAGGGCGCCTATGCTAGGAGGCTGAGACACTTCGTCGAGATGGGACACCGAATTCTCGAAATGTAGGAATGACCATTACTCTTAGATATTACTAACTAGAATTACGAGGATATCTAAGGTATACGTTCAATACGAGACAATTCTAGCCAAGCCGTCAGTACTACCGAGCCTGTACGGTCGACTTATCGTTGGCACCGATTAGGTATACATATATGATATACCACTCAAGAATCCATACTGCGAATTGAACAATCTAGGTAAAGATGTAGGAATTGTCCCCTTCTCAAGAAGATGACCTTGGAAGCCTTCCTACTCCACTGTGCTTTCTGCAAAAGGCGGATGCTCACCCCACAGCCCTTGTCACTGTACATTTCTCAGGATGGAACGCCGCGCATGCCACTCGACTGTGGCTTGCCGAAACTTACTCAGGTCCGAAAACACCATTATACTCCGAGCCTGAACAGAATGTTGTTGAGGGTCTTGCCCGGGTCCATGTCTCAGGGCCACCTCGCGAATAGTTGTATACGAGAAGATAAACCTGGGATCGCCAAACGCCAAGTGAGAGGGCGCCGCATTGATAACGTAACATATTTTTCATGAAAACTTCCCTAAAGTATCTCCGGACAACCGCCAGGTGCGAGCTCACGGCCGGGTCAGGGGTTGTCTATAATAAAACGGCAACTGCTTGTGCGAGCGTATATTGGGGTAAAATGATATGTAGCGTCCCGGAGTCTTCATGAATACCTAATGTATGGCGAAGATAGACTTCGAGGATAATACGGGTGGTCAGAACCTATCTCGAGGGTTGATGGGATCATAATATAGGTTGATCGGTTGGCATGGATGGGCCTGAGGCAGTAATGTGTGTTTCTTGGGCCTTCCTCTAAGACTACGTGGAAACCAATTCCGTATACAGTACTAGATGTGAATATATCTAGTAGATAGTACCATAGACACGCGAGAGCTGACCTACTGCCGTTACCCCTGCGGCCAGGCTTATCTTTGAGGTTATGTATTAGGAGTAAGTTCCTTATAAGAGAGCAAACTAGCCTTCAGATAGAAAAGCATAGGGGGAATTTGTTTTAGAAGTACTAGGTCTAGTGGGGGTCTTCAGGAAGGGCAACCGAAGCCTGTTAAGGGGTAACTATCCGTATTCGACATAAATTCCGGTATATTGTTGCCATCTGTGGTAGGTAGGGTACCTGACAGTATGTAGTCTTCCATTTCTATCATTTTTATGTATTCAATTAAGATCCGGAACTTAATCAATATGGAATACTAACTTTAAGCAATATTGCTAGATTACCTTAGGTACGTTAAATATTCTGCTTCCTAGGTTGAAATAGGCATTCGGAGCCGTGCCTGTAGAGAGACTCTAGAGATAAGTTCAGCGCGAATACAAGTCTAAATGCTCTGCTGTCTTAAACAGAGGTTTCGTAGCACATTGACTCCCAATATCGCCGAAACTAGAGTTAACCACTATGATATGGGAATATGAGAAGCTAGCGCTCGACTACTTCTACTGCAAGCCATAGGTAGTATTAAGATGTAGATTGGCGAGCCGTATCATTATAAAAATGAGGCGGGTTATCGGGGATATAGGTACCTAGGTAGGTAGTCATTCAATTTCATCGTTGTATAAAGAGGTAGGAGATAGAGACTCGTCGATGATATGGTACCTAGGTATCTACCTACCTAGGTAGGTAGAGGCTGAAGTGTCCATACTTGAGTATAACGTTTATTGAAACCTTATAACTTCTAGCCCCTTTACATACTAGAACCTTCCATATAAGTTATTGCCTAGTCGACCAACATCGCCTCACCCCTATTCTCTGACACAAGCTAACTTCAACGATAAGACAACTAGATAAGTACCTAGTAGAAAGCAGTCTATAGCGATATATTTGTATGGATCTTCTAAGTTAGGTAAGTAGGTCCCTATTCATCATGTACCATGGCTTCTCTAGAGACTGGGTGGGAGTCGTACTCTGGGTCATATGTGGGACTTGTCCTCGCTGTCACTCTTCATTTTGGATACCTCTTCAACTCCTAGTCAAGCGGCCACCTTGCTTTCTTGGTAAACGATGATGAGGCTTCGATAATGCTCATTAGCCTTCGAATCAAAGTTCCGTATAAACTCCCAGTGAGTGATGAGAGACTGGGAAAGATTCATGAATATGATTGGCCTATATACTACCTAAATTCTATGAACTATGAAGCGAAAGCCTTGGGAACGAGTAGCGGATTCGCAATTGAAGGGTTGACTACTCGGACTGAATTCTATGGAGAGGTGAGGACATTAAAGGGGGGTTCAGATAATTCTAAGTTGTCTACTATGCGTCATCCTGACTGTGCACCTTAATACACCTCAGCCACCCAACAGGAACATCATCCTAAACTGGGAGAGATGCTACGTACTATCAAAGAACAAGGCTCATATCCTCTCCCTATAGCACTCCTAGCACTCCACTCGAAGGAAAAGGACCAACAAGTTCAGAGCACAATTACTGCTGAGGCTTGCCACGCTTAAGGATATCTTGTTTTAAAGATCGCGTGATATCTGATAGATCCTAGGCGGCCGACCTCGGGATTTGCAAGTCTATCTTACGAGGGTTAGAATTGGGAATTGAGACGAATGAATGCTCGCTCGTTCGTGCTACGTGGCTGTAACATCATGCGAGGTGATCGAAATCCTAGGAGCTATTTGCTTGGAGGTTGTGACGAGGCAGCCATTCAACATGTACGATGCGGCTATTGTTCGAGATGCTAGATGAATTAGATCCTTCAACATCACCTCCCCTCACTTATTCACACCGAACCCCGGAACGAGAAATATTAGCCGCGGTTTGCAGGGTAAAAAAAGAAGATCAGAGGATCAAAAGACGTAGCGTCGTACGGATGGAAAATCGTATAGCAGGTTATATCCTAAGCAGATGCTCAAGAACATGCATGATAACTGCCGCTTTTACCAGCATTCTCATCGGTACGGTACGACCGTAACTTGACAGTATATGGCCCCGCCCAATATTGCGACATATCTTGCGTCTTGGGCCAAGCCAGATTCGAATTGAAATGAGGGGTGTCGTCATCTGATTACTGTACCCTTCGACTGTCGTGGCCTCCCATCATCAAGGGGCTACCTCCGGTGACCCGGTTCCGACTGCATCAAAGTGGCACTACAAGGCTGACACTATTGATAATTGCATCCTCGCAACGTATAGCGAGGAAGAATCCGACGGGACCGGTTTGTTGGCTCAGAGCAGTACTAATCACAAGCTGTACTGCCGCGGAGTTTTGGGGTAAGATATAGGACTTCGCCGCGTAGACCTATCTCTAAGCAGTAGGTTTGTGGGATGAAAAGTCCGGCATACGTGCGGATGAGGTGTTGAGGATGAACATGCCGTTAAATCTGTAACAATTGACAAGCGTTTAAATAGAATTGTGTACAGCTCTCTTACCTTGCGCCTCGCGGGTTGTGTTGCCTTGGGTACCAGCCGCATTTAGTTTGTGTACCTTTCCGATACTACCCTATTTCCGTAGATCATCTTTTAATGAGTTACCATCTGCGCCCGGATTAGGCACCGTAATCTGGGTTGACAAAAAGGGGGCCAAGAGCTTAACTTACCTCCGGGAACGTACCACAACAACGAAGTCCCCTCGCCTTTATGCGCCCTTTGCTTCCTAATTAAGGACGCTCTGTGCGTCATGTCATACACTAGCATCCTTCCCGGGTGAAAAAGGATGCAATTACTCGCTGGTGGTGGGCCTCGTATATAATACAACAAGGCCTTTTTTTCGCGGGGTGCGCATATTGATTGCATGCGCCGCGCCGCCAGGCCGGAAACGAGACAGTGCTGCAACATCGATTGGACTTCGGGACGGATGGCTTAAGATCTGACATAATATGCGACACGACGCTATGAACATCACTCCGGCTATTTTACCTGTTTCTACCTTATTTCTAGGGTTGTTTGACCGGTGTGAGAGAAGGAATTCAGTCATGGGATGGATATCTGTAGTTCTCGTATAACAAGTATGGCCGTAGCTTTCTATTAGTTTCACGTATCTAAAGTCGGAAACATAGTATGATAGATTATTATATTGGTACGTTGGGAGCACGAGGGTTAACTAACTGTTGGTTGCAATCCGAGAGGATGCTGAGAAACCTATTAATAATGTGCCTGTAATACTGACATCTTAGATGAGACTCTTTTCCTTCCTGGCCCGACCTTACGTCAAATTGGTGTGTACACCCTCTGTACCTGCAATGAGAAAGCCAACAAAGCCAGCTCCAGTTGGAAATGAAAAAGTAAGGACTGAAATCTGCCTCTTTCATACACGTGCAAACTCATTCTTGCTCTCTTACTGAGCGCGTGTACCACCATGCAACCCATTGACTAGATTAGAGATAAGCAAATACGACACAAGTACTCCAACCAAACACATGGACGCCGGGGGAAGATGACACCCGCAACAGGGGACTTGTCATTTTTCTGCGGTAAAGGTTGGAGCATGAAAGATCCAGTCACGCTAACCAAGCATCTTGTAATTTATTTTACAGTAGCAAGGCCACTGACCAAGTCATGCATTGCGAGGGGGGTAACCCTCGGGGTAGCTTCAGGGGCCGTCGTGAAGTGATGCAGCACAGGCCGTGGTCGTGGAACCTCTCTTACGTCCGGGAAATTGGTCGTTGTGTATTCCATGGGCAGATCCAAGGTAAAGGCTTCAGCGCGCGGGGAGCGAACTGCTGCTCGGGTTGAAGGAGCCCAATCTTGGTTATCCTCGAGAAACGTGGTGCGTAGAAAGTCTACGAAAGTGTCGACGTCCTGTTTGGTCGACATTGCTCCAAGACTAGCTCGAACGATACTGCACAATCATTATATTAGTATACAGCAAGCAAGGGATGGTTTGAAGTAGGGTAAGACGAGAAATCGGTTTGTGACGCACCCTGTAGGAAGTCTATGGATAATGCTTATGCCATGTGAGCCACAATGGTGGCCGGCGGAAAGAGCACGTTCAGTCATCCAGGGTTCATAGCCAAGCGCCGTAAAGATGCCGCCGGGATTGCATACCCCTAGTAAAATTAGTTAAACCAAGGAATACGACATGCGTTGAGTTGGGGGGGGATGAATCAACTCACCTCCGGACCTGATATAGATGCCCGCAGAATTTGCCGAGCGTTCGACATCAGAGTAGGGCACATATTGCCCATTCGCTCGTAACACGTTGAACGCGATGGCGGAGCCTTGCTTTGTGGAATCATCGAAGTCGCTATTTTCGGTATAAATGCGGCAAAGTGGCCGCCCGTTAGAGTGGCGCAGAGTAGCCAGGCCTCGAAATAGTCTAGAAGTGAGGTAGGAAGTATGATCAGAGATCTTGCTCATGGAGCCGTACAGTTTCTTGTGTACATCGATTGCCTCCCCAAGTGCGAGGATACTGTGGAAAGGAAGAGTTCCGTCTTCGAGACCCTCATGAAGCTTGTAAGTGGGTGCTTGTAGGCCTTTTGAGCGATGCCAGTTCTCGCCGAATGTCGCAACCATAGACACTGTTCCTCCGCCGAAGTACTTCCTAAGAGTCAGAATGTGCCCTGAATCTTTTCGAACTACCAATGCTCCAATGTCTGGAAAGCCAAAGATTTTGTATAAAGACAAACAAGTGAAATCTGGCGCCTGGTCTACGTCTCTGAAGACATTTTCCATAGGGTATGTCATAGCTAATGCGGCAGCATCGAGTAGGGTATAAGTGTTCTGTAAGTACTCCGACTGCCGCAGGATCCCCGGCCATGATAGTGGCAGTCTTCTGCCAGACATGTTGGACTGGCCGGGGTAAGCAAACAATCCCAGGCCACCGGATCGGTAGCGATTAACGAACGTTGCTCCGGGAGTATGGAGCCATCTTTCTACTTCCTGGTCGTTCCGGAAGCAGTAGGATTGACCGTATGTCAACTCCCTCACTCCCACTATGCTAGTGTGTGCATCTTTATGATAGCCATACCAGAACCTCTGGTCACTAGTCTTCTCGGCGAGATCCCTGAATGAGTCTGCGACGAGCTTGATGGCCGCAGTGGCATTCGCCACGAAAATCAGGTCGAAGTGCTCGGGATTTGCGCCGAGGAACCTGAGTGTCTTCTCCCGAACCTGATCTACGACATCCCCAGAAAGCTTAGCTGGAAAGTTCTCTGAGTGCGGATTGCCGTATAAGTTGGCAACCATTTTCGCGCAAAACGAATCGACGGTAGATTTCGCGTATATGGTCGCTCCGCTGTGGTCTAGGTATACTCCTGATTACGGTCAAATTGGAGCACGGCTGAGCTAGATGGGAAACATACCATCACTCATGTGTGGGTATTCCTTTTGGCGCAGAGCCTCCACATCACTATTGTACCCTTTCGACATGGTGAGGAGAGGCATGAGTAATATATGTCGTGAAGAGTGTAAGGTTTCTCGACGTTTCGAGACGGGTGACTTGATATTATATTGGAGGATAGAAAGACACGTTTTGGGATTCTGAAATCCGAGTTTCTAGATAACAATGAGGGATGGCTGTGCCAGTTTCTTGTGTCGCGCTCGTCGAGGAGCTAAACATCTGCGGCACGGTTCCAGACGGAGGATCTTTATACTCGGCCTCCCTCTCCTCTGCCGCCACTAAATAGGCCCCCATAGCGGAAAGCATGGGGAAGGAGCGTGGGGTGATATCCGCCCTACATCATCTAGTCGATACAGGTCAGCAACGAGGTGGTGGCGCGGTGTGCTAGACTCAGTCTGTGTTGACTATTGGCTGTCTTGCCATGTCGAACTCAAGAACCTGGCACAAGCGGATGACCGGGCAAACATCTTGGCGAGTCGATAAGGGGAACAGTAGGCGCAGCACGACTGTACGCTAAAGACTGCGATCTAGTGATACATCGTACCTGGAGACGGTTCCCTCAGGGATATTTGCCGCACATCTGATGATGAGAACCTAGCAGAGTCTATTGGACCCTTCGAGTTGGTCTGACACACCTGACCCTTTCCCTTTTAGGAGCGACGACGCCAATACGTACCCGATTGCCTGTCCAAAATTAGCTCTCTAGATGTTAAGAGGTAACATGTGTACTTCTGGAATTATCCCGGTAGGAAACATGAGAGAGTGAGAAGCCTATAGCTAGAGGCCTCTTCTTCACGAGGGTTCAGAGAGGACGGTTGATGTACGTTAGTGGACCCTACGTACCTTGACAAAAAATAAGAAGCGCGAATGTCAGATGCAAGGGGGAACGACGAAAGCGGTATGATTGGAACGGCTTCCCAGAGCCATGCAGTTCACTGCGCATTGTGGGCCCATGATGTACTTGATAAGGCTGGTGTCTAATTGCTGTTCGAACTGCAATAGGAAGACTTTTGAGGATTCGGGACGATGTCCAAAATGGCCTCAAGAAACTTACCGAGGAGGCTCTGGCGGAATAAGCATGCCAACCGATCGCGGCAAAGTCATGTAAGTATGCACACACTATTACCACTTACAAGGGTCATCTAAGACATGGGTTCAGATAGGAAGTCATCCTATTTGGCGGTAGTTCCACCCTTCTGCCCTCTTCTGCGAGCTTGGATAGGTCGAGCGCCTCTTTCAGGCAAGCGTTGCGGGGAGAATGCTGAGTGCAACGGCCTCGGTATCTGAACGGACTCTTTCAACCCAATCACCACGGAGGGGGTGGGATGCTTGCCGCGAAAGTTACGGCCAAGAGCTGCGAGTAGTTGTACTCGAGACGGGTTGGCTGCAGCTGTCATAGACTTCTGTATCGATCACTACCCCAGTATGCCGTGAGGGAGTATTCGAGGTACGTAGTGTCCAAAGAGTCGATCCCTGCTGCTTGCGAGAAAGTGGTCGCCGACCTCAGAACTGGAGGGTGTGCGTCATATGGGCACAACTTCTGCAAGTCTTCGCGTCTAGACTTTAGAGACCCTGGACATCTCACTTCTGCACTGCTGCGTTCCATCTTGAATAGTAAGAGTCCTGTGGAGAGCGCGGTGAGCCCTAACCGACCAGAGTCCAACAGCGGATAACGGTCGAAATGGAGGTAGCAAAACAAATGGTTTTCCAAAGCAAAGGAAAATAAAATGAGGCGGCTTCAGTCAGGGACGGCCCCAGTGCTAAGCCCGCCAAGGCCGTAGATCTGGTTTAAAAAGATAGTGTTATTAATTGCTTTTTTCCCTTTCTGAACTTGCCTATCATTGCTGACAGCAGCTAAACAAGCACTACGGGACAGTGGGCAGTGGGCTCAAGAAGTTCAGAAACGCAGCCGTATTAGGTATGTTTCGCCAAATCATTGAAAGTGTGTTTCTTTTCAGAAACTCCTTTTCCCATTCCCAGGTCATGCAACCCCCCTGGGATCGCCCAAATTAACAGCTCTATAATACAAAGCCCTTGACAATATTTGCCCACGAGGCTCGATTCACACCTAGCCCTGAGCCAATAGCAATGGCTGACAAGATCCGCGCTGAACCAGCTATGGCCACGAGAGCCATTGGCGCCTATCGCAATCTGAGACTAAAGATATGTCCGCTTTAAGGCCCGGAGAGTCGCATATTTTCAGTGAAATGCCGTCGGGTCACGCACCTCTCTCCAATACGGCTTGACTTGGCAGCTTTGGAAGTGCTAGTGTCGTGATAGGCGGAAGAGTCTTGAACACTTCGGGCAAATCGAGCTACCTGTGGCTGAGTTAGGTTCGTTGCTCAGAAGCTTAGCCTCGATTTACGCTGCGGGTGTGTTGCATCGGATCCAGCTGCAATGGAACAAGACCTCTGTTAGTCATGGACCACATCTCGCATTTGCTTTCTTGCAAAGCGCGCGCGCAATTCAGGTCCGTGTTCAGCTCTAAAGAAGGTACATCGTATTGCGTGTCCAATCCCGTAGTAATTCTAATTCGGAAGCGCGGGTGAAAAAGTTTGAATGCGTGCGAATGTAACTGGGATCTGTCGAGGCTTGTCGCCATGATTCCGCACGTATCACAGACTTTGAGTTGTAACCCGACTTGAGCTTTTCGTTACAGATTGCTGACATCATCTCCCAGCCATCGAATCCCCAACTAGGCCTCCTATTGAGAAAGGGCCTCGCTAGCTGAAGAGACTATGGGGTATTGGTGTATTGCTAGATTGCCTATCTTTTGTCGGGGACCTAAAGCCCGGATTGCTCGCTCAGAACGAGTGTTAGGTAGTAAGTAAACCAACTACCTCCCGCAAGCATCTCCGAGCCGATTTCGTCGGCGAAACAACCGCGACTCTCATAACATAGATCTGATCGGTATCAAAGATCTACGTGATGATGGCACGCCCCATTGGAGACCTCACCCGCGCCCTTACAGCATGCAACCTACCCTCCTCTTCAGCTTACCCCGGCTCCCACCGCGCATTGCATTAGGCTCAGATCTCCTGCATTCTTTCGACGGCTGGAAGGACTGGAACATTGGCCCCTATGGAAGGAGAAAGGCTAGGCCCCGATGACCCGGGCTGCATCCGCGCTAGATCTGTGTCCCTGGAAAGCGCAGCTAGTCTTGGCGGACACAACGTCATGTGTGAACGCGACGATCTACCATTTCCGGACGAACGATACCTATCACAGACTGATCCGATAAGTCATATCCAATTTTGGAATAAGCGGCTGTGTTTGGAGGCCTATTAGGTCTTTAGAATCTGCTTGCTGGTCTTATAATAGACTGTGACCGATCTTTCTTGCATGGGATTTGATGGAACCGTACAGCCTCTCCAACGTAGCTAGGTAGCTATATTCTAGCCTGGCGATAGTACTATGCATACACCCACTCATGGGTATATGCTCTTCAGGTGAGGACGTATTCAGCCTTACACATACTTAGGTGCCTATTATATTTGAAGTGCCACTTGTAGCTTCTTTCGGATTTAATAACAGTTTACTATGCACAACAATACTTGAGCTGAACGCCAAGAACTAGGGTTCGCTTAGCGAACGATAAGCATCCTGCCGCCAGGAAGCTATTATTATTTACTAGGCAATCTCCAACTTGTTTGTGAATCATCGTCAACCCGTCCCAAGGAACAGGGTCAATATAACACAGTCCTCTGAAACATGGTTCCAGGGAGATATTGAAGTAGAGGTGTGATGAAAACAGGCATACCAATATCACAACAATAGTACAACCTTAAGGGCTATAATGAAGCCGTTTTATAGTTGACCGAAACTCAACCGGAGTTAACGTTGACAGAGTGCGTCGAGTGGCTAGGTAGTCAGGGCGCCGAATCCCACAGTCGCCTACAAATGGCTCTCCATTCATCACACGTGTATTGCTTTCAACACGGTCAAGAGAGATCTTCACTTTCCGCGGCTATCATGAGTCATATTAGAACTGGATCAACCAGCAAGACTGGACGTTTTTGAACTTCGGTCGTGTGCTGAAACATGCATATCTGTATTGATGTTTTAGAAAACGGTAATCGGTGAGCCGCATTGCTAAATCAGTAATGTGACAGGTTGATGGAGACTTGCAGGTCAAAGTCTCTCGTTAACACATTGTGACTCTCATGTGGTACACTATAGCTTCATCAACTCAAACCATACTCCATGATATGACATGATTTCCTGAGCACACTTACTGAATTCGACTTAAATGCGGCGGTAAGACATGAACTAGACTGTACTATAACGATTAGTGTCGCTACGGCCCGAATTCTGGGGAATGCTGTAAGCCCCCCAGTACGAACATCCGGGGGAGTCTTTCTGGTCTTGATTGTTGATATCTTGCCGCTCTCTGCGATAAAAGAGGGGAAGGGATTATCGCTCGTTCTCGTGAGCCTAGAATCGCCTTGTCTCAAACGAAAGACATCGATAGCGTAAAGTAGATCATTGTTGTCTTATGGCGTTTGACCCTTGGATATTCGGAGATCGACAGCGGTCATAGGATTCTACATCGTAGGGTTGGTGCTATATCCCATGGTGTCCTTGCAGTAATAGGACAGTGACACTATGCTTGGAAGATCAAGCCGTTGAGGACGTCATTATCCAACGTCTCTGGCAATACGCCGCCCCAGATACCAATGGGAGAATTGGCTCAATACAGACGAACCCGATACGCCGGAGCTTTTTTAATAAACGCCACACCTAATTTAGCTGCGAAACCGGCAGCTCGTCACCCAGGTGCACGAGATGCGCCCCGGAATGCGTGACCCTCCTGACATTAATGACTCCCTTACGTCCCCTGAGAAATTCTCCGGACAGTTGATATTTTCCGAGTGGCCAAGCGCACATCTGAGTGCCGTGACCCGACTCTTGAAGTCACACATACATACTTCACGAGTCACATTTTCGCTCGCCCTTTCTCTCCCCATGTATGAGATCGTTATTTACTTTTAAGTTCAGTACGTCTATCAGCAGTCAAGGGATCTGTATGGTATGTATATAAAGCACCTTGAAGTACTAAGGCTTACCCCTAGAACAATTGTCAAGATCCATTATGCCTATGGCAGAGATACGAGATATCACCATCAGACAAGGTATTGCAGAAATAAATAGAAACTTCCATTAGGGATAAGTTAGCTAACATATATACATGAAAATAGATAGGCCAAAATCCATATTTACTATGAACTTTCTCACAGCTCCCGAATATCGTACGCCATTATTTGTCCTCGTCTCATCAACTCGTGAATATCCTATGAGGTAGGTAGGTAAAATGAGGTACGTTTCAACGAAGATCGTCAGGGATCAATCCCAAGGCGTGAGCTCAATATCACGTCCAAAACGCCAACCCCCAGGTACGAATTAAGGAGATTATCTTTTAGCTTTTAACCGGACCGTAGGCTTCAGTCAGGAACGGTGAGTGGACTCCAAACGTACGGGTTCCTTATAGCAGAGCAATGAACGCGGCCACCACAGGTGCAATAGCGAAGTTCTTAGCGACGTTCAGTACGCTGCCTGCGCCAGGAACCGGGAGGGTGGTCGGGGTCGGGGTCGGGGAGGTCTTGATGCCGCTGCTGGAGCTGGTCGGGTAGGGCGTGCTTGTGTTGGCCGTGGATACGGTGAAGTTGGCGCACGATATGCGCGTCTTGTTGAGGAAGTGGAAGACGAAGCTTCGGTTGCCGATGTATGCACCGTCGCCCTCCCTCAGTGATGTGTACGGGTCGTGGAACGAATACGAAAGCCTGCCATCTGTGATATTTCCGTACTTCCCGCTCAGGTCGCCCTGTTGGCATGATGCCGGTTGCGTCAGATCGCAGATTGGGTTTTCGCCGCGGCCAGTCTGGTCGAGATGTGCAAGAGTACTTGTGCAGTTGCCGTTGGCTGGGACAGGAGCGACGTGGATATGATATACTGGATTAAAATTAGTTGGTAGGGTCGCATACCGCATAGAATAGACTTACTGAAGGGGCCACCCTCTGCAGGCAGGTTGGAGAACGAGACTTCATAATCAAGACCAGAGCCGTTCGTCGCAGATCTAGCTAAGACGTAGCCTTCGACGTTGCCGCTAAGACTTCCTCCTGTCCAGAACGCTTCAGGTGGCAGAACAGCTCTGGCGCTTACTCCGGCGGGGTTCCCAGTGGTGACAGGAGCATCAAGTGATTGCTGGTGTGATAATCTAAGTCAATAATGCTAACGTTAAAGGTATACTGGAATAGTGTTGAGCTTACATTGGTGGATTGGGCAAGCACGCCGGAGGAGCCGATGGCAGAGATTGAGATGATGTTAGATACACGCATGTTTGCTGAGTTATGGAGATGCGACTATAGGTCGACTGGCAGAAGTCTTGCTTGGTTGAGAATGTGTATAGTTCCCTTATAATCTGCTTTAGGTTCTCATATAGCTCGCAATGTGTGTGACCCAAATTATAATCAACGGTAGGATTGTTCCTGTATTTATTGTGTTGAGTCTATGTGCTTTTAAATATTAGAAACTAGCAGCAAGGTCAATTATCAAAGGAACAAGGCTAGGGGGGATGGCAATGGGATGGGAGGCTGTAGGTCTTTATATTCATTCATGTTTTGCGCCTAGGTAGGTAGTGACAGTGAACGGTGTCACTTCTGTATTACTTTGTACAGCACTGCGCCATGCGGCCCAAGTAACCACCGAATTAATACTTCCAAGGTTTGTCATAGGGTAATAAGATCGATTTCACCCGCCTTTGTGTGTACGTGGAGAAGGCGAAGCCGGTGAGCCGGCACAAGATTTGTGGTAGACATTTGATGAGACCGATGCCCACCAATGGGACCTTGCATCATTCCTCATCTAGAATTAAACAAAAAATGGAAGCGTAGCACAGCAAACCATTACAGATTCAGCAGGGATTAACAACTAAAAGATCACATCCCAGCGAATCACAAAAAAAAGGCCTGAGCTATCCCTGTCTATGGCAGGGCACACCTTGGGGCCAAGAAATGCCAAGTTGTTTACCCGGAGCGACGGGAGCAAACGAAACAAGACGTTAAAGATGCACTTCTGGCCTTGGCTCCCTAGTCCGGCGTTCTAACTCACTGGTTTGGGAGTTTGCCACGAGTACTATGACAACAACACTTGACTCTCGACAATTTTCTGTATCCCTTATTGAATGACAAAGGGAAAATTCGGATGGCATTAGACCCTAAGGCGTGGGAAGCACCGATCGCCTCTCACGTCAGCATTTTCGGGCTTTGTAAGGTGTAACTTGATTCTGTGTGGCTGACAGGACAGCTGAATGGGATTTGTACCGTGTTTGCGTCAACGCGTAGCCTCTGTAGTACCGTATGGCACCCATCTTAGTTGACCTGTGTCACCCCCAAATTTCCTTTCTAATAATAACTGTACACATTGAGCTAGACTTGCTCAGCCACGCTCAAAGCGAGTATAGCGCGCACAAACCACAAGAACACACCTGGCAGGCCTAAAAGCCTCCTTGCTTCTATAAAAACCATTAACCATAGGCTAAGTGATCACTTGTGAGGTCTAGTTGGAGACCAACGATGTGATTGGATGAGATGTCAATTATGATTGGATAGTTCTGTCTGGGCTCTGGCTTGGAGAATGGGCTATTTGGCGGCTCCAGGATTCTCCGTGACAATGCATGGTCCGTCCCATCCATTGAAAAACGGTGGTAGACTGCTCTACAAACTGCAACCCCAGCAACCCCCGGCACCAGCGCTAAGGTGGTGGTAATGGTGCTGGGGGGCCTGGAATCATCCGAACTTGGATGAAAGCTGCAGGCTTTCGAGCCTCCATCTGCAGGTACGTAAGCCGTAGTACTGAGTAGCCCGCCTCTGATCGACCGGCTCTTACGAAGTTGTAGTACGCGGTACTTGTCTCATGACATTTTTCTGTACTCCAATCAAACGGTTGAACATCATGAACGACAGAATAGTAATTATAGATCATGAACAAAGATTGAAAGGCGTGCTACTGTTTCCTATAGGGAGCCACCCTAATTTCGAAGCCACCGACAGGATGTGTTACACAGCTATCACAATTACAACGATTAATCGTGCAGCTGTTATGGCAATTTGCCGGTTAATGTGGCTTAAGAGAGACAGGTTGACTGGTGCGGAGAATGACTGGAACCCTTAGACAAGCTCATTAATCCGTAAGGGATCTCCATCCCAACCTTACTCCAACATGACTAATGTGGGATTTAATGCATCATTCCCTCGGTGTTAAGTGATTCGCGTCACATTGAGCGACCTCCGAGATACATTGATATGACCTCATCAACGTCGGCACAGCTCAACAGCGACCATCCGAAGACATTGTGGTATAAGACTCGGCCCCGATGATCGAATCCTTGATGACATGTTGTCTTCCGTCTTGTTGTTCCGTATAATGTTCTATGGCATTGAACAGAGCACTAACTTGCTAGTCGACTACTAAGTATGATAGATTATTGATGAAGAACTTCATTAAACGCTTGGCCTCCAAAGTAGGCTCCGGCTACTACGTAGATGGTGTCAGCCGCGGCCGGGCCCGAGGCTGAGGCTGTGAATATACTCGGGCGCGTGGATGATAAACGACTTGGAAGTTATTTGGCGAATATGTTGCTTCCAACCGAGAATCCAATACCTGACTGACATGACGAAACAAAGAGTTGAACTCGGAGCCAATGATCATGGGCATTAAATTCAGGATCCAAACAATGTCATAACCCTTAATGACGCCTTCTAACTATGCGCGATTTGATGTTCAAGACGCGTCACCGGCAGATGACAGGTCAACCTTATGGTCGTCAGCTATGAATATTTTATTGAGAATTGTAAGGATTCCTGATTGGAGCTTCGAATGTAGTTGGAAACTCGAGATAACTCTCGTCCCCATGTCATGTTCCACTCAAGAGGGCTAGGTACCTAGGTACCTCCATTGTAAGACTTACATCGGATGAAAATGGCCCGGTCCCGACGCCTCGGCTTCAGCCTCAAATCCTCAGCCTCAGTTTCGCCAAGCCTCATTCTCCAATGACATGCCATCCAATCTCGCGAACCTTCCGATTCGCATTGACGTCGTCGACGACACCAACCCTCAACAGCTTGCCTTTCATTCATTGCAGCTGAATTGACACCCGTCTATTCCGGTCCGAGAAAGAGCTATTAATACGTGTTTAAGCATTTGATCGACACTACAACCACCCATCATGAAGCCCGTCGTTAGTGCTATGCAAGCTTGGTCTTGGTGAGCACCCTTCCTCCTCTTTCATTCATGGGGTACCTATGTACCTATATAAAGATAGGATTCAAGCTTGCTTACCAAATGCTTGGAATATTACAGCGTAGTCATCTCTGTTTTCGCCATCGTCATCCTCTCGATCCTCGGCGGTCTCTTCCGAAGCAATCACCACGAGTTCGTAGGGGGCACCGATGACCCCAAAGATGGCCAGGCGGTCGCGGGCACCGTTTTCACTGCCGTAATCGTATACGCTGTAAGTTTCCACAACCGAATTTCGTTCGCGATAGAAAAAAGAACTTGAGTCTTACAGTTTCTCGTATACAGGCGTTCCTAGTATTCTGCGGTCTCCAGGGCTTGTTACATCTACGCGAAAACCGACGAGGTGCCATTGCGCTGTCATAAACTTTTTATCTCCGGGGATACATAATACGATAATAAGACGCGGGCGTTACGGATTGTGACTCACCTCGAGTTCGCTTAGAAGAAACTAGGCTATAGCAGTTGCAGCATTCGAGAACCCTTACACTTTCGTCTCTGGCTATCAGCGGGCGTTAGCGGCTCGATATCGTGGGGCAATGCAATGCAGTGTATGTACGAATAAACATGGAGGCAGAATTGGGATGGACGACATTGACTTCACTTGCACATTGGTGCTTACTTGCTGGGGTGCCGTGACCTCCTGTTACGGGAAATTGATCAATTAATTATCAATTTATGAAGCATGGTCTGGCGGTTTTCGTTGCACATGAGTATTGTACTATACAATCGGAAACACTTATTAGACTAGTGTCGTTTGGTCTAAAATATCATAGCTTAAGGGTGAATAGTGAATAGGTTCGCTTAATAGAGGGAGCCCTTTATATTCTTGATATGACAAAGATACTAGGCCTTTCTAGACTCGCCCTATGTGATTGTATTCTCCCTTCTGGTGAAACTCCACACTATAGCTATCGTGAGCGTGATTACCAACAGTCGAGTACGGGAATAAATACCTAGGTAGGTAGTTGGTAAAATAGTCAGATATGTCTTGATGCCATCAAGAGAGCTGACGGGCAATGTGATTGTTCCAGAGACATTAGTGATCTTCTCCTTACTTGCCCCTTCTATTATCTGGAATCCTCTGCCGTTGTGTACCTATCTAAGACAAACTGAGGCTCACCTACTAATGTAACATGACTGGCTTTAAAACGACGTCAAGCAAATGCATGGCCATCGGATAAGATATATTTCCTACGTCTAGAGGAGTTCATGACCAAATCCTAGATAAGGCACAAGGGTTTAAGAATCACTTCAATCATAGGCAGAATATTACTAGCCTAAACACTACTAGTAGGCGGCGTCAATACTCGAAACTTGCAGCGGATAACGTGCAGCAGAAGGCTAGATGCCGCGATTCAGGGGAAGGTACCCCCACGAAATCTTCGTCAAGCATCCAACAGGAGAGAGATCAGGACAGGTAGGCCATGTCTTGTTTACACTCCGGGGATTTAATGAACAAGAATTCGACCACTATAAACGCTATATCAGCGATATAACTATTTGAGAGAGTGGTATATATACCTAGGTAATATCTCAGAGGGGAGTACGTTGTGTAGGTACCGAGTAGGTAGATAATATGTGAAAAATTCAGGTGCTACAATGCCAGCCGAGCGTTTAGTTTAGCTTCATAACGATCCAGATGGGAATCTATTTGAGGTAGACTGTGATTTTCGTTACACAAGATCGAGTCTATGTCTGCACAAGGGTTTCAGTGCATACAAGGTCAATGTTTCCCCCTTAAAAAATTAACAAGATCTGTGGGAACTCCACTCAATAATCCAAACGAATCAGGCTCACATGTTTACCATATTCCTCTCGGCAAAACTATAATGTCATGCATGGTAGCACTACTATGGTAGATCACTAGATATTGGCTTTTATGCGTGAGGCCGCACGCCATGATGCAAAGTAAGGAACTCGATCATGATATGTAGAGTTGAGCGCGTAGATTGATTGGCTGGGGGGACATGACCTAATTAAACTCGATATTCCTAGATTTGAGTATCCAATCGTTTGCATTCTACTGCCTTCATTACTTCCAGTAGAAATCGTCTGAATAGATTCGGTCAAGATATGTACCAGGGATATCCATGTACTCGATGTAGGCCCACACATCTTAGATTTTCAGTGGCCGTTGGAGAACCTTACAGTTGGGTAATTAGCGGGCCGAGCCGGATGATGTCATTGTATTCCTTCCCCGGCGCCATCCCATGACGCGACGCTGCTACATCTCATCAATATCCTCCACTAAGAGCAGGTGGAAATTTTTATAGAGGACCTTGGGAGTGATTTACGAACATATCTCGTACACTACGATCGTGGACAGAACCTACCGGACCGTCCCGGCAAGTATTCATTAACCGACATAGGTCTAAGGGAAGTCCTGTGATGTATTAACATTGACGGTTGACCTCGACGCCCGCTAGATCAATTATCTGACTCGAGGAAACGATTTGCCGCGTTTGATTCCTGAAGAAGCTTATCTATCTAATATCCCACGTGTTGTTAAGTACCTAAGCTGCCTTTGAGGCGTGAGTCTTGCTGTAAAGGCAGTCTAGTGTCATGGTTCCAAGGGGTTCTCTCTCCATTGCGTAGGTAGGCCAACTGCTTTATTGAGCCATCTGGATGGTATCGCTGGCCCATCTCCCAGCAAGTATACTGCTGGATGAGAGCTGAAATTCTAATAATTGACAGGTATATTACATATGTAGGTCAGGTCTCGAGACCGTGTCGAAGGACGTCTAATCATTGGCCGGTTTAAATTGGCTTGCCACCTTTCCCTGAAACTTCTCCGTGCGGCTTTGGGGTCGTGCCTCTTAATAAATGCAGAAAAAAAATATTACACCAAGATGTTTGCTGGGCGTATTCGCAAGCATTGCAGTGCATATGCGGGAGACGAGACATAGGTTGCATGTCTCAAATATGTTTTCTGCCCAATAACCACAGCCGTCGATCCGTTACTGAACCATTTTGAACCCCAGTCAATCGCGACGATCCAGTCCATGAACGAAGTCTGATAGTATATGGAGCTAGGGCAGTTCAAGGGCTTTCAGACCTGAGAGTCCATCAGTCGTTAATCTTTTTATGTCAGCCTGCGAACCGTAGGCGTCTTCGCCCAAGTAGACTAAGACAAGGTAACGAGGGTAGAACATGATATGATCCTAATTAACGAAATACTATTCGTTGGCTGCGTTTAGACAATGCGAGACCTCTCACTGCTGCTCAGGTAGGCTAACGTAGAAGAAATAACAAGCGGAAATATTAATCATGAAAGCTTATGAACGATGCCGTTATACGAGCTTTAGTTGAATATCTTAGCATAGACTTCGAAGATCATGAAGCTATGGTAGAGTTAATCTTACGTATTTACCGAAGATGGCCTCCAAAGACAATATGAAAAGGAGGGAATTGGGTATTGGGGTCACATTTATATTGGCCTAATAATGTTATAAGAATTTCAACAAGACTCGCGAAGGACTGGAGTGGAATCAGTTTAAGCTCAGAGACATTGTGGTCGCTCAGTTTACCTATGTTGCAACGGGTTAGAGTAAGATGCAATACCGTAGCGGGAAAATACGATATTTAAGAATTATTTTAAATATACAATAATTCTTATAGAAAGAATGATTCTTACTATTCGAAGTACCTTTTCACCTAAATTTGGTGGTAAGGTACATAGGAAAGAATATATTTTACTAAGAATAATTCTTAAAAAAAGAATTATTGTAAAAATGGTTTAAAATTTTAAAGAATAATTTTTCGTTTAAGAATTATTGTTTTTAAATGAAATAATTCTTTAAAATTTTTTTAATTTTAATTATATTTTAAATAAAAATTTATATTTAAAATAAAATTTTTTATAATTTTTTTAAAAGTATATTTAAGCTTTTAAAAATAAGTTATTTTTAAAAAATTATTTTTTAAAAAATATTTTTTATTAAAGAATAATTCTTTATTAAAGAATAATTCTTCGTTTAAAAATTATTTTATTTAAATAAAATAATTCTTTATATTTTTTTTAAATATTTTAAATTTTTATTTAAATTTTTAAAAAAAGTTTTTATAAAAAATTTAATAACTTAATATATATAAGTCGGATTAATACATAAATTTATTACGTAATAAAGAATAAAATTTAAATTATAATATCGTTAATTACATAATTTTACGATTTTTATTTATTAAAATATTAAATATTTTACATAAATATTTTTTTAAAAAATAACCTTATATATATAAATAATAACTTAATTTTTAATAAATTTAATTTAGTGTAATGGTAAAGTGCGTAAATTACTTAAGTATTTAAGGTTCGAATCTCACGTAAAGTAAAAAAATTTAAATTTAAAAATAAAAATAAAAACGTAAATAATAAAATTAATAAAAGTAAAAAACGTATTAAATATAAAAGTAAATAAATAAGTAAATAAGTAAATAAATAATTAAAGAAATAAAATTAAATAAATAAAAAGTTATTATTTTATAAATAAAATTATTTTTTAAAGAATTATTCTTTTATTAAGAATCATTGTTCCTATTTTAAATCATATTTATGCACGGAATAATTCTCTCCTTTTAGAATCATTCTCTTATACCACATGTTCCCGTTACGGTATGGAGGTGATTGGTTCCACTGAAGTCTCCGCGCTAACAGGTACCCTTAACCAACAGATCTCGCCTGCCGAACTTCCAAACTCGTAGAGAGCTGGTTACCTTCCTATAAACTACATTAATAGGAAATCCATGAATGCATATTTTATGTTCGATGCCTATCAATACGTTTTACAACTGTCTTATGCCATGTGACACTTTTTCAACATTGAGATACCTGACCTGATAAAAGTGCAAACATGCGCATTGGAGAGTTTACCCCATACTGCCGTCATCATGAATTAAGTCGCAAAAAAGCGGCTCTGAGCAACGTCGATGTAATCGACTACGAGTGATGTCATGACTTGCAATGTTTCCTGGTTGCGATTTCTAACAAATGCCTATATATCAACTTCTTCCTTACTCTACTATAATTCAATTCACTCAATAATAATTCAAGTTAATAGAGAATCTAGTTGATCTACTTGAGTAAACAATAGCGGAATTATCAGTCAACCAGCTAACATGTCCGACTCACAGTTCCAACAGGGTAAGTCAATATTCTAGCAACGGCGCCTACTTCATATCGACTCTATAATAACATGCTTGCTGATATGTGATAAAGGACACTCCATCCCAGTGACTCACCAGGAGTTTCCCGGAAAGGAGCATAAGTTGCCCTTACAAGCCCAGTACGACACCCTACCCACCGACGAGAGCGGATATCAGAAGTACAAGGCCGCCCGCAAACTAGAGGGCAAGAAGGCTCTCATTACCGGCGGCGACTCGGGAATTGGCCGGGCTACCGCCATCCTATTTGCCATGGAAGGCGCCGACTCCTTCATCGTCTACCTGCCCGACGAAGAGAAGGACGCCCAGGAGACGAAGCGCATGGTGGAGTCGCACGGCCGAAAGTGCTACCTCAAATCCACCGACCTGACGAGCAAGGAGAACTGCAAGCAGGTCGTCGATGAGGCGCTAAAGCAGCTGGGTGGCATGGATATCCTGTTCAACAACGCCGCCTACCAGATGGTAAAGAGCGACATCTTTGAGCTGAGCGAGTAAGTTAACTCTTCTCATTCTAGTCTGACATATAAAGCATATAAGATCATCTAACATCGGTTGAAGGGACCAATGGATCCACACCTTCAACACCAACATCCACCCATTCTTCTACCTGGCCAAGTACGCGCTGCCTCACATGAAGCGCGGGGCGGCCATCATCAACAACGCCAGCATCAACGCATATATCGGACGTCCCGATCTTCTAGACTACACCTCGACGAAGGGCGCCATCGTCTCGTTTACTCGGGGTCTCAGCAACCAGTTCGTGGGCAAGGGCATCCGGGTCAATGCCATTGCCCCGGGTCCCGTCTGGACCCCGCTCATCCCCTCCACGATGGACGACGAGGCGCAGAAGTCGTTCACGAGCCCCATGGGGCGACCCGCGCAGCCGAGCGAGATCGCGACTTGTGTGGTGTTCCTCGCATCGGCGGATAGCTCGGCCATCAGTGGTCAAACGATCCACTGCAATGGCGGTACCATCGTCAACGGTTAGGTTCAGGTCGGCTTGTAAGACAATGTGGGTTTGGTGTAGGCGGGGAGATGGTTTCATGAGACGAAGTAAGGATGCCTATCGCTAACCTTTGATGATAATATGGGACTATGTACAGTAATATAAAAAGTCTAGCTAGGTACACAGCTAAGCGCTCTTACCTAAGAATAACGAGGTTCACGACAACAACGTGTTTTGTCTTGCATGGTGTGAGTGACCATGTCCATCTTTTGCCGTTCAATGTTTGTAGACACTCCCGGCTGGTACTAACGGAATTAAACAAACATCTTACGGGACAGTACACAGTTAACTAGCGGTGACCCGCAAGTGATACCCATTTACCCGCTTTCTAGTATCCATATTTTCTTCTAGATGGTGTATGGGATCGCTCGGTGCTGAGAGGCGAGTGACAAGCTTAGTCTGGGTGTTCAACATGCAAGAACCATGGTTAGGACTATCCTTTCATTTTTTTCCAGCTGACTACATCTTGTAGAGATATATACATGGATGATGAGAGTCAGCATAACCAACAGTTCCTTTAAACTCGGCTTTTATCTCTGCAAGTTTCAGTAAACTCGCCATGCGTATCGCGCTTTCTAATCCAACATATGTCACATCCCAGTGCCTCCGGGCCATGAGACACGGTATGTACATTGCGAATCTTTTCTATAATCGTAGAAGTACTACCGCCGCTGCGTCCCGTATCGAAAACGGATTTTAAGTCAACTCTAAGTCCACGCCGCTCCAAACCCATGCAATATGCCCTCTGATTCTGAACAGAAGAAAACTAGAGATTGTGACAAGACCTTTGAATGGTTGCCTTGTAGTTGTGGCTCGACTCTTTAGAACTCGAAAATGTGTGCCCGTGATCTCCAATAATTACCTCGACGGGTATGAAACGGTCAAAAGGTAGCAGACCTTGAGATGCGAGGATACAATAATGATATTCTCACAGATAGATGAGACTATGAAGACTTCTCACCCTCCTTTTCTGGCTTGCTTGACTCGCGGTACTTGGCTATCTTCTCGCCCATGTAACGTAAACTTCGGCGAATTCCAGACGTAAGAATACCCTTGAGACTTTGTGTAGTGCTAGGCCAGTTGATAGTCTTTTTGATAACGTCGCGGATGGTATTTCGAAGAGCTTCAGGGTCATCCTGCGCGATACGCTGCTCAAAACCTCCGCCTTGTTGTCGCTTGAAAGAGGTGGCATCTTCGTCCTTGCTCTCTTCCATCATCTTGTCGAATTCAAGCTGGGGGATCTGAAACTTCTTCTGATACTCGAAGTATAGTTTTGAGCGAAACGCTTTTGGCAGTCGGCGCACCATATTACCTCGTTTGACAGGGTCCATGTCTTGCTGAATTTTCAACACAGTATCCGTGTTGGTAATCCAATCGGGTTTGCTGGTGACTGGGTCGTCATATATGACGTTGGGGAGAGATTCGATAAGAGGCGCATAGAGCCGTCGGAAGTTCAGCATGTTGTGATTGACGATATTTGCAACCTTCTTTGGGTTCTCGGTAGGAAAAGCCATTCGCGGATCACCCAAGTAACTTATACCGGCAATCGTCGCGTACAGTTCCTGTTCAGTGAATGTGGGGGGAAGAAGTAGGAGAGCTGTTCGCAATGCGGATAGGAGGTTGATTTGGTTTGCAAGGCGTACCCGAGGGTCATCTCGAAGGATCTTTACTGGCTTGTGTAGACGACCAGCAAGGTATAGAGTATCCCATTCGCTCAGATCTCTGCATAACGTATCGATATTGACAACACCGTACTTGATTAATATTCCATCGACGGTAACATATGGGTTGAAATAGACACCGGCGCCCCATTTATCTTGTACATAAGATACGGCGGCAGATCCTAACGACCCTAACATAGAATAATGATCACGATGTTGCATTAGGTTCAAGGAGTGCCAATGCTGCGTATAAGAGACTCCAAAAATAAAGTCAATCATCTTCGGAGAACCGTCCTGAGCTCTTTGAACGGCAAGTGGTGCTCTTGGATGGACAGCCTTTATCTCTGCCTCAGTTGCCGTGCCGCCTCTTGATTGTGGAAAGACACCAGAGCCATATGCAAAGGCATACCGAATTGGAGCCCGGAACCTCCATAGTAGTTGGCGTAGAACCTCCTTAAACTCTCGGTCGATAATCATATGCTGATTTACACCAAAATTCTGGTACGGAAGTTCTGTGAATTTTTCTATATGAAAGTTGGGCTTCTCCTCCCAATCTAAGTCCGAGTCTGTCGATGTGGTGGAAGTAACGCTGGTGACTTGGGGTTTCTGTGAATGAGGCTCGTTTGGAGATTTGGCAGCCCTCGCAGCAGAGTCGGTCTCGGATTCTATCTTATGCGCGGCTTTGGCCCCCTCGGAATTTGAAGCTTTAGATACGTCGGATGCAAACGTTCGTAGGTGTAATCTGGACGAGGAGGGAATTCGTGGGGATTTATGGGAATAGTAGCGTAATCGGCAATGGAATTGAGCTGTATGGACAGAATATAGTCTCGAAGCCCGTACTGACGGAGCCATTGGGATTCGTCGGGCTGTGGCATGTGTCCAGACAGCTGGTAACCCTGCAGAGGCAGGAAGTATTGGACATACAGCCATGGTGCTGCCGTCGGAGTGAGGTCACGGTGAGGACGAAGGGAATGCGAGTCACGGGTTACGGGTAATGGACTTGTAAATTGCGCAAATTACTAGATCGCGGTAGACGTCGGGAGCAGCAAAGCCGCAATGCTATTACCGAGAGAGGGAATCCATATGCGTAGGGGCCTCATGAGCTGAGGTGTTATAGGTTAGAGGTAGGTATCTTAGAGAAAGGACGAAAGAACTTGGAAGCGATTCTCGGAATCTTGGAGTCGAGCCTAGTGAAGCAAGAGATAGATTACGTTAATAATCCCACCACCCATTGTAAGAGCTCTGGAATTCGGTAATGGACGGTGGACCACGTCGAAGAGCACGAGATGCCCCGGAAAAAAATGCACAAGGGCTGTCAGCCAAGGCCAGGAACTAACGTTTGGTCCCACTATAGTGACAGGGGTTTAGAGATGGAAGGTCCGGAGCTTAGGAGCTTAATACCTACATCCTCTGCAGCTATGCATGTACTTTGGAAAGCACATTGGATATATTCTTTTTGAGTTAGCTAGCGTTGGGAACCTATGTCCCTTATTCTCTTTCAAATTTCATTTAAGAATGTAAAAACTTGTAGATATCTGGAGTCAGGCTTGCACTCTTTCAAAAGTTATATGAAGTCAAGCCAGACATTGAAAGGTAGCTGTTCGGTTTAAGAAAGGAAAATCGTCGAACGAGTACCGAATCTCCACAGAATACACTCTATCTCCACGTGACAGCTAGCTAATCGGAGAAGCTGCCAGGCGTTTTGTAGCAGATTGCCAGGCCTACCGCAAACAACAAAAACAATTTAGCGTTTCCCTTGTCGCGATCACGGCTTTCTTTACCATTACACTATTCATCTTCCACTTTTAATGGGAGCAAACACACGGGGTGAACCCAGGCTCTGGCAATTACCGTAGCGCCATGTCTGGCCAATTCCGACAAAGTGCTGGAAGCACTTCAAATCCTCCGCGCTCGAGGGTAAGTAAATAAATGCTCTGATGAACCGCTCAATTACAGTGCAAAATCTAAGTCTACAAATAGGTGACTTCGTTTCGCGCCTCGCTACAAAAGGCAACCCAACCATCCTACAACTTCTTTACTGGCTCTGAGGATGTATCAGCGCCCCATAATGCCAGACACTCTTCGCGACAAAGCCGTTTAGGCGCCGAGTCCCTGCGGGCGTCGTCTCGCGAGAGCTCCAAGGAAAATCTTGCGCCGCCCGATGCAGAGGAGTACGAGACCCAACGAAGGAAAATTGAGGAACTCAAAGCTGAGCTAGCTGCGATGCGATTCAAAATCGAGAATTATGAACAGGAGAAGGAAATGATAGCTCTCCAGCACGATAACGAGCTGCGAGACGTGCGACGGAAGGCAGAAGATGACTTCAAACAAAAGCAAGCAGCCGAGGGAGATAAGAATAAGACACAACGCCAGTATGAGGCTGTGCAGAAGGAATTGCAAGAGCTGAAAGAAAGCTCAGCAAGAGAAAAGCTGGAGATGGAGAAGAAAGTACGAGATGCAGATGACGAGGTGCGCCTCCTCAAAGAGCAATTGGAGGATCTCTCTGCTGCTAAGGAGGAAGGAGATCGCATGGCCCACAAAAGGGCCAGCGATATGGAAACACAACTCTCGAACCTCCGAGAGACAATCCAAGGCTTAGAGCAAGATAACCAGGCGCGAGAATCTTCGATGCAATCTATCCAGCAACAACTTACGGACAAAGACAATCTTATAGGCAATTTGGAGGCTGACATATTGCGATTAAAGGCGCAGACTGGTGACGCCGAGACCATAGGCATTATCCGTCGCGAACTCACCGAGCAAGTTCAGCACATTAGGTCACTTGAATCAAAAAACGCCAAGCAGCATGCCGAATTAACTCATCTCCGTCAAATACACAAAGCTGTAGAAGTTGTGGAAGAGGAGAAGCGATCCCTTCAGCGACGACTTGAAGCTGCCGAATCTCTCGAAGCCGAACTTAACGAGGCCCGACTACAAAGACAGCGACTGGAGGATGAGAAGTTGGCCTGGACTGCCTATCTTCAGAATGCTAGTGCAGATGGGCTTATGGAGTTTGACTCTCCCGAAGCGGTTGCGCGTGCTCTCGTTGAGGAGAAATACAATTCCGCTTCCCTTATCGAAAAGCTTGGTGAGGTGCAGCCCCAGATCGCGGAGCGTGACGAGATCATCAAGGCTCTAGAAAGTGAGAAGAAGAACTTGAGTGCGCAAATTGAAAAGCTGAAGACGACTGTTGCTCCTGTGTCGGCAACCAAGGCACAAGCGAGGATCGAGCGCCAGCGTGCTCTAGCTATCAAAGAAGTCGAGTACCTCCGCGCTCAGCTCAAGGCTATCGATGCAGAAGATGAAACTTTCAATTCGGAGCACTTCGATCAGAGCAAAGCCGACCGCGTCTCGGAGCTGGAACAGCTCGTCGACAAGTATAAGGAGGAAGTCCAGACTCTGCACAAAGAACTTTCTGCTCTAGAGTCATCCACTGGCACAGCACAGCCAGCTCTTGGTTCCAAACGGGGCCGCCCTGACGAAGAAGAGAGTGAGCAACTCGGAGAACTAAACCGAAAACGTCGTAAGCTCGCCGACGACCTATCGAAACTGCAAACGCAGTACCAGGTTCTACAGACAGAACACGAAGTTCTAAAGTCGCGTCTTGCAGCCGCCGAATCCGCCAATAAGACGCGCATCTTATCCTTACGCTCGAATCCTACCTCTGATTTTGAGGCGATCAAGACAGCGACGCTCCAGGCCCTCAAGCAGGAGAATAAGGAACTCCTAGCACAACTCCAGAAGGAGGCGCGCCGCAACCCAAACCCGAATATCCCCTTGATTCCGGCCTCGCAGCTAGCAGCCGCGCGCCGCGAGATCGAGGAGGCGCAACGAGAAACTGCATCCGCGCAGAAGACGATAAGACGACTGAAGGAAGTGTGGGCGTCCAAGTCGCAGGAGTTCAAGGAGGCCATCTTTAGCACGCTTGGCTGGACTGTGACTTTCATCCCGAACGGCAAGATGCGCGTCGAGAGCTTGTACTGCCCTAGCATGACGGACGAGCAGGAGAACAGCATCGTGTTCGACGGCGAGCGCGGCACCATGAAGGTCGCCGGCGGCCCGCAGAGCCCCTTCGCCAGACGCATACAGGATCAGATTCAGTTCTGGGTTCGCGATAAGGGTTGTATACCCGGGTTCCTGGCTGCGCTTACGCTCGAGTTCTACGAGGAGCATACTAGGGCTAGTCGGTAGTTTGACCTGTGGGGTTGTAGTTGTTGTTGAAGGGTATAGACGAACGTATTCATGATCGAAGAATGATCGGCTGTTTCGGAGGCGGCCTTTGTTTTTCGCCTATTATGTGGTATGGCAATGCATGGTCTGGTGTGGCATAGCATGTGATGTTTACCTGTTCAGGCGTACACAGGCGTTCGGCGCGGTTGAGCGCCTATGTCTAGATAATTCGTTTCACTGGCTTGATTTTAGCTACTTGCTCTTGCTCTCGGAAAAGAGAGAACATAATACACATTCGAACCATTAATACTTTCGGTTACCAAGAAACTGTGGGATTAATATCGTGAGTCAATGTAATTACAAAGACTGCCGCTTGTATGGCGGTCTACCTAAAGGATCCAGTGACATGTTCCTGGCAAAAAGTGATCAAATATGAATTTAATAAATATGGAAGAAACCTGAATCTACACTTATGCACACAAATGGGACCTTCAATTTTTGACAACCCGCTAATCTGATTTACAAAAGAGCATCATCGTCGTCCAGACAGAAATCTCCCAATGGATCTTCAAAACTCTCCTTCCTTCTTCCTCCTCCTCCTCTCTCCCCTTCCGTCTCCCATATATATAAGAGGTAGAGGTATGTACGCCTGCCTATCTGGCCTCGTACTTCCCACTTACAAGTTTCCTCACCGCGGGTACGTCGACCCACTTCCCTTCTTCGGCTGTAGCGATTTCATCCGCGAACGGATCGTCCTCGCTGAGCTCGATCTCCTTGCCCTTGCTCTCCTCGAACCGGGATACCGAGATGGCGTTTCCGCTATCGGCAAAGCCTGGAGGCGGAGTGACTTCCCATCGGGCCTCGACGGCCCCAGGTTTGGGCTCTACGCCCTGGTCGCCTATTATGCGGCACACGATCTTCTGCCAGTCCGCATCTGGAGAGAGCGTGACGTCGCCAAGACGCCAGTAGACGAGGTGCTTGTCCTTGAGGTGCGTCCCGGACGGCTTGGTCTGGGCACCGGAGGCCTTACCCTCGTAGGTGGCGAAGAGGACTAGGTTGTGCACCTGCACGCTAGAGCCCTCGGTTGCGAATTTGAAAGTTGGATTGAGCTTGTATTGGAGTAATAAGCCCAGTTTATCTCCCTGCGGCTTCCATACTGGGCTGAGAAGAACTGGCACATGCTCTGCAGCAGTAGCATCAGGCTCTACGTGAAGTCTGTACGAGAAGCCAATCGATGTCTTATGGAGGTGAGAGAGATCTAGGTTGAACTGCTCCGAGTGGTCGGGCGTATCATTCGTGACGAAAATGCGATTTGGGCCAATGACTTCAAGAGCGGGAAAGTTGTTGATGCGAATGGGCAAATGAGCTGTTGAGAGTAAGTGATGATATTCTCTTTACTAAGGGGTCAGTCATAGAACTTACTGGGCGAATTAGTGGAATCTGAAGTATTATATGAGAAGGCGATCTCGCCGTTTACCTTTACGGCTTGGACCTGGCCGTTTTCGAAGGTTGCTGAAACGGTTTCCATGATAGAAGAATTAAGACCCGGCTCGTGCATGTCGGGATGCTTCACGTGAACAATGCTGCTGAGCGAGTTGCCAGATCGGATTGACTGCGTGTCTGACGTGCCTGCGACGCTAGCTTCGGAAGCAAGAGTAGCAACTCCAGCAGGTTTGGAGGATAGGGCGTGGAAGGAAGGAGGAAAGGGGGCTGAGTTCTCGGCCGGAGAGCCTTCGGAGACCGGAGCGGGCACGTAAATGGTGTTCCGCACATCCCTACGACCTCTAATCGTACCCGCTCTTCGAGCCGGCATTCCCATAGCTGAGAGACTGTTAGCGACATTCGAAAGAGCGGCCTTCTTCTCTTCCGGATCTTCCTCGGCCACTGGTTCTTTTTGGATGTTGAGTTTGAACAGCTGCTCAGCCTCTTGTGCCGCCGCCTCTCTCTCTGCCTGGGAGATCGGATCGTTAGCAGGAGCTGGGACACTGAAACCCTCTGCATCTTTTTCCGGTTGCCTTTGGGATGGCGGTGGGCCTGGTGGAGGGGGGACGTCTGCAATTTCGGGAGGAATCAATGTGCCGTTTACGTGTGACGAAGCCGAGGCTGCCGTTGCTGGCGGTGCGACATCGGTAGCCCCGTCACGTCCCACGCCATTTGTGCCATCGTGGCTTGTCTTCTCCTTTGTCTCCGACGCCCGGGAGGGTGCTTCAGTCGTATCTGGATCTTCCACCAGTGATCCTAACCGATTTGTCGAGTCACCAAGGTTGCTTGATGACGCCCTAGGCGATATACCATGGCTACTCTTGATGTTCCTTCCGAAGGGACCTTTTGCCGGAGATAGCTGCCCAAAGCCACCGTGTATGCTTTGCCGTCTCCGACCAAGCATAGTACCGATGCGACTTCGTAGCTTGTTTTCCGATTGCCCTTCCTTAGAGCCAGAATGGTCGCTACGATCGTCCGCTGCCGGGCCGTGGATACTGGGTGGAGGACCCAGGGAGGAATTAAAGCTAGAGGATTGCCGTGTCGTAGGTGTTCGCTTCTCGATCTTTGGTCGGCCGGCCGTCGTTTTCGCCACAAAGTGTTGGATCTCGCTTGCGGTGTTGTAATCCAGCAGACTATTCAGTACTGCCTCAGCTTCGGCTTGGTGACTTTGTGCCTGTTCCCCTTCGTAAGTGCCATATTGGGTGAGACAGTCGCGCAACTGGTTCATTCGACTTTCATCTAAGGCTTGCAGAGTTTCGAAAATAAATGGCGCTTGTGATTCCCATTGTTGAGTGGCAGAATCTAGCTTGGTGGCTGCTTGCTCTACCTTCTGGGCGCTGGCTTTGCCGCCTTTCCTGCTGAGTTTATCGGACCGTTCTTGGGCGTCCTCTAGCTCCTTAGCCATATTCTGGAGATTCCCTTGAATTGTCTGAATGTTAATCATCTCTTTCTTCTGGTGGAAGTTTCGTAAGGGCGCCTCGACATCTTTTTCGATCTTGGTGGCGAATATATGATGCGACATGGCAACCGCGTCGGCGGACTGAATAATCTTGTCCCATTGTGTTTGAAAGGTCCTTTAGGGTGCTATCGTTAATCTTGGAGTAACAAAAAGGGATTGCGATGAACGTCTAAGACCATTGAATAACATACCCAAGTTCGGACTGCGCATTAGGGACCCGAAATTGGGTCAGCCTCTTTAATCCCTGGACATACTGTTCCTCTACTTTCCGACGCTCCTGTGCCGCGGTTTAGCTACCTGACGATAGTTAGGTCGGATTGGGAACAATACCTGTAACCAATCGGCGATCTCGGTGTTGACTTTAGATATGCGCTTGACTCGGTCGTTGAGGGCATGAACAGCTTGGTTTGGGTGAAGGTTGGCCTATCGAGGTTGATGATGTTAGCTCCCTTCATGCGCATACCATATTGACAGGCGGTAGAATGATTTATTTGATATTAACAGTGTAGGCTTACCAGCATAGCCGGGTACTCGGCTCTTTGGAGATCTTCCATTGCGATTAAGGATGGGCGCGATCATATAGGCGTGTATGAGCAAATACGTAAGAGGGGTGATAAGGAGACATATAAATACGGGATGAAGGAGAGGAGCGAAAGGAAAAGTATTACGAGTACATTGGGAGAACAGCGGGTATACTAAATACAATTGAAGACGACAGCGATGGTGTTGGTGATGATAATTGTATTAACAGTCGGGTTAGGTAAGGTGGGTAGCTTTGGAAGAAGCGTGCTATTTTTTGTGAGCATTCCGTAGCCTGGCATCCCCATGGCTGCTGTTAATTGTACCAGAAATTGTACCAGACATGGATCTAATGCTGTCACTTCCCAGCTGCCCTAGCTACTTCTCCAGCCTGTCCGGGGAGGCGCGCTGGAATGTACCAAATTAACAGACCTCAGATCTGCATATCTTAGTATTGCATATTGCTTTTATTTTGGTATATTACCCGCTTAGGAGGTATAACACTTCTCACTATCTAGGTAAGACGAAGTCCCGTTAAATCGCTAAGTCAGGTTAGCAGCTTATATGGTCAATTAAGGGGGGAGCAGCCTTGAATGTTTCGGGGTTTCCAATCGTCGCTTTGCTTCTCATCATAACATCACCACATGCACATGAAACATGAAGGAATTAATTTCCAATCACCATTAAATAAGTTCAAGTTGTTCTCAATCGGGAATTATCTACACTAGGAACTTACCAACCTAGTTTTACTTTAAAAACTTGGGTACTGTTTCATACAATAATCTGATCTATTCTCTAGACAAAGAACCTTGAGGCCTGCCAATATGACTTCCAACTCGGATTGGAGAGCCTCACTTACGTCGTCTGAACGCTATGACAATATCCAGGCCATGTAAGTTTTGTCTTAGGTTGGTGTCCTTTGTATTACCTATCCACGTCGTACTTATTCAATTACCCAGAAAAGCTGCCCTTGACAAAATAAACGATCCCGCTTCGTCACAGTCGAGTGCATTTGCAATTGAAAATGAGGCTTATAAGTCTTCTGCATCGCGTGTAAGTACATCCGAGTTAGCCACTTTTTACAAACCACTTGTTCGTTTCGCCCCCAGACGCTGATTCTACGGTAGGCCGAATACGATGAAGCATGCCAAAGAGTACCTGGTCAAGGGATACCAGCACCATCCCAGGTATCCTCAACTTCTGTAGAGCGGGCCGTCCCGGAATCACCCGGCATCACAATAGGACATTATCGCAACTGTCACTATGTTGCTAGCGGAGTTACCGCCGAAGTTTACAGGTCCAAAACTGTAGCTCTAAAGGTAATCGTCGAAACTCACAACATCGAGCCTCATAATCCTTTCAGAGAAGCCAAAATCTTAAAGCTACTAAAGAAGCCATGCATACCTCTTCTTGAGACTTTCAGAGATCAAGAACAGCGATTTACTCTAGCATTCCCCTTCATGCCTATGAGCTTAGAGAGCCTTATTGAACATGGGCCTATACCAAGAAGACGGATACAGAAACACTTCAAGGATGTCTTTAGCGCTCTGGACTATATCCACCAACAGGGTATAATACACAGAGACATCAAGCCTTCTGCAATTCTACTCGAGTCGGCCGATGGCCCTGCCTATCTATCCGATTTTGGAACAGCTTGGCACCCGGAGTTGTCAGTGTCTTCGGAACCCCCAGACAGCAAGATTCTGGATATTGGCACGGGACCATATCGTTCACCCGAGGCGTTATTTGGCGATAAGTCATATGGTACTTCAGTCGATATGTGGGGAGCTGGGGTTATGCTTGCCGAATGCTGCCGGGATTCGCCTCGGCCGCTTTTTGAGTCTCGAGCTGCCCACGAAGATGGAAATCAGCTTGGCTTGATACTAAGCATCTTCAAGACTATCGGGAGCCCCACCCGGGAGTCATGGCCGGAGGCAGCGAACTTCAAGACACCTCCATTCGACATGTACCAAGTATTTGGGGGCCGAACTTGGGATACTCTTCTACCAGATGTTGATGAAGACTTTCGTGAACTTATTTCCGCGCTAGTAGTTTATAACACTAGCAACAGAGCTACCGCTTCCCAAGTAAATATTCCTCACAAGACTCATTTCTTGTCCAATACTAACGTCACTTAGGCATTACACTTTAGATGTATGCAAGTCTAGATCATGGCTTGCTTCAGGGATAAATTGCGATTCTTTGAGCTTCTACTTCTTTGTTTTAACTATGGCTAGAAGCTTGCAAATGACGCCACTGTGGGCATATATCCAGTGACTCCTAGATTGCGTTCAGCCTAACCCTCTTTGAACGAGCTTAGCTCTTGTGTTTCGTTCGCTAGGGATGCTAGCCGCGACGTTTTCTTCGTCTCAAATTGCCCTCAGGACATTCACATGTCCACTTTGAGTAGTCGAGATCCCCATATGCTTCCTCTGTCCTCTGTCTTGACAAAGCTCGATTCCTCCTGGCTTCTAGGACTCGCTGTCTCGGATGACTGGACTCTAGGGATGTATACCATCAACGGACGATATGCCACTTCAAAATAGTTTTTCCTTTCGCAGGTACCAAAGTCCCATGGCGAGGGCAGGGACGACAATAGACATGGTGCCGGCGAAGCCTTTCATGACCGCCTTTTTCATCTTCGGACCTGTGATTTCATGGAATTCTTCTGGCGTATTGAGAGATGGCCAGGGTTGGTCGGGCACCGGTACTCCTATATACGGGCAAACCTCTTCCCATCCGAATCCATCCTCAAGTTTGCACACCTTTAGCTGCTCTGGCGGAACTAACCGCTTCACTTCAGCGATACTTTTGCTGCGTATTAGCAAATCACTCACGAAGCAACTCTTAGACTAACGTACTAGTTCCTATAGTTCTCGGCTAGACACTTCAACCCCTCGGGCGATGAGCCGTATCCATTGGTGTAATAACGGAAGACGAGTCTCCCCATAAAAGCCATGCCATATGCGAAGCCGTCAAAGTACTTGAATACCGACATCGGGAGGCTCTCAAATCTTGAGACCAGCTTGCCAATGGTATTAGCCCATGACTTGGCCCACTTGTCAGGATCTCGTTCCGTCAGTAAAAATTTGGCATCCGGATATGCTTTCAGGATGGAATGTAGCATGAAGAATGGCATCTCTATTATGACCTGTTCCCGGTGTCCGTGTAAGCTTGATTTGGGTAGCATACATGCGAAGGAATCCCTACATCGTAGTCGGCAAACCACTTATCGAATTCTGCACGACCATCTTAACGTTCTTGTTAGTTTACTCGTTTGCACAGCATTTACCAAAACCGATAAGCTTTCACAAGCCTTACCAGTAATGTTGAGAACTCACTTACATGGCTTGCCATTGTGAAATATCTCGGCATTGACCCCATCATTCAAGATTTGCACCACTGACGGCCCAGCCTGGAGGACCTCGGCCATGTGGTATGGCTTGAAGCCCAGTTTCTTTAAAGCTAGATAGAGGCCATGCGTACCAGTTCTACATCTTATAAGCTCCTGTCGCCTAGATCTCCAACACTAGGATCTAGAACTGCTCACCTAGGTGCGCTTAGCACTATTAGCTTCTTAGGCTTCACGTGAGCCGGTGTTGGGACAAGGTCGATCTGGCGAGGCATGGCTGCTAGATTGTATTTCGAATGAAGATAGTTTCCTAAGACAGCCTATGTAATATTGCGTGATTGACAACATGTATGGCGCTCATGAATGGATATATAAAGGTCCTTGTCCTCGTTTCCTGACGGCTAGCGGTTCTCGGTTCTCCACACCCATTTTCCCTTCCAACGCACAGCTCCGTAAAATGGAACTTCACGAAACAAACACTACCTATTTACCAATTCGCCCTCAATTTATTCCCGACGTCCGAGCTTGTAATAGCTCCACGAAGATGCTTTGGACATTGATCTACCAACAGATAAAGCTGGCACCGGCAGCCAAGAAAGCAAGGACATGGGGGTTATCTGTGAACGACGACGTGGGCATCTCCTTCACGGACTCTATCCAAGTCCGAATTCGCGAGTCGCCCAGGCTAGGCCCTTGAAATTCAAGGGCCTTGAAGTCATAATGGAACCATACCAGCTGGGACCGGCAGCTGATTGGGATGTCTATTCTCACCGTTAGACCACCGGCGATGATCGGACAGCATACCAGTGCTACTATATGCCACTATACTACCTACCCACCCGTCTTACTAGTCTCATAATGCTCCGGCATATGAGCAGAGTGGGTGGGAAAGAACTGCTGCTTTCGGGAATATAGAGTTCGAGGGCTCTGTCATCATGTCGAAACTCTTCCCACAGATCACAAGAAGAGACGAAACCTAGCGTCAACTTATCAGAAATAGCTCCCAGCTAGTCCAGGTTGCTGATTGATGAATGCTACTATAGCTTTCGAATCATATCTGCGGCATCTGTGGATACCCAAGTCAGCAACGAGGCGGTCTTAGCAAACGATTTGAAATGCTGGCACGAGACAATTAATATGCGTCTGGGTCTCTGGTTAAGGTCGTGGCAACCGGGTACCGGCCGATAGCCGCACAGCCGCTCAGCCGCTGGGGGCGACCTCAAGTTTCGCCTGCCCCGGTTCCTTGTGAACCCCGGTTTTCCAACTTCCAACTTTACGTAAAAGCTCGGGCGACGGTGTCTTCTCCTATTGCTGGACGCGTTCGTTATATCTTCGCATCTGCCGACGGAAAACGACCGATCCCGACCCTCCGTGTTGTTGTCCGCGTCGAGCCGTGTATATCTTGCAGCACGGCAATTCAAAGGAAGGGCTAAACGATTCGGTGGTTCTCGCCGACATTTAGGTACGAACGTACTGGAGAGTAAACGGCTTTCACGCCATTACACTTTGACGGCCCGCAAGACGACGCAATTCCAACGCCACGAAAGTGCCGCCATCTAAATATAATCCCCTGCAAATATCCTAGAAGCCATTCGAAGTCGTCTACTATATACTACGCTAGGAGTGTTTCTCTAGAGTAGAGCCCACGCCATGGCCCGTGCCGCTAGAACTGCTGCTAAATACGTGGAGTACGTGTGCCGTCTCATTAAGGCACTTGTAAATTCGAACTAGCACAGTGTTCCGTTGACATTCTGATGCGGAAATGTCAAAGAGCTATACAATAGCCTAATATCTGAACGTCAACCGAGACATGAGTGGATTAAAGAGAGAGGCCCGGGGGTAGGGATATTCAGAGAATGTGGTACTACTGTCCAAGTAACATACAAAAATTCTTCGCCAACTATGGTCACCCCACGTTGGCAAGCATTCTATCAAGGTGAGTTTCGATATGGACAGCCTGCCCTGAGTTGAAATAGCAGGAGGAATAGCAGAAACTCGCCATGCAGACATCTCATGAGTTAAACGCCCAAGACTCTAGTCGGTGAGGTGAATAATGACATCAAGAGCTACCGCCGCCGCACTCAATTGATTCAAGGAGGTAAAGTGGGCCGCCCAGAGGAAACTACCATGAAGTATGTCCACCATCTATGACGAGGTTAGCTCCAGTCATGAAGCTACTCGCGTTGCTGAGGAGGAATAACGCCGCGCCCTTGAACTCAGTCGTCTCCGCCAGCCTACCCATCATATTCTCACTTTCCCACTTCTCCTTCAGGCCCGGTACCTCCTCGAAGTTCTTCCGAACCATGGGCGTCAGTATATGACCGGGACTAATGCAGTTGACGCGGATTCCGCCTGTGCCGTCCTTTTGGATTGGACTCCATTCCATCGCCAGGTTGCGCGCTAGCTGTATCAATGCGGCTTTGGATGAGTTGTACACCGGGGATAGAAGCCCTTTATTCGCGACGCTCCCGCTCATGCTGGCAATGAGACATATGCTCCCGTGACATTTATACTTCATCATCTGCCGAGCAGCGGCTGTCGCGGTCATTAGCACGCCAGTGAAGTTGATAGCGAGCATCTTCGCGGCATCGGCGGGCCCGTACTCGACGGCCGGGGTGATCTGCTGGATACCAGCCGCAGCTATCACGCCGTCGAGACGTTGATTCTCATCTGCGATTTCGGTTATCGCTTTATCCAGATCCTTCGTGTCTAGGACGTCTTGCTGGCGATAATGCAGCGATCCGCCCCATTCGGGGACCACCCGACTTCTCGCCTCTGCCCAGTGCTCATCCGGCTGTTCCTCGCGATCTAGGCAGTAGACTGTTCGCGAGGTTAGTAATGGAGTAAAGGAACTGTCGACATTATCCATTTTCAGTTGGCTAAGTTGTCACGGAGTAGTAGGTAGGTACGGGAGATAGCACTTCACCTTTTCCTCCAGCTTCGACGAGGCCCTCGGCAAGGGCCAGGCCTAGACCCCTTGCGGCGCCCGTCACGACAAATACCTTGCCCTTCAGATCAAAGTCGGCGAGCCGCTTCTGGCCGACATTCACGTCGGTGTGGGGCGCGAGTTCATGCGCTGGGTTTTCTCGCGGCTCTGGGTTAGTTGGCTTCGAAAGTAGATTGGGCGAGGAGTGTAGTAGCCTAGACTGCGTGGGAGTAGAATTCATAAAAGCAGCCGCTTGTAAAGAACGACATAAGCAAGGGTGCGATACGGTTAGACGGCTACGGCAGACCACAGCCCGCGCCAATCTGGGACAGATAGACATGATAAGAGGTAGCTACGTATGTCGAGCTCATTGATAAGAATCGGGGGGTACATGTATTGAATGCGAGCTGATCCAGAAAAGTGTATATTTTATATTTTATTTTACGTGAACACGTACATACTAAGTTGAAGCCGTAGACCGGACGGACTTATGATATATACCTACCTAGATTCCATCGTACTGAGTGATGCTGGGAAATGAGCGGTAAGGCTGTCTCATTCATAAAATAGCGAGACAAATCAGTTCACTTTGTTCCGACTTATCTTGCTGCAGCTATATACCTATTGACGTAAGAGAACAGGGGTTACGCCCTGCGTTGGTTTGCAATGACGTATTGCTCCCGAAAATAGGGATTCGACCAAAGCAAGAAAATAACTGAAAATTGCGGCTCTGTCCCGGTTGCTAGGAAGACAGGGTTCAACGAAATTTTGTCTCTTTTGAAACACTGTCCATTTATTAGGCGGCCGAGGAGGAAAAAGTATACGAATCACCCCACGGTAGGAATATATTAGGTACTAATAGGTAGGTTAGGTACCTATACCTAAGAGAGAAGACTGACTGACCAGGTTACACAGCATTTTCTCCAAATTCAGTTATTCCATCAATCAAAAAGGATTCAAGGAGTTATGGAATATAGGTTGCAGTTAAATGTGAGTGTTGCTTGGGAAGATTCCCTTGGATTTTCTCATCATGATGAGAGGTAGCTGCCTCGGAAAGAGAGAATTATTCACTTGCTTTCGAGGTCAACGTCTTTGGGTGAGACCATAGAATTTGTGTTGTACAACCTAAGTACCTGTTTTGAAACACACCTACATTAAAGGTAGAAAGAACAAAATTTGCTTGCTCTATGGAGGCCTACGCGATCGGGCATCATCGGGGAATATTCAATTATAAGGGATGCGACTTCAAAGACCCAATAGTTCAACAAAGAGAAAAAACAGTTGGCTCGTTTAATTAGGTGTCTTTTTCCCTAACGTCGGCAACAATATATTGATTTATCAGTCTCCATTCTTGAGTCCAACGTAATGCGTATAAATTCTGGGCAAGTTTCCGGGTCGTTAAATCTTATTCTCTATCCTTCTCATACTACCATAAGAAGCATGGACAGCATCATGTGGAAGTATGTGTATATATATTTCATTGGTCGGACTATTTTATATGATGCATGGGGCTGACTGATAAACTTGTAACAGCATACATAAGATGGTTGATAGTAAACACACTGCTAAACAGCATATTTCGACTAAACGTCCTTCTGATGACATAAGTGATGGACGGCTTTCTAGGTCGACTACTACTGAATCCGTGCGGGACGAGTGTGCTCGCATATCATTAGGTAATGATGTGGCGCCCGACGTAAATTCACCAAAACGACTTCGAGCTTTAGAGGAAGCTCAACAACAAACTCAACAGTGGTATAATGAGACGATTCAAGTAGGCTCTTCACAATCCCTAGGATCGCGCGAAAGTAGTTCTTTCGATGGGTTCGATAGGTCCTTCCAAGAGAATAGGCGTGATACTAGGTCTCCGAGCACGAGTTCAACATGCTCCACAGACTCCGAGTGTTCTAGTACATCTGTAGGCTCCGAGTGCTCTAACGTATCTGATGGTTCACTTAACTCCACGGACTCTGACGGTTCGAGTTTTTGTTTTATTAGTCCCAGTTATTGTATTTATGATTCTCTTCAACCCATAGATAGTAGTCAGTGTTCTAATTTGATGACACATATGGTTGGCTTAGCGGAAGCTATCAATGATGCCCTACCTATGCCGGTACGTAGGAGCTATGTACGACCCGACCCGAATTTCTTCGAATGGAGCCACTTTAAGCCCGTCGACTGGAGTCGAGGAGCCTCCAACCCGTACCGCGAACCTAAATCACCTCGCACCATTTAACACCGCCCTTGACAGAAGTCATGGGGCCAGTGATAACCAGAATGTTTATTCAGAGAATTTGCACCCTGCTTACATTCAGTGTAAGAATGTAGGAACGTACAAAAGAATGTTTAGTTTGTATTTCCAATTGAATTAGATCTCAGTTCTAATAAAATTGATGTTTTTTTACCCTAATTATTTCTGAACTCTCCCAATTTTTGATAGATCTTGTTTTCACACCCATGGTAAATTGACTTAGAAGAAGACGTTACTAGTATCTGACGTGGGCCTTGAAGTATAAGACTTATTCATAGCCCTTGAGTCATACTGAATTCTTTGGAAACTTATATGTATGTTGGCTCATTGTCAGGCTAAGCAGAAACAACTCTTAGTTACATAGAGGTATAAAAGGGGTGTAGGGCGGCCAGTGTCCACATGCATCCCGCCAATTAGACCTGGGATTATCTGCTACCTTAGATAAGGAGCTACCGTCTACTGGTTATCATTCTGTGCGTGACACACCCCTAGAGCTACACACTTTCCTTGATAGCTTTTGTATGGGTATGACGATACGCGGCGTCGAAAAGCGGGGTGACTCGTACGTGACCCTTCTCTTCCCACCTATAAATTTACCAGAAATATTCATAAAGGAAACGTACGGGTCGATAGAGTAGACGATGCTATATTTATCTATAATACATGGGGCATATAATAAATTACTGTTTCCCCTATTCCGTTTATAGATAAACCTTTAAGGTAATAAGTAAACCCCCCTGAGTAGAAGTTAGATCAACCATTTCTTATAATATAAACTGTTCACATTAAAGATTTTGGGCTACTAAGTCGCGAAATAAGTCATATAAAGAATTCAAAGCGCGATATCTCCAACTGATACCTGCCTCATTATGTAGTAATCTGACCTATAAATTCATGTGTAATGCTCAACTCTGCTTAGTACGCAATTCCAGCCCGCATCCACTATCCTCAAACGCAACGGTCATGTTCTTGACAGCTTTCTCTAGATACCCGTTCCTATCAGCGTGTCTAAGTTGTGCCCGCGTCTCGGCATCGACGGAAAGCGTGAGCGTGGCGATCATGTCTGTTTTCCAAGGGTCTAGGTGAAGCCTGCGTGTCTCCAGGATCGACCACATGCTGAAAAGCAGGCCAAGGATTGAAGTTAGAAGCGGGAGAATCAGGTATGGCCATTCGACGTGGATATGTGTTACCCACTCCTGCCCGACGCCGGGATTCGTCGCGTTAGAGACTTCGCGCATCCAATTCGACACACTCCAGGCGACTTTTTCGAAGGTAGCCGAGAGACTTTCGCTTTGGTACAGAGCCTTGGCTACCGGTGATATCACTGCCGAGTCGTCTCCAGGAGGCCACGTCATTTCTGGAGTCAGAAGTTGTTGGTTGACAAAACGGACGGTGCTACCAACTGTGTTCTGCGTCAACCGAAACCGCCGAGTCACATTTCTGGGTAAATTGTAATCCTTGGTGCTCTCTTGGGGTATAAATAGTTCAAGGTCGGTCCGTCGGAAGTCGCCCAGCTCAGAATATAATGAGTTGTTATTCCACCTGTCGTAAGCCTCAAATTCCTCCCTTCCCTTGACATCGTGGTAAGAGCCTAAGCCCCGTTCGGCCCAGGAAGCTAAGATGCGCTCCGACAGGAATCCTTTCTCGACGATGGATTCGTATGCGTTGACACAGAAATATAGCGCACATTCTGTAGCCGACACGGACGTCTCATTCCACATTAAGTCTCCCGTTCCGTAGCCCGCTTCAGCTTTCAGTACAGCGACCGCGGTGATCATGGTGTCCAAATGCTGGAACGAAAGAGTAGACCGAGGATCCGTGAATCTTGTAGCAATTAGGTACGCATATAACGAGAATAGTACGTCGCTCTCCGTCGAACTCAGGATTCGACTATCCAGGTTTGTAAGGTTGAAACCGCGTAAAGAGTAAGTTGTGAAGTTGCCCGTCATTCGCTCAACATTTCGGGACAGTGTCCCTAAGTTCGTTCCGTATTCCTCGTAACGTTGAAGGCGACTTGTTAAATCATTACATGCACTACAGACTGCTAGCGAAGTGAATATTGGCCACGTACAGTTTGCAGTAGGACAGGCAAACGAGGTGGTATGCTTGGAGCTGTTTGAGCCATAAAACCCATCGTTGAAAGACGATATTATTCCAAGGTCTGGTAGAAATCGATACGGCTCAACAGTTATGGTGATGTTGGTGGGCGGTAGAGGTATGCCCATGGTGGCCGATGATCCGTGGCTATTGTATAAGCCTATATCAATGGTTTCACATCGACCAAGTTGAGTTCTTGAAGAGTCGAAACTGGCATTCTTCCGGCCGGAGAAGGAGATCACGGCTTGTAAAAACGGTTCGAATCCCATTAGGATTATCGTAACGATTGCGCCGATAGTCACCCAATGACTTCATAAGAGTTAGTCGTCGAGGGCCTAAACGGAATCGAGATATAATGACTCACGAGGCTCGAAGCCAAATTATAAGCCATAAACTCCCCCACGGCCCACGGCTAGCATCGTCAAACCTATCGAACGCGATAAGGTTGTCAGGCCGCTTCTTAAACCAGTTCCATTTGACCTGGCCAAGACATGAGCTGATAACAAATCCCAAAGACGTTCTAGAAACCGCCCCCAACCCCGATACGAGCGTGTTCAGCGAAAGCGTGCTATTCCACTGGTCTAATGGGCGGTCGTCGACGTATACTAGGATCGCAACTAAGGTCGCCAATGCACTGAAGCTCAGAACTAATGCGCCCAATTCCCAATTCCAGTTGCTGCCCCGCGTTGAAATAATTTGGTGTTTCGACCTAGACGAAGATGATAGGAGAGGGGCTTCAGCACTGGCCTGGGGTGGCGGAATGGGAGGTGAAGCTGTAGGAGGAAGTGGTTTTCTAATGAGAGAGAAACTGGACGTAGATCTTTCTCGAATTTGCCGCGGCGAATGCACTTGACTCACGCATTCATATCGGTCATCGGACGAGCATTCGACCTGGATAGTAGAGATTGTGTTAATACTAGTTGAAGATTGCCCACTGCTGGCGTTGGAAAACTGAAAGCCATCGTTCATTCCACTTGGGGTACTCTCCATTGTGTCTAGCCTATCGGGCGTCATGAGGCGTAACGTTAAACAGACAGAAAATAAAGTACAGACAGAAGCCATCACGATTCCCAGCCGAAATTTTGGAGCTAAGAACCATCGTATATATAGCACCTAGATTTCGCTACATGTAGACATGGTAACGGTGCACTGCAGTAGGGCGCAAGACACAGAGCATCTAAAAGTATCCGAGTGTGCTTCGGTCCGCTCTATGCAGGTCGGGGGTTACGCGAGAAGTAATTAGCCGACTCGTATACGATGCCGTAGAACAGGACACACTGGCGTTCCGCATATACGGAGAAGAAAGGGAATAAACAATCGTGAATATTCATTAACACCTGGGCGAAGCAAGCTGAGCTAGTGGAATAAACAGGAGAATGCGCCGGGAAAAACAGCATCGCATGCCTCACTTAAGAATAAGTTTTGATTGGAAGGCTACCTACTTAGAAAGTTAGTATTAATAGTAGTACTCCGACCAAGGTTCCCCTTTCCTCAAGCACCTCTGGTTCCTCTTCTATCGGAACCCAGATAGTCAATCGGATTACGGCACAAGGGACAAGTATTCTGGTTACTGCTCTGGAACCACTTGTACAGACAAGTGCGGTGGAAGAGGTTCTTGCATGTCTGGCAGCGTTTGTCTGGCGTCTTCTTATCGCTGCTGATGATGCTATAGCAGATGGCACATTCGGTCTGTCCTTTCATAGCCCCCACGATGTTTCGTCGGAAGGTCGTTAGGCCATCGATGATACTCCCACCCTTTAGGCATGATATTAGAAATGACTTTAAAAGATCATACATGTTATATAGTGGGAAACTTACTGAGAAGGTAATAACTCCTTGCGTCGTAAGGATCCAACTCTGCCACTTCCTCTCGTTGACCGCGACACGGTTTAACCCCGATACCGTAACACCTTCAAGTGGGTAGTCCTGAGGGATCCGTATTGAGATTGAGGCTTGTAACTCATCTACCTCGTAGCCAGCCGTGATCTCCCTCGCTGCGCGGCTAACCTTAACGTTTAGCTCCTTTTCGCCTTCTGCGGGTGGTTCCTGGTTTTCGTTCCAATTTGAAACATCATCTAATGCTTCTGATATGATGATGGGAGAGAAGTACTTAGTCATCCAGTTCGCGACGGCAATCTTCGTCTGCTTGGAGCGGCACTCAAGATACCATGTCTTGAAGAGACTAGGCACATATTTAAGTACAAGGTAATACAGATGTATGAGGAGCCACTGCATATTTCTCTCCTCAGTCTCAACTTCCGCGAGATTCACGTCGTACTCCCGGATATGCTCGGGCGTGAAGTTGGCTTTGTCGAGGTTTAGGGGATGGGCAGCTGAATGACCGAGAACGTCAAAAGTGAAATCCATAAGGGGACTAATGTAATTAGCCGCCTTAAGGTTCTCAGCATAGTCACTTCGTACTTTGAAGGCTGCAGCTCTGAATGAGTCGAACACTAACTGCCATGAGAGGAGATAAGAGCGTATCGGTGTTGGGAAACGTGCAAGAACTTCGTCAGAGTATCTCTCGAGCGTTGGCGCATCAAGAAGAAGAGAAAGGAGTTCGTCAGGAAGCTGAGCCTCTTTCTTTTCCAATAGGACGTCTAGTGAGAGGTTTTCCTGTGCGGCGGGTAGTGCTTTATGAAGAATGGTAAATGCTGCTGTCTGAATGTTTCGCGAGTCGCTTGCCACCAATCCGTACAGCTCTGAGAGATCTTTGAAATGATCCAGAGGAAGCTTTTCTACCAATCGGCATATGATAGAATCGACGATCTGTGCGGGTTGCGTATCCTTCTCCCTAGGGAGTTTTAGAAGCTCAATCAGTGCAGCTGATCTCCTCTCTGCAGAAGACTGCAGAACATCAATGAGATCATCATTGGGATCTTCTAATGATTGTAACGTCAAAAAAAGACGGAGAGAAGCATGAATCTCAGGTAGGCGCTGATCAAGTGGGTTAGTCGCCGGTTTAGTCCAGAGATAAATGCAGAAATCCATAACTTTCTCCCAATAGGGTCCATATACGTCCTTGATGCATGGCAAGAGGCGCTGCAGGCAACGACAGGTCTCCGTTGCAAAGCGATAGTCAACATCTTCGGGACTTTCCAGCCACGATGTAATTTGTCTGACCGCGAAAACTAGCCGGTTATTCGCAACTGGTAACTCGCCGGCGTCGTATATCTGCATACAGGAGTCGAGAAGCACAAGAGCAATGAGGCTTTTCTCTTGACCGAGGTTGGCCCCTGTAATGTCACTGACTAAGCGGTTACAGAAGTTGCTGACTATCCTTGATGCAGATATTGTTTCTCCAAGGCCACTAAGAATCGCAACAGCAGGGAGAACCGTCGATGGAGTGCTCTTCAAGATATCCAAATCCGCTAACCATTGCTCTCCACTAGATGGGAAGCCATGATTTTCCGTCAATGCCTGAATAATCGCGCTTAGAGCCCGTGCAGAGTATAGGCCCATTGGTGTTAAAACCTTTGCCTCGTCAATTAATCTCCGAACGATTTCATGCATTAATCGCGATTTTTCCGTGCCTGAAGCATCTCTCCAACCATCCGCATCCTCTACCATCCTAATGATGATCTTTCGCGTAGACGAGACTAAGTCTTCGGCATCCGACAGAGCAGCTTCAGAGGAAAGTGAACTCCATATTCTGTTCTCATCCATGACTGTCAGCTGATCCGTAACTAGCTCCGCGGTCAGGTTCAAGTACGTGACTATCTCCACCCGTTTGGGAAGTGGTACGGTATCGAGCTGAAAGCCTGCGGAAAGCAGCTTGGCTGTGTACATTGCCATGCGCCCGGGAATTGAACAGCCGTCTCTATCTCTTTTTATAGGTGTACTTGGCGCAGTTAACGATGGTCTGGGCAGGAAGTAGGCACCACCAATAGTGCTTGTGAGAGCGAGGGATTGGTTTGGCACTTCTCGGAGGAAAAGTGCTAATTCATCTCTCCATACGTTCGTATCCGGTATCAAACTTTCGAGCTGTTCGTCCTGGTTTATACCAGCCTGCATAACTTGCTGGACAAGAGTATTGACGCTAGGGAATGATTAGCAAGGCTATAACTCAAAGTTGATAGAGAACTTACGCGAGAGAGTTTGGATCAGCGGTAGAAATACTTTGCTGTACTAATGTAGGTAACCGAGAACTACTAACCGAAGGATTGTCCATCAATCCTTTCAATGCAGCTATATCAGATGTAGCATCAAACCGTTCAGACACACTTAATAAGTTGGTCATCAGACTCATATGCATTACTTCATCCTGGAGTAAGAGATCGGGGGCCTTGTCTGCTATAAGACGTAACCCCTTGATTACGCCCTGGTTAGGTTGACCCGAAGTATTCGTAATGCGACTCCCAAGTTCTTTCACAAGTCGCCTCGCAGCGGCATCCGTTAATATATTAAACGTAAAAACAGCGTCGAAAAGGTCCCATTGAGGGTCTGTCGTGCTAAGAGTACACATCAGGCACCGCTTCACCAATTCTCCTTGAAGTCCCTGGACCTGTTTGGCGAGGACGCTAGCATGTTCGGTTGAGATAAGTGTGGTGAGCGCTGCCAGAGCCCCGGGATTTTCAACGTGCTCTAGAAGAGCTGTGACGTTCGCATTCCAGATCTTCTCATATTCCTGTTTTTGTTCAGGGATCTGACCTAGTAAGTTAACGCTAGAGAATATGTGAGTTGCGGCGGGCGATTGAAGTAATTCAAGCCCATTCCTTGATAACAGGTTAGTTAGACAGTCAAGTATTTCCTTTGTTCCGTTGGAAGACTCTCTGAAAAGCCGCGGAGATTGTTTAAAGGCTGATTCCACAGTCGCGGCTGCTCCAAACGGCCTCCAGTGCCTCGTTTCGAGCAGTTTGAAGATATCTCGGAGTAGATCCAAAGAATACTTGGCCGGTATGTTCGGTATCGGACGATCGCTTTCAAGTGTCCTTTCGTGAGCGTCAGAAATTAAGCCTGTCAAAGTGAACCATCTATATCCCTCGTCAGCTATTAACTTCTGAGATTTTTCGTGCTCCTTTGACGCCTCGGGCAATGAACTGAAGATACGATTTCTAAAGTTTTCTTTCCACTGGCTCCATTCTAACTGCGTTGCCTCTACGACGTCATCAAATGACGAGGTCGCTGTCGACGTATACGCTCTGATAAGAATCTGCTGTTGGTTTCCAGAAGCCCACGTTGACGTCTCAGGAGTTGGGTAGAGATAATGTGCCGTGATTGGGAATATATTTTCCTGGACTAGCTTGACTCGATCCTCGCTCGACTCCAACATTTGGACAAAACGCCTGGCTGTATTAAGGTACGTCGACCAACCATCGATTGCATTATTGCGGGGCTCTTCCCTCCTGGTCAGTCCTAATCTCATAGATTTCAAAAATTCCAAGGCACCGTCTAGGTCCTCTGGGAGTAGGGCCGTGGGTATAACATCCAACAATTGGTTGAGTGAAACCCAGAATCTCGATGTGCCACTTTGAGAGCCTTTCTCTAAAAATCCTTTCAGCCTTGATGCCAGTGACTTCTTTCCGCGATATTCAGACGTCCAGACAGTTGGGTGTCTCGCCGTTAACTCAGTCAATGCGTTCACATAATCTGTTGCAGAGCCAGTCTGGTTGCACTTTAAGCCCTCGGCAACAAAATTCTTGCTGAGTCGGGCGAGGTCTGCTTCAATCCTGCCAGGACGTTTCTCTAGGCATACAGACAAAAGTTGGCATGACAGGCGTCTGACAACAGAATCATTAACAGTTACACTCCCCCAGACTTTATCCTGTTCAAAGAATTGGTCATAATTATCCTGGAACTTCTCGAGATCTGGAAGGTCGAGCTTCTGTAGAAGATTCAGGACTAGCGCAAGGCTACTGCCCAGGACTCGGTAGTACTTGGCTTCAGCATCATCGGCATTAGTGGATCTCTCATCGCTAAGTGTTTCCGCAGTTTCCTTTATCGCATCCGACGCATACTCTAGGATCTGTGCCTGGCATCGTTTCCAGAATTGGACCACCCTTTCAGGAGTCGTGAGGAAGGAAGAGAGCCCTTCAACGGCTGCGCGAGACACGGCCTTGTCCTTGTCGAATGTGCCCGCAAGCCATGGACCAACGATCTTGGGAACATGTTTCTCTGTACGCTTGCGGGCGGACTTCATTAACTCGAATTGTAAGATGTGGGAGAGTTCGCGAACACGGCGGGAATTGTCTATCGAGATGCGAGGGTAAAGTTGGTCCTATCATAGACATTACTAATTAAGCACAGCAGTATACTAATTCGCATGGTTTACACGCACCCAAGCTTCTAGGATGGGTTCCTCTGCACCCCCATCTTGTTCGTACGGATGAGCTTGGACATAGGCTACTAGTTCCTCCAGAGCCTTTGCCTTGGTTGTGGCATCCTTCTTCTGTAAATTCTTGAGCGATACGACAACATTAGCATCAGAGATGGAGGACAGATCGGGCGGTTCGGCTAAGTAGGAGAGATCGGTGCCTCTGGAGGCTGGTGAGAAAGCGCTGAAGGAACTGGGCCCGGAACTCGTGAACGTCTTGCCGCTGGTGGCACGCGACTTTGCCGGCTTACGGCTCATGGCAGCGAACGTGGTCGTTCGGTTATTGACACCATACAAAGATGTCTCGTTAGCCGCGTCGCTATTGGTAGCTTCTGCAAGACTTCTCTTAAGAAACTAAGGAGTTAGGATTAGTTGACCTGGTATAGGATAAGGTACCTAATGAATAATAATTCATAGATACAGAACGATGACTGCGTCGCATATAGCTGTCGTCACACATGAACCGTCGCAATTCTCAGGTAGATTGGCAGAATATTTTGACCCCACGGTGGGGTTAATTATGAGTGACGTCGCCTTATCGCCGAAAGAGTCATTAGGCAGGTACGTACCTGCACCGCTTATGAGCTAAATTCCATGTTCCGGATTAAGCCGAGTCTTCCCAGGTTGTACCTAGGTAAGCATTCTCATAATCTGAACTCTGTAGAACACGGGATACAAGACCAAACACACTATTCTTGGAAATACTAAGGTATTTGTTTATAGCTTGAGGGTCTACATGCACAAAAATGAATACGGTCGTTGGGTAATGATTTCCTCGGTATACTCCATAAACAAGGAAATATATGCACGAAACACGTGTAGGCTACCCGTAGACCCGACCATATAGGAACGTAGGACGTAGGTGATTACCCTGGGGTAGATACAGTAGCAACCGCCCCTACCCCGCGGATATCTCCACGTTTCTAACTCCACTAGGTGATACAGTACGGGCGGCACAACCCCTTCTACAAGGTTGAAGCTTTCCTTTAGTGCTTTTCTCCGCACTACCCTCCCTCGTTGCCCTCTCCTCAAACTCTGATTACATACATGTATTACATGCTCTTTAAGTATAGCTTGGGCTTGACCGCATAACGAAGGTACTCGTAAATTAAGTACTTATTCTATAGTTGAGTAGGACTGTGCTACCTACACTAAGCTGCTCCTTTAAGAGGCCAAGCCCTCAAACCCAAACGGCGAATGCTCCCACCTCAATCCGCTTCCGAAGCTCCCCGCTTTGGGGTCTTACATCTTAACTCCTCATACTTCCCTCCTAGTTTCCTCCTAGATATCAAACTGCCTCGGTCAAAATAGATCAGTAATAAGACTTTTATCTTCTTCCATCAGTAGATGACTTTCTCAGTTGTCTCCATGGTTCAACCTCGCGGCTTCGGGTAAGTGTCGTCCTACCATAATGATACCTAACTGCCCTATTGCATCGACTCGTGAACGATGGCGGAATCTCTCAAACATCTACCTTCGTATCGATATATAGCAATTTTGTAACTGACGAGCCTGCTTCGGTAACAGATACTTAGTGTAGGATGCGCCCGTTGAACACAACCCGATCAGTATGTTGACACACGCCATCCTCCAACCCACGCCTAGAGCCAGGTCTCTCCAAACTACGGCCATGGCTTCGAGCCTCTTGCGGCCTACCGGCGCTTCTTTGTCAAAGCTAGGCCATCGTCATCAGATCCGTACTTTTCGCTTTGGCATGTGGTCTTCCTACTTCGATCCTGAATTCCAGCGAGAGCTCCGACATCGCCATCGCATGCTTAAGCACAAATATGCCGAGGCCCTGAATAGGAAGTTATCATGGGACCAGAGCTCTTTCGATGGGCATCCGAAAGCCCTTCTGAAGCACATGTTTCGCAGGTATTGGAACCCGGCTCAGATGAGGTGTGGTGCGCGGTTCGTCAATTATGATGAGCCTAACGGCCGTCGGCAACATACTCGGGTTACTCCCGACAATGAAGATGGGCGTATGAAAGCATCATGGGCCCGTGTTCGATCTGTCTATTGGATGAGTAGTTACGGCAATCATTCTCCATCACCGCGTGATTATAATACGTGGAAATCACGGTTGAATGCGGCAATGGACCATTGGACCGAGCACACCTCCAAAGATACGGCGCGGGCAGAATCTAATGCACATTCAATCGAATCAGCAAGTGTTGAGGGGAAACCAGAGAAGAAATCTGAACAGCCCGACAGCGTATTATCTTCGGAGGATTATATAATCGATCCTATCACAAACCGTAAGGTTCCACGGAGGACTTATGGTTCAACAGAAGATATGACAACCCCGCCCCCAGACTCATTCAGGGCGTACAGAGCTCAGTTTACTGCGCCCAACCCTTCTGGGAGTGAAGGAAATCCTGGCCCTATTCACTCCGATGGCCCGCCTCCTCCTGCAGAACTCAAGGAATATGACCAAGTCGATATTGATCAAGTGCCATCACGTGATGCTGACGGCGTCAGTCACAATGAAACGTCGGTGCTGGGAGGTGATGCGGAGTCTCCTCGACATCCCATCCTACAGAGCGAAGAGTACGCACTCAATCATCTCCCACCCGAGGAATCAGCCGAGCAGTATGATGACTTTGACAGATATCGAGCATATCAACAGAGCGAACTTGACGAACGGGCCTCGGAGCCAACGAAGACGTACGAAGATCTCCATAAGTACAAGACATACGGAGCCAAGGAGGCCGAGGATGACAGTACGGAGGTATCTTCGGATCGTGCCGAATTGCATGAGTATAGACCCTACATGCACAATGAAAATGTGAAGAGTGAAAAGCAAACCGCACATTATGACGACCTAGGGCAGTATGGAGCGTATAAGTATCAAGAAGACACGAAGACGCACAATTCCTCCCCAAAATATGATGATCTTGACAAATATAAGCATTATAATGACGAAAGCGGCAAGCCCGTCGAGGATACGACGCCTGCGTATGAAGACCTGAATAAGTACAATACAACTGACTTCCATGATTCCTTCGTTGAGGAACAACCCTTTCAGGAATATGGAGACCTGGAGAAGTATAGAGCATTCAAGTACCGAGAGCTCGACGGTCAGAATAGTCTTGAACGAGACATCGTTGCGGAAAGCCTCAAAGAGTTTGACACTAAAGATGAAGTATCAAGCCCTACCGGTGATCCAAGACCTACTATCGCGGACAGACTTCAAAAATTAGACCTAGGTGATGCATCATCTGCTGGGAATTCAGATTCGGCGGCATTCTCCTCCTCATCGCAGAATAATCCATCAACCGTGCCAGCCGAATCTCGAGAAAATCTCGAACGATTAATGACCAGCCACAATGAGGCGTCCGATGTGGCGGATCTGGAGGCCAGCTCTAACGTTAAGAAGTCACGCATGAGAATCCAGGGTGAGCAAAGTCAACGCAAATTGACTGGTAACTATGTTCGCGATTTCCCAGAAGACTTCTCCGGGTCGTGGGGCCCTCGATCTTCACATTCGAGCTTAGAGCCAGGGATGGGATCGGAATCGATAAGTTCCGAACAAACTGCACATATTCAGGCAGCCGAGAAGCAATACGCGGATCAACTTTCCAAGTCCATGGATTCTACCGAATCACAACCCGATATGGATAGGCAGCAGACTGATTCGAAGCTAGAACCGGCCCTGAACCGGAGAGAGACAGGGTATGCTAAAAACACATTCAATCATCATTTTAATACACAGGCCGAAGTTGACCCATACTCTAAAGAACCTCAGGGGCTGGAAACGTCGTACACTAAAGAATGCCAGGGGGAAGAAACCGCTTCAACCTTCAGCAAGTCATACAGTGTGGAGCCAGGGGAAGCAGATGCCGAATCTTCATCAACGAAGGATGCTATTCGAACTATCCATCAATTTGAGTCGCTGCCTTTTAGGGACCCTGAGATCGACGGAAGGCCACCAGTTTTATCGCCCGAATCGGATTCCAAAATCGAACCAAATCAAACGGCTGAGCCGATGGTGTACAAGATCCTTGCCTATGACCCGACCATGCAAAAGATTAACATTGCCGAGACTTCCTCAATTGTACCTGACCAAGCAACTCCGTTGACGCCCGCCGAGGCGTTACTTCGTCTATCAAATCCAGCCAAATTCTTCCCGCACTTTGCACCTTTACAAGCCGAAGGCTTCGAGATCGTATCTGGTGGCGGAGACGTCTTAATCTTCCGCCAGGTGCGACCTGGCAAGTCAGCAAATCAAGACACTGCAGCACCAGTTAACCCTATCGATATGATGGGCAAGCCGGCAGCTCTACCAAGTGCAGCAGCATTTGTTTCGCCGACTGGATTCGTCAACTACGATATACCACCAGTCGAGGAGACCCAAGCACCTCCCTTCCGCTCCAACATCGACGTTAGAAGGGAAGAGCCTGTGTTTAGCGGCCCTAAGTCACCGAGCTACAAGGAAGCACAAAAGACTCAAAAGAAGAGTCTTGGAAAGCGAATGCTGATCGGTGGTGCTTGGGTCGCTGGGATCTCCTACGCGCTTGGCGTCGTTAGCGAGTATTTCATAACCGGTGGGACTGATGGTCGTGGACCAACTGGATTTTGATATCCAGGTATTTAGGCGGATAATCACGTTGTGTTACAAGACACTTGAGCACGGGATGAATAACGCGATTCAGGAGTGTTTGCTGTTTGTATCGCATTTTCATGGTAGGCACAGCTCATGTCATTGTAACCGGATTTGGGATTTTGGGGATGCCTCGGGGCATCGACCTTCAATCATTACAACTCTCTGTTCTGGTGTACAGTAGTTCGGTTAGCATCATTACCCCTTCTCCGCTATGTATAGTTTGGTTGGAGTTCTCGAGGTCTAGATATCCCCCTCTTCAATCTGCAAGTATTGCCAGTTGGTTTAGGTCAATATAAGTTCATTATCATTGAGATGTGGATATATCGGCCTAATGGTCGTAGCTTGAGATGCCTCGGCTTATAAGCTTAGAAACGTGAATTCCACAGCTTGATAGTGGAACTCGGCTTGATCACGTAGGCTAGTCGCGAAGACCATATGGGCATTGAGAGATAATCAGGCGACCTAGGTCGGGTTTGTATTTCTATTACCTTACCTTCCAGCTAAGTGGTGAAGTGAGGGATGTATTCCACCAAACAGCTTTCACAGGCCACATAATTACGCATATTTGTATATAATAGGTACCTAATAGGTATTGTCATACAATCTCCCTAGGGGGAATATGTAGGATCGTATACTACTTTTCCCTTCTTACCCATTCGGCTCCGCCTGTATGTAAAGCCTGCCTTGCTTGCTTGCTTGCTTGCTAACTCGCTAGCTCATCCAACTGATCACAAGACCAATTTGCTTTGCCCCTTTTAATGCAAATTCACAAACTCCACCGACCGCGCCGGAATGTTGCTTTTTTCAAATGTGCTCGCAACATCCCGCCGCCCTAAAGACGGTAAAGCCGGTTTACCGATTGAAAAACGTTCCACATGTCCGAATCATTCAGTCATCAAGAAGCTCATGAATGAGCTCCCAATTTTGAAACCCATTTTGAGTAGTTGCAATTGTTGAGTGGAGAGTTGTTTACTTGCGCTCGCTGAACCCGGGGCCCTCTTTGATGTCCTGCACGGCGCTCATTTGCTGTATATGTTTTTGGTCTTCTTGATGGTACTGTTATACAGAGTTAGCAATCCACGCACATTTATTATTTTATTTCAATCCCATTTTTAATATTTTCACGGAAGTGCAAAAGATAGAAAGGGCTAGAGGAACCTATTTTGTGTTGTGTAGAGATGGGTGGGTATACACTTACGCTGTGTCTGCGATCAAGTGGCGACGGCTTCCAGCTGTTGGTGCGGCTCATGGCGCGCGCGGCATCCTTTTCGTGCTGCGGGCTCGTAGGACCCAACGGGGCTGTGGCGGGCAAGTCGGGGATGTCGATTCGGTACAGGTTATTTGATACTGATGACATCGTAATAGGTATTGTGGTATGAAGTATTGTAGATGTGTGGTGATAGATGTAATTGTTTGACTTCAATATATTTGGTCAATATGGTAGGAAATATGAGGAATTCGTGGAACATCAGGGTCTTTATAAAATAATTCGCTACGGGCTGTCACGGCCTGTAATCACCTAACCTGGAAGGTTCGTCCTAACGACGAGCAGTCTAGATCGCTATAAAGCATACGACATGCAGCGCCGATCACCAGTTATGATATCGGAGAACCAGCCTCAATGAAGCACCGGCGAAATGGGCTGCATAAAATGGGGCATGGATGGCAACTATGCGGGGTAGCTCCAGCTGATAAGACCCTTATCAGTGTGGCAACGATGCCGTGAGTACCACCCAACCTATCGTCATAGTCTTGAACTTTACATCATTTGAAATGCATTTGAACCATACCAAACTACATAACTCGGCGGCTGCTCGGTTGCAATCAGAAGACAAACGCTCCGGGGCAAATCTATTCGTGAGGCGTGGATTTTTCCATTATTCATTTATGTAGGGAAGCCGGCATCTACAATTTTGTACAATCTCAACACTCTCAACCCTCTCCTCGATACCTCATGTTACGGGACAAACAACGTGCTGTAGCTCACTATCACGTCCACTTGCCCGCAGTTTCCCTCTCATGCCACCTCGAGACGATGCAGCGGGATATCATCGAAACACCCTGAACTCCAAAATCGAAAATCATAGCAAAGAATAGCCCAACGCCTCCGGCTATGCAAAGACCAGCGAGAATGATGTCGTTGCCAACAATACAGGCGAAATATAGCGAAGAGCATGGAGAGTCATCATCGGTGAGAAAGATAACCCCATTCTGTGGGAACCCGAGAATGAATTCAAGAACCCAAATACAGAACCAGGCAGCCGGCTGCTCTGGGTTCTACGGAGTCTTCGGTCGCTTCCAGTAATATTGCTAGTTATGATTAATATCTCAAGTCTCATAAATGCGAGTTCTAGATAAAATACCTTGTGTTGCTTTCTGCAGGCTCTCAAACTCGGCTTTCGCAAGCCATCTGTTACGGCAACTCGCCGCGATTCATCGTCATCATGTTCGGGGATATAGTAATACTCGCTCTCCAGTGGCTTGCCAGCCGCATCTTTTCCTTGACGAGCGATGACTCCAATACAAGATGTCGATCCGATGATACCGCTCAGTTCAGACTTGGTCAAATCCTTCTTCTCTTCAGCCGGCAGGTTGCTCATGATGGCGGATAAGGGGTTAGATGAGAGGCGGGAAAACGCCAATTGGTTAACAACATGATTTCTAACAGCATCTACATTGATACGACTAATAGGTTTCTCCTCCGGTTCTGCTGACGGCTTAGCTGTCGTATCACCTGATAGTACACGAGACGGTCTCTTTGGAGATTTTGCCGTGACCGCTGCTAGTCGATTCGAGAGGTTGGCGCCGAAGGGTCCGAACGAGTGTATAATGGGGTCATTCTCCTCATCGAAGTCATTGTCATCGGGATCACTGAGATCACTGGAGAAGCTGTTCGCTACTTCGGTTTGTGCGAATGATACGTCTACAGCAGGTCCAGATTCAGAATGCTCTTGCTCATCACCACTCGCGTCCTCATAAATCTGAACTGGCTCGCTCGTGTCGTTGGCCAGCAGCGAGTTTAGACTGCCGGAAGAATTGTGTGCCGGAGATGGAGATTCGGGCGACCTAATACGGGTCTGTCGCCGAAGGGGACTCGACTGCAGAAAGTCTGATCCCGGGCCGTTATGACGAGGTCTGGAGCGTGGTGAATCATCCCACGATGAGTCCGAGAGATTTGCAACGGACTCATGGCGATCTCTCTTAGGCCATTGAACCATTACCCTCGCATCCTGAACATCTATCATGATCTCGGTCTCGGTTTCGGACGTGAAGGTATCACCCTTTGCCAATTCCCACGTCCGTCCCTGGCAATGAAGCTTAATTCCATTCCAGCCGTTGCAAATAATTTCCACCCTATTCGGCTCGAGCGGTTCTATGGCCGGGATATATCGAGCCTTGACGTGGACGCGGGAAACAAGGTGGTTGGTGGACAAGACATAATGGGATGAGCTACTTGACCTCCCCATCAGCAGCATCTCGCCATTCTCGTTGAGCTCGACTGAAGGGACCGCGGACAATGGTGCTCGTTCCGATACAGACGATTGTGAACGTTCAAGCCCAGGTCTAGAAGGCTGAACGCGTGGGGGAGACGATGAAAGGATACCGGTGCTGGAAGTTGGTACTGGGGTGGGATATTTTTGGAACGCACTCGACCCGAGGAGCCCATCGCGAGCTTGCTTCTTCAATGGCCGTGGAAACCCCGGCGAGGATGAAAGAGGCTCGAATGGTGGAAGTAAGGATGGTGGAGGACGCTTCATACCACGAATGCTTGATGAAGAGGAAGATACAGGGGGCAGCGAAGGCTCCTCTGCTGTACGTCCATCCATGTTCTTGACAGGTGAGGACGTCATGATAGAAGGTCAAGATGCATAGCAGAATAGAAATATCCCAAGTTGGAGTAATAGAGAGAGTGACGTGAAGTTTAAAGAGAGGGATTGAGAATAGGATTGGGAATAAGATTGAGAGATTTGGAAAAAGTGGTCGTATCACGGTTACGCCCTGACAAAAAGGTGTGGGCTCTCTGCGCGTCTTTAATCGGGACCTGGGTTCGCGGTGCGCGTTTGGCACACGCTCTTTTTTTAGCTGGATTTTCCCTCCTCTCCACTCAAATCCACTTAGACGATTCGGCTCCGTGTCCGAGCTGCTGTCAGCTTTGCTGTTCTTTGTGCGCCGACGAATTGAGTTTGGAGAAATAAATCTTTATAGGGTAAATAAAGAATCGCAAATTTACAATTGCATTTCTCTCTCTTTTTTTTCTATTCGAGGTCTAAAAAGTGGTCGGGTCGCTTTGGTCTGATAATGGTAGACCAGATGGACAGTGAGGAGAGCTGTGGCTGGGTCCCCCGGCGTTTCTCTATGCTCTTTAAGAATTTCGGCATGCGGGCCCCACTCCTTCGACGCGGTTTCTCCTCATCATCTAAACCCAACGCAAGTCGCGGTTGCTTCATCCATTGAATTTTTACTTGCTGCAGGCGCGTTTTTAGCCGTCAATCGGCCTACAAAGGTTAGGTACATTATGTATGCAGCTAGCTGACCAACCTCCATAATTCACTGCCTCTTCAGTGGGTTTGTGTACCAAGATTCCGGCGAACCTAATGTAGCCTAGATATACCTAAGGGATCCATATGTGTATAACATTGAATTGAACATTGAACAGTGAACAAGGATACGACGTACATAATATATACATACATATATCTGTGCATGTATAAATGCTATATTACATCGGCCACGTGCAATACTCACCTAGGGCAAATGCGTTTGACATTGAAATTCTTCATTGAATGACGTCTTCGTGCCTTATGTGTTACTTACACAAGGCGACACAATACCATTGATTTGAGCATTATTTTATATACCTGGGCCTAATCTACATTATCCACATCCTATATAGACTTACACATGTAGTCGGCGAAAGTACAAGTCTAGATAATTGTAAAACTGTACTAACGGAACTACTACTCATCTAGATTTAAATTCGACCAATATTAATAAGATATGGATGTGTAGGTACCTATTTTATTGCTGGAATTCCAACATTATGCCATGCTACTGTCATGAACAACAGCACGGCATAGAAACTATAAAAAAAATAATACTGCATAATTCGCCTGGTATCATTGACAAACATGTTTGAAATCCAACAAACCTATGACGCTGTTACACATTAAGAGAAACCCCTCGCCAGGGTGGATGTGCCGCCTGCTAACTTCAATTGCTATGGGCATCATGGATCCCATCGTTGCATCGTCCCAGCCTCTTTGCTCCCCGGCCAAAGCGCGCCCCCACCGCCTTATCCACCGCCTCGGTCAAGATCTTGTAAAGTTTCTTCACAATTATGTAATTGACTAACTCCTCCAAACCATGCTTCGAATTTGAAAAATGAGTCAAGGCGCCCTTTTTATAAGAATTGCGCCGGGTATCTTCTTATGCGAAATATTCAATGTCGAGTATATGAACCGTTAGCGAAGCATAATAAGAGACTATGAAGGCCGTGAGTCTAAGTCGCAGATCACTGGATGCTGATCTCGGGGTTTCATTGATTGCCTTATCTCTCTCGCTTCTTCACCAGGCTGCTCTGCTTATCCGTCTGACATCCGCCTGATCTTTCTTCAGCATATCAGTATATTCTGCTCTCTTTCGAATGAGAAAAGCTAGAGACAGCATGTAGTCCGTCTCGTACTTCCCAGACGGGTTGTGCATAAGGGGTTTGATAACGACGCTAGCTAGTCGTTCGGCCGTCATGTCATTCTTTTCTGCTGCCTCTGCAACATCGGCCCATAGGTTGAGCAATAACTTGAACAAAGTGCGACTCGGTCCTCGAAGGCAGCCAAGAGCTTCTTCCCAGAAATCAATACACTGATCAAGTCTGGTTCCGTGAGACCCACTAAGTGTAGCCTGCCTCGAAAGGGAAATCCATCGCTTAGCAGCAGCTTCTGGGATCAACGGTTTTGGGAGCTGTGAGAGAAAGAGCAGGATCAGGTCCGCGGCATCATATACTCCGAAATTATTCCAATTGACGTCTTCGCCGTAAGTCGGGGGGCTACTGAAAATATCCTTCAACTTCTGGACCCGATAGCTATCACCAGGTTCGGCGAAGATATCCGGTGCTTCGACCCCTTCGTTTTTTAGGAAGAAACAACACTTCTGCATACACAAGGGGAAGTCTCGTCGTGACGATCCGCCGTTTCCTGCATGGTGAGTTTTCGAGGTTCCTTTGGCCACTTGCATACTCTTCTGAAGCGAGACACCGAAGACTGTGCTGGAGTTTGGACCTTCGGACTCATCCACAATCAGCTCCGAGCTCCACATTGGTAGTTTCTTGAAAGACACTGATAACCGGTGGCTACCTCTTCTCACCAGACTGGCCTGAATGATTGGGGTCGCGGGCTGTATGTCCGTTGTAGCCGTCGAAGTCGTTGACCGTGTCTGAGGTCTGCCCTCTGAAATCGCATGTTTAATGGGTCCGAAAATTTTACTACCGAAGCCTTTATTTTTCGTCGCCGGAGGCAACGATTCGGTCGGCCGGCCTTTGGAACTAATCTCTGTCACAATACCGTAAGGATTCGTTGGAGAATCCGGCATGCCCTCGAACGGAGATACCATATGGCTTCGGGCAAGTTCGAGTCTCTTTATATCCTTCGGCGGTGGAGTGGGTGCCCGACTCGGAATCCCTACAAAGCTGGCCATCAACTCCTCGATAGTCGGGATTTGCTCTTCTTCAGGCAGTACTAGAGTATTATTCGAAGTCTTAAATGCGGGCTCGACCGTAACATCGATTGCGCTGTCCGGTTTGTCTCCAAGGTAAGCTCCGAACAGTTGATTCCCTCCTAGGAAAGCACCCTGATCCATGCTTCGATCTGTTCCAATGTTTCGTTCCGCTTCATGTTCGCCCTCCTTGAAACTGACGACCTTCTCAGCATATAACTTCAGGCAAGCCATGTAATCATATAGACAGAATTCGTTCTCTTTCTTTTCAAATTCCGTGGGTAATCGCATCCGCAATTGGCTCATCTCGACGAGAATTCTCGAGACATCTTCCAAAACGTCGGCGCTGTTCTGGTGTCTCTGTATCGTATTTCGCTTGTTGGGTTCTACCTCTGAGGTAACGTCTCTGATTGTAGTGCTGTTGCCCTTCGTTAGCCAACTATTTGTTCACGAGCCACGTCGTACATACGCTCCGACTAAATCTAGCGCAAGACCGAGAACAGCTTTATGCGCCTCCAAAGAGCTTCTAAACGCCGCAATGTCTTTCCTCCCTGTCGCTAGCCATTGCGATCTCTTATCTTGTTTTGGTAGTTCGCTGCTACTAAGAGCCGATATGCTGGCATCCAGTTCGTTTACGACATTAGAGCAATGCTCGACGACGGCAGGAATACGTTCTGCGAGCTCCGGAGGGAATAGGCCAGCATCCTCCTTTAAGAGATCCAGGACGCTTTGCAGCGAGTGCAACTCGCGCGAAACGCCGTCTACATCGGACCGAGCCTCCCGGACGTCGCGGACGAAGCCATTGAGCACGGTACTAGCTTTAGCAATTGAATTGCTGAGGGTAATACAGTCGGTTGTGATAGACCTTTCGATCATCCAAGTCAGTGTTTCGGACGCTCGAAAAAGGCGCTCGGATGAATTTTGATGGGAGAGCACCCACAACGACTCCATGGTGGCGTTGACCCGTGGTCACCCACACATCCAAGTTTCTACCCTTCAAGAGCGCAAGGCATCGACCACATATATTACTCACGATAAAGATGTGGCAACCGGCGGTAACGGTAGGGTGGGGGGAGAGGATGGCTTTGCTCACACACACTCCTCCGAAAGTCTGGTTCACATAAACGGACGAAACCTATAATAAGATAGGATTCCTGTCGTCACCGACACGACCAGGCACACCTAAATCGACAAGGGCTCTCACCTACTTTACGGATGAGGTTTAAGATTACAGACGGCGGGGCCGAAGCGGGTTGCAATCGAATAACATACTATGTATAACGGGATCTAGTGTAGAAGCTCGCAAAGAATCTCCTTTTTGTACATCCACCCTCGCAAGGTGAAGAAAACGGGGGGTTGTACAGGTCATCTGATGAAGCTACTTGTTTTTCTTCTTCTATCTAACCGGTAGGCTGTCTAGGTACTTGTACAGTACTATTCTTGAGATGGTCGATTTTCCGCGAACTTTCCCATACAAAATTCATCTGGCGAAGCTAGCATGGATATCCCGGCACTAGCAATCTCCTCTCTTGTAACGTGCCCTTGTAACGCGGCCAACTTCCCCGCTTACACGTGCATATTCCTTCGCTGTACTCTTGCGGTACATGTTGGAAAAGGCGGAAGAGGCACAGATGGCGCATCTCAGAAGATCCCCTTGCACCCTCCGGCTCAGCAAGCTCACCTTCAAGCTCATAGAGACCAATGAACTCGACCACCAATATCCACTAGACTATCAAGCTTAGGGTCGCACTGCAGCCATACATCTGCCACATATTTCCAAGCTGACAAGTCAGTAAATACGTGATCTGGTTCCTGTAGAGGAGGGTATAGCAGTTGTAAATGTTCAAATGTTGTAATACCGCTAATAAAAGCACTTAGCAAACGTGAGCTATTCAAACGAACAGTAGGTACATATAGGTTTTCATCACTTGAGTAACCGGAGTGGCCTTGATTGTTCGTCCCGTCTGTGACCAGCGTCCGTCTCGTTTGATGAACGGGTCTATCCATTCAAGACTAGGGTAGGATTGACGAAGCTTAACGTCACCGATGCGTTCTAGTACCGATCGGACGCTTCCTCAAAAGGGGCGGCTCGTTCGCTAGATTTTTCTAGCCCGCAAGGATAGATGCGTACGATAGAGCTATTGGACCGAGATCACAAGACGGATTTGACGCTTATTATCGCAGGGACCTGAATAGTACACTACTAACCTTCTAAAGGTGTGGGCAATGGTCTGATACTGAAGAAATTATTGCCGTCCGCGAGGGGACGGACTTAATGCGCAAGCGATATGGTACTTCTGGAACAAGCATCACGTACCCTTGTCGACTGGATTCTCGATTCCAAAGCTAACCTCGCTGCCTCGGCTGAGAGAAATTGTCTAAAACTACCAGCTAGGGTTAAGAGGTAGGTACCTAGCAGGATAAAAAAAAATTAACTGGAGGGATTCAAACGCATGTCGTCTGGCTGGCACCAACATGGCCGTATTCGACTTCGATCTCATTAATCTCACGATCCTGATGTCCATTGACTGGAACTCGGAATTTTGTCAAGTAAGCACTTTACTATATGCAGGTAACAAAAACCCCACTCTACCACTCTACGAGAGCAAGGGCTGTGAGGTTACAGCGCAGCGCTCTACGGATACGGACGAAGCTCTCTTGTGTAGCTCGGCTACGATATCCTCCGCGCCTGCCCCTGTATTACCTACCTATTATATGGTATCTGGCGTCATTGAGTAGTGTTGTTGGTGTCAGTCGACAGATCCTCCAAGAACATGTCAGCTTTCTGCGACGAGACCGCTTGCCTGCAGAACCTTTTGCGGCGGTGTTGCGGCGCGAGTCTCATATGGAGAGTACTTTGTTAATTTTGTCTCTATTCTTATGGATCGCTTATGTTACCTCTTGGGGCAGCCGATAATGCTGTACGCATTCTATATATATATTCACGGCGTGGGAGGGAACATTAATTCCTACGCATTTGCGATCCGAATTTCCAATACCTAAGCGATACTTTCTAGTGGATAATCCTGGCTTTCTCAAACTTCAAAATTGGGGAGGTAGATAGAAGTTTCTCGTCCGATGTTTCGAACGGGTATGAGCTGGCATCCTTGGATTACGTTTCAGCCATCACCTGTGCCGCGCATCCTAACGACCTGTCAATGTAACTGACAGATTGTCAAAGCAATTCGCTTGCTGCGTGACAGTTACCGTGATGTATGAAGATTGTGATGCCGTTCCAAACTCCCGGCTTCTTACTGGATGACGAATGCCGATCAGTTGACCGTTCAGATCGACGAAACTTGGCGGGCTTGGCTCTGCCAGGACGCCAACGTTTCAACGGCACGCTTAGACCATCTTAGTGATAAAACTTGGTTCATTACCGATCAAATCACCTACAGAGGTATGTACGCAGTGCATTTGATATTAGTGTATGTACATAATGGACGGGATGTTCCATTTATTTACTCTGCCGTACATAAATGTGACGAACTATAAAATTTCCGAGTGGCTTTCATTACCTTGTTGTCAACTAAGTGTTTCGTCTTGATTTAAGCAGCAAAATCCTGCATGCCGTGAGCCGATACTACCTATATATGTAGCTCAAATGGAACGAAGAAATATTATGTACCTACCTAGTTATAAAAAAAGATTCAAGCCTCCATTTCGATGTAGTTCTAGTAGCTTACGTGTACGAAATATTCCGGTAAATTGAGTGCTAACGAATCTCTTGCGTTCTAGACGTGCCAAATAATTCTAATTTACGAATACTTGTATCCCGTCTACCCCAGATCTTAGAGTTCGTTTCATCATAAAGGATCGTCTGGAATCTGACGACAATGAAGGTCTGAGCGACTTTCCTCTCCACTACATTATGACCTCAATGCCTAGACTGACAGGAATATCAATAACCCATGACAGCAACGGGTAGAAACATCCCCCGGTCTTTCTGAGAACGGTGATTGCGTATGTGGTTGCAGACATTGCCGCTGATAATCAAGACGATCCGGCACTCCGGGTCGCTCCCGTGTCATTTTGTGGGACTGCGCGAGCTCTCACCAGGCAGTCTTCACTTCGGGTCATTGCTGGCGAAACGCAGACAGATGAAACTACAGTAAATCGTAGCTTACTAAAACAGCCCATGACGAAAGATAAGGCATGATAGTTTCAATCACATACCTACACTACATGTAGGTAGATAACCGATACTGTGAGACGTATGCGTAACTTCAAGCCATAAACTGAATCAAAGGCCCTAGTTAGTAAATTCATATACTCGGCCGACACGCTCTTGGGACTTTAGCACGCTAATTGCTCGGTTGTCTAACTGTAAGAAATTACATACCGTACCTATCTAATGAAGAACTAACAGGTTTATGCTATGGTTGTCTCCAATACGTACCTAAGCTATCAATTCAACATGTAAACCCAGCAAGATTTCTCATTCGCACTGTTCATAATACCAAGTACATGAATGTTAGACTATATTCGATTTTCAAAAGGATATTCTAGATTAATGATATTTGAGTCGATACTTACCTCTAACCTGACGGCAAGCTCTCAAAGTTGGCAGAGGCCAAAAAGGGCATTTGAGTCTGCGAATCTTGAGTGATGATTGGTTGTATTACAGTAGATCGACAGGGATCTAATCGATAAGGCCGCCGCTAGTGCAAATAAGTCTACGGTATGTGCACGAACCACTTCAGAAAATTCGACTAGCGGGCCCCACCCATCACTTTTCCAGTGAAGGGACCAAAAAAATTTATCGATTGGCGATTTGCAGTTTGCGATTTCAAAGTGAAGGACAGCTTCGTTCTTACAAAGCTAAAAGCTGGTCGCTATCACAATGGCCCCTTCCAAGACAGTCACTCTACGGAGTGAGACAGCGGTCTCTCTCGTAGACCCTGAACAGGTTTGCTCCCCCCCAGTCCGCATAATCTCGCCTTATTCTAATTTTTCGCCAGACTCTAAAAGCATCGAAAGCCTTGTTGGCGCACATGAAGAAAATCTCGAAGCAGAAAGCCAGCAACGCAGAGAAGAAGGACTTATTGGCCGATCCTGAAGATGAGGAGGGCGTTCATGAGCTGCCTATTTGGCTGACTCTCACCACAAAGCGACATATTGCCGATTCCCGAAACCTCAAGCCAGGAAAAATTCCTCTTCCTCACCCTCTGAATACCGACCCTGAGGTCCGAATCTGCCTCATCACCGCCGAGCCCCAGCGTCACTACAAGAATCTGGTCGCCTCCGAAGAGTTTCCTGCCGAATGGCGCAAGCGAGTCACGAGAGTCATTGACGTCTCTAAGCTGAAAGCGAAGTTCAAGGCGTACGAAGCGCAGCGCAAGCTTTATGCTGAACATGATGTGTTCCTGGGTGATACGCGTATTATAAACAGACTACCGTCTATCCTCGGAAAGACGTTCTACAAGACTACGGCAAAACGGCCCATTCCGGTCGAGATACAAGCTCGTGTACCCAAGAGCGATGGGAAGAGAGTAAAGCGCACGAAGGATGCAGACACCCCGAACTCTTGTACGCCTGTCCAACTGGCAGGTGAGATTGAACGTGCCGTCGGGGCCGCACTTGTCAACCTCTCGCCTACGGTTAACACCGCAATCCGCGTTGGAAACGCCAACTGGACCGCCGAACAGATCGCGGAGAACGTTAATGTTGTAGCCAAGACTTTGGTGGAAAAGTTCGTACCAGGAAAGTGGAAGAACGTCAAGAGCATCTACATTAAGGGCCCGGAGACCGTTGCCCTTCCTATCTGGTTGACTGACGAGCTATGGCTGGACCATAAGGACGTCGTGGCTGATGACTCGGAAGAGGCCAAGGCTATTCTCCCTGCCGAGAAGGCAAATATTGGGAAGAAGCGCAAGTCGCTTGAGGGACAGCCCGAGGAGGCGGAGCCAGTAGTAAAGAAGGTCAAGAAGACCAAGACCGCTAAGTTACCTGAGAGTGACGATACGAAGTTGGACAAGGAGATTGCAGAGCGGAAAGCAGCGCTAAAGAAGCAGAAGAAGGCCGCTAAGAAGGCTTTAGAAGCCTAGGGATCCTCATGTCGTATAGATATACTTGTGACAACAGGAGTTGGGGTCTATTAGCATAGGCTTTAATAACGAATCAACGGCGTACGGTGGGAAACAGGCATAAAAGCTTGGGTCAAGAAATTTCGATTAAGAAAACGCTACGTCAATATCGCTTGTGCCTGACTATAATTCCTAATTATACACTCGTGAAAATGCCCAATAATCACAGCTCCTCCGATCCCTTATCATCCTTCGAGGCAGTCTTCTTGAGGGGACCGAAAAATTCACTAAATGTGTCTTCGAGTATGTCATCTGATATTTGCATGTGTTCACCTGGGGTGGTCTTAAAATGCAGCCCACCCTTTCTATCGAGGGCCCTCAGACCAATCCAGTCTTCGGAGTACAGCTTTCGCGCCCTTAGTGGCGTGATCTCCGTGCCGTTGACCTCCTCGAACCAGCTCGTCTCCTTCGGGATGACGGTCGTGTCGTTCTCGAAGATGTACATGATGAAGTTCTCGAGCTTCGCGATGTTCTTCGCGTACGTCTCGTTCTTGACCTCCCGCTCGTTGTTGATGTCGGCTAGGAAGTTCGAGTACTCGAGGTAGCTCTCCAGGTCCTTGGGGTCGCGGAAGTACTGCGCTGGAACCAACCGGCTCTGCACCCACGAGCTCCACGTGTTTCCGTGCAGCAGCGCCATCGCGCCCTTGCACAGCCAGTCTGCTGCTGAGCATGCCTTGTAGTCCACGATGCCGTTGTGCTGGCTCCCAAACGTGACGAGGCTGCGCACCGGCGGGAAGTTGCAGCGCTCGATGTAGCCTCGCAGAAACTGGCCGCCCTGGCTGAAACCGACGGCGTCGATGGCTGGCGCGGTCGAGAGGATGGGGTGCGCGGCAAGGTCGTCGCATACCTTTGCGATCTGCTCCGTCACGTTGCCGTAGAATGTCGCCGTTCGGTCGTTGGAGGGGCTCTCGTCGAGGCGCACGTAGTAGACTAAGGTGCCCGGATTGACCTTCTCGACTAACGCGCCAACGGACTGTAAACCATCCGCCGAGAAGGTATCCCCGAGGCCGTGCCAGATCACTACCGGTAGAGGCGTGTCATCTTCATCGTCGGGGGTGGAGATGGGCTTGAAATTGGTGGGGTTGGCTAGGACGGAGCGGATGGCGGAGGCAAGGGTTAGGAAGACCGGTAATATATGGAGTAGGGCCATCTTGTTTGTAAACATGCGTAACTGGTATTAAATATCAAATACGGCGGGGTGACATATCATCAACTTGTAGATGATTTGATGGCAACCTAGTTGAAATGATGGAGCGCGGTGCATGAAAGGAGAGGTGAAGGTGGCTGTGTCAAATCGCGATCAGGAAGGCTGACCTTAATTCGAAGCCAAGCTTCCTATTGGCTGAAGTTTCTAAGCCGGGCATCCGGTCTACTCTATGCAATGCATTGCACCAATATCTCACAATATCTCACGACCGGCGATGGCTTCAAACTATTATTTTCAAGCTATCACTGCTGGGCTCCGCTTGGGTCCGTATATATCAGCCATTGTTTTCTTGCTCCGAACCTTTTACTTCTTCCAACAACATGCAACATTGTGAATGCAAACCTCTCAACTACTAGCACTTTGCTATCTTCATCTGTACATTCATTCACATTCATTCACTCTAATATACTAGAATTATCAACAAGAACCTTTCCTTCTTTTTTGAGCCCCTTTTTTGCGTAAGCTTTTATAATTACCTAAGTATTACTTCTTGCTTGTATTTGCCCCAAGTATAATGACTAGCCCGGCGTTGGTCCGAGCCGCTATGGGACCGACGGGGACCGAAGTGGACCCATTAACCCCACTACGACGCCTAACGTTGTCCCAACGGCCAACCCCACCATCTACGTATCGGATTAAATATAATCCCAATGGCAGCCCGCCGTCGTCTAACTCTAGTGGTTCAAGCTCAAGCTCCTATGCAGATCCAGGCCTCGATGTAACTGACTCGCCTTCGCTACCGATCAATGTCGCCTTAACATTGAAATTGAAGGAAGTCTCCGAGGGTAAGGGGCGATACCTTTTCTGCAATACTCGAAGCCGCGCTATCATTAGTGTCGCCGAAGACCCCTTCGTCGAGTCTGACGAGGAGTACGAGTCGGACGATTCCGACGCGACAGTAACTCCAACCTCCTGCGCCGCGCATTGTCACCACTATCATCAGAAGCTGGCTTTGACGTCGGATACTCCTGAAGGGATGGCGCCAGCTCACGCCGCGAAGAACGGCACAATGGACTCTCGTCCTGCTACTGCTGGTCCGCCCCTAGGAACCATCAAGGTCGGCCACCAGTACATCTGCGAGTGTCATATTCGCCGAATGTTTACCGAGAGGCGGTTGGATGCTGCTAGGGAGGCAAACTACCGTCTCCAAGGTATCCAGACGATCGAAACCGTTAGGGAGGCTCTTCTGTTGTAAGTTATCCCGCCGACCCCTTTTTAAGATCGACGACTCTAATTATCAATCCATCTCAGACCAGTTAAGACCTATAACACAGCTTGTACCTTCTACCATCGGTTCCGACTAGAGCATCCGAATCCCGATTACAATTATACCGAAGCTGCCATAGCTTCTCTGTTCGTAGCATGCAAGGTCGAGGACACCTTGAAGAAGTCGCGCGAAGTTCTATGCGCCCACCACAACTTCAAGAACCCAGATCATATGGTCACCCCAGATGACAAGGTCAGTCGGTCACTGATACACCCGCTTTTGCATATATCTATGCTAACTCGAAATGTAGATGTTTGACCAGCCATCAAAGGTTGTTATTGGCATCGAGCGATATATGGTCGAAGCTATTAGCTTCGACTTTCGCGTCCGATTCCCTCAAAAGATCTTGATTAAGATCATTAAGAAAGTCCTTGGGCCCTCCGCCGAAATCAAACACTTTCTTCCGACTGCGCTGAAGATGTCAATTGACCTATATAAGACTTATGCGCCGCTGAAACATGGTTCTTACACCTGTGCAATTGTAGTTGCCCAACTCACCGCTCTAGCTACAGGCCATTTCATGGAAGAGTTTGGTAACATTGACCCCCTTGATTGGCATTCGGACGAGCAATGTGTTGCTGAGGTGATGCTCGATCTCCTCGACCTCTACACTCAGCATGGCAAGGCCACTAAAGTTGGTCCTATGTTTGATCTGCAAGTGTTCATCGACATCCAGATCAAGATCAACCAGTACGTTGAGCGTGCGGGTCTCTCGCGATACCTGAATCAGTGCAAGGAATGCCAAAATACCGTTCCGCCTCCAACACCATCAACAGGGTCACCTATGTCGCTAAGCACGCCTTCCGCTGCCGGAACCAGCACCACTAAGCGTGGACTTAGGGGACCCGATGGGGGTACGATACGATTCCTCTTCGATGGGGAGGAGGCGGCCCGAGAGCAAAGAACATACGATGAGTATACCAAGGATGAATGGGAGGAGTACGAGGAAGAGGTTGAGGAACTCGTCCCGGATCCTCGCGAAGAACGTCGCCATGAGCCTCGCGGCCCCAGAGGCCCCCGTGGTCACGGCCTCGGTCACGGACGCGGCCACGGCCGAGGTGGTTTCGATCCTGGTTGGACGCCTCGTAACCGGCACGATCGTCGCCGCCGCGGTGGCGGCTTCTATTAATTTTCTCTCGACATTAACATCTTTCGACGTTGAATTAGTTTCGTGAAAAAGGTTTTCGAGGTCACGGCAGGTTATAAAAGTTTCTCACACTGGCGGCCATTTTGGCCCCCTATATTGCATTAGGCGGAGTATGGAATTATGATACCCTTTCTGGAATTTGCATCTGAGCAACTGGCTGCTTTCTCATTGCCCCGATTAATAGGCTTTTGCAAGTATCACCTTTAGTGCTTACTAGAAATATAGCTTTAGCATTCGAACTGAGCTTGTCTTGTAAAACATACTTAGGTATGCATTCAATCGTGACGACCAATGCTGCTAATGCTAGGTAGGTTTTAGTGAACCCCTTTTTAATTGATTAATCCTCCTTTCCTCGCAACCCCATTTATCAAGATTATATGGCTTAGGAGACGCGGAATAGAGGAATAGTTGTCGATAGTATGTTGACACGCCTAGCTCTAAATCTCTGATACCACCAGTTGGGTTAGACCCCCTATCTAAGGTGACCACGTCCTCCTACAACCGTCCTAAGAGTTAACTAACACCTGCTGCTCAATGCTTTCCACCATTACAAATGTCCTCTCCTATCCGGTTTTGCAAGAATAATAGCTGGCTAAGATACTTCTTCAGTCTATCTGGTAAGGTCTCTCATGCTTACACACGAGTATTCTTGAAGTACGATTGTTGGGATGGATGCTCTTTCTTGAAGTTCTGGGGCAGCCGCCACCATACTTGAGTTGTGAATCAAAAGAAAATAACTTAGTAACTCTGGTCCGTGATTTAAAACGCTCCGAAGCGTCATATGTGGACGGCTCCGAGATCCGATCCACGATGATAAAAGGTCCAGCGAAGATTCGGTACAGTAGCTGATCTAACCATCAATGTGTCGACTCTTATGTTCCTCTATTTTGAAGCGTCTATCAGTGAAAGGCAGCTCCTATGCAGTACACCTAAGGCTCACCGTAGTATATAGCATTCCACCTTCAAGTGAGGCTATATCGTCAAGGCTAGTGATGGGTTCTAGTGGTATCACCATGTTCTCGTTCGTCGGCTTCTTCTTCCGGCAGCGCATAAAACGTATGAGGGCAGCTAGGGAAGAAAAGAAGCACATTACGAATAGACTTATGATCCCCACAATAGTCTCATTCGTCAATGTCATAGTAGTTTGAGATGAAGAAGGCACAGTTATGGATAGATAGGGGAGGGTAAACCGAATAGCTTGGTGTCGCATTGGTGGTAGCTTAATCCGTGAGAAGGCGACCATGGCCTGATCTTATGTACTTACTCTTGAGTAGTAGGGCCAAGCCGCCTTTCTTCTTGTGATGGACATCATAAAAAATTGGAGAGTGCTTGAGAAATTGCACTTACGAAAGGAGGTTACAGTACCTAGATATTTACGAAAAAGTCGCATGTCGTCTATAGCCAGCCAGATTTTGGACGGCCCGATCAAATACAGC